>JAWNNV010001364.1:0-375558 GCA_035044485.1 Scaptomyza reducta | reverse complement strand
ACAAATCATTAAGTTATACATGTGTAAGAATGCTCGTAAGTAATGTATGAAAATTAGAAGGGCTCACAAAATTTTCTTGAACTAATTAAATTGTTGTCCCATCTAGCCAAAACGAAACATTATCATCACAGATCAGCAAAAAAAAAAGTGGAAGGCCTTCAACTATGCTGGATTGAAAGGGTGAATCACAAAAAAAAAAAAAAAAAAAAAAAAAAACATTTAAGGTAAAGAATATTTTTGTGAGTGCAAAAGAAAATGTAAAAAGAGCAAAAAAAAAAAAAAAGCATAATTTTTCAAAATGAACATATAAGACCATCAGTCTGAGAAAAAAAAAAAAAAAAAACAGAAAATTATAGAGATTATAAATGAAAAATCAAAACTCATGGCGCTTGGTACATGCTTAAAACGAATTATGTAATATAAGAGAAATAATAGCTATGAATTGTTAACAATATAGTTACAAAGTAGTCATGTAGTTGTTTTGTATATTAAAATGTAAACGACAATAGGTAGTAAGGAATATCAATGAAGTATGTACAGTATTAGAAGTAAACTGGAATTAGATGATATTGAAAAGACCCTTAATTGTTAAGATAAACTAAATACCTACATAATGAGAGAGGTTGTGTTAATTTAGAGTAACAAATTGTTGTGCATTATGAATGCGTAAAATAAAGTATATGTTCCCTGGAAAGTAATATGATTGAGTAAAGTTCGATTTGGGAGTTTTCGGTTAATCTGTGGCAGAAGAAAGCTCAAGGTAGGGTGGGTGCAGAGCCATACTGCAGCAACATCAGCAGTTCAAACCGCGTATTTTTTGTGTAGCGTGTCTGATAGTTATTGCAACTCAAGGTTTCTTTTTTTTCTGTTTTTTTTTTTGTTTATGTTTATATTTTGGCCCACGAGTTCATAAATTTAACTTAATATAATCCCTGACTGTACTTGTGTGTGTGTACTTCTAAGTTTCAACGAACCCCGCGGAGACTGTTTTTGCTAGCCGTAACCAGTTGAATCCAACGAGAAACTTAGCAGAAACAACAAGTAGCTCTCTCTTAATCTGTATATAGAGCACATGTATATATATGTATATCTGCGTTCTCTGTATTCGATATGCATAAGTAGTAGAAGCATATAGACCACAGCTGATTAGAAAATGTGTAAAGTGACAAAATAATTTAAAGTAACAAAAACAAACAAAAAACTAACATCAAAAGCAATGATGGACTCTCGCTGGAAGGTCTTTCATCGTCGGAGCAGTACATATGTAAGTTCATAAAAGCTATGAAGAAGCAACTCTCTTTTATTGTTTTTATACCCTTAACCCATTGAAAATGGGTAAAAAGGGTATAATGGTTTTGTGCAAAAGTATGTAACAGGCAGAAGGAAGCATCTCCGACTCCATAAAGTATATATATTCTTGATCAGTGTCAACAGCCGAGTCGATATAGCCATGTCCGTCTGTCCGTCTGTTCGTCCGTCCGTCCGTTGGAAAACTTTTTGATGCAGTTTGAAAGATTAGATTAAATATTGACAATCTGTAAAATTTTATTGAAATCGGTTGAGAAACATTGGAGATATGGAGTATTGAAGTTAAGAAAGTATGCACTATACGCGAATGCATACACACACTCATACATACGTGAAATCACTGACTGTATGCGTAAAGTATCGGGTTAAGGGTATAGTCTAGTCGGGATTTCTCGACTAGAGCTTTCTTACTTGTTATCATACGGGTAATGTGTTGCTCCTCCAGTGGCCAACACGTTGCATCCATTGTTGGCATGTACTGCCTCAAGTAGTGCCATTGCCCCACCACGAGTGTTTAGCATTCCAGTCACCACACATTAGTAGCTTGTTTGCCGATGCCATGCCAGGTAAGTTTTCCATGTGCTTTATTAATTTGGTAAACTGGGCTGATGTCCATTTGAACAGCGGCGGTCAATAAATGGGAGCTATTACTACGCCGTTTTATTGTTTTCATCCCCAGTGAAGATGTGTATAGACGAGCTTTGGAGGAAGGGCTTTCGAATTGGCTCCAGTGCGGTGTGGCGGATGTCGTTCCGGACTAATGTGGCTACCCCTCCACTTCTTGGGTTATCAGGATTGGAGGCTGAATGTGTTGTATACCCATTGATGTTGAGGGCTCCTGCGCAGCCTGCCAAGCGTGTTTCTTATAGCATCATGATTTGTATATTTTCGCGCTGCATAAAGTACTCCACATCGTGCATCTTTTTGCGGGCCCCGCAGGCATTCCAGAAGGCAATTTTCATGGGCTTTCACAATCCCCGTTTGTTGCTGCTGTTGGAGTTGATGCACCTGCTGTGACTGCTCATCCTGCAGCTTTTGCGTGTAGTTGACCAGGTGCCTTTCTGCCGGATTTATATGATTTATCCTGCTGAAGAGTGGCAAGGCAGGGTTGTGTTGTGCACTGCTGCTAGTGGTGCTGTCTACTGGATCTGCTCGTGTGGGTATGTGGCGTTCTTGGCGTTTTGACTTGTGGGCGCTTGGGCCTTTGGTGTTTGTACTGTCATTGCTGATGTTGCGGTCGCTGGTGTGACCGCTCCTCCAGTACCGGGGCTACTGCATTACCCGTAGTGAGGCCGCCGCGTACTACCTTGCTGTAACTCAACCTAGCGTTTGGCTGATTCTGCCGCTGTTGTTGGTTGGTTTGCTGCTGCTGTTGTTGCCGAAGTTGATGTTGCTGATGATGGTTAAGGGGGTTAGGATGCTGTCGTGGGTCTGGTGTTTGTGCTGCTGTTGGTTTTTCTTTAAGCCGCCGATCAGTCTATTTGCCCTCAAATCTGCACGTGCCTTTTTAAAGGCAGGGCAGCCCTTATAACTGCAGACGTGCTTGCCATTACAGTTTGCGTACTTTGGCTCATCCTCTCTTGGCTTTTTACATGCTGTAGTGGGGTGTTCACCACCGCACTTCATGCAGATGAATGGTCTCCTGCAATAGTTTTTTTTGTGCCCGTACCGTTGACACCTGTGGCACTGTGCAGGGTCCCGTGGCTTAGCCTGCCTTTCTACAGTAACCTCCTGATTTCCAATTTGTTTGATGTTAAGCACTTTTTTGTGTTCGTCGTCCTTTGTAGGTTGGATTTCAATTTCAAACAAGTTCAAGGGCTTCCCACTAAATCTATGCCTTATATTTTTTATAAACCTAACCGAGAAGCCCAGGGCTTTGAGCTCTTCGGTTATCCATGGGCAGGGCGCGGAGTGGTGAAGATGCCTAAATATCACCCTGTATCCCTTCTCGTTGCTCGGCTGGAAGGTGTGGAGTTGAATGCCCTCCTCCTCAAGGGCATCCAACAGGGCATTGCGAGTAGGCATATCCTCGCATTGAACTCTTAGGCCACTGTTGTGGCAGGTTTTGGTCGTGAATTTACCTATTTTGGGATTTGACGTTAGCTTCTGGATTAGGGGTACGATGGCGGGTACTAGGGGTAAGTAAACTGAGGGGACTTTAGCGCTGCTTATTGTGGGATCTTTGGACGCATTGGTTTGGAGCTGCTGTTGTATTTGAGTACGATGGTGCTGTATTTCAGGCTGGCGGTGGTGCTTTTTTTGCTGCTGATGCTGGTTCATCTGTTGTCGTTGTTGTTGATGAGGCTGCTGCTGTTGATGATGAGACTGCTGACGTTGTTGCTGCTGTTGCTGTTGTTGAAGGAGCTGCTGCTCATGGGGTTGATATTGAAGATGTTGGAGATGCTGTGTTGGAGCCTTTCGACTTGTGGGCTCGTTGTCATTTGCATCTTCGCTGCTTACTTTCAATCTCCTTGCCTCATGGTGAAGGTGTCTGGCGAATCCGCTCTCAAATACTGGCGTGTTTAGGCCATTGTCATCATTAATCTCCACATCGGGATCCACCTCGGCGCATTTGCGTTTTAAAGTGGAGTTGTGTGGGTTGTCCGTTGCAAGTGTGGCCGTTGGTTTTTGAATTGGGGTCAGGGGCATGGGCATGGGCACAGGCAGCTCACTTGGCAGATGCGGGGGTCAGCCAATTGTCCACCAATGCAGTATTGAAGTTTGGCACCAGCTTGGCCTCAGCTTTCTTTAGGATTGGCAGTAGGCATTTTCTGCTAGCAAATGTTTTTTCCTTTGGCTGCTGCTGATCATTCGGCTGTCTTCGCCTCTGTATCTCCGAGTCATTTCTGTGCGTGTTTGCTGAGTGCGCTTGTCACTCGTCGAGTTGCCTAACGCGATCTTTGAGTGAGTGTGTGAGCTTGATTGTGTTGGTGAGTTGTTTTTGTTTGGCATGTGAGGGTGAATGGTGGTGCTTAAAGGATCTGAAGGTTGAGATTGAGTGGGAATAGCGTTGTGCGCTTGCAGGTGCTCAGCAGTGAGAGCACTTGCACCGCTGGTTCCGCTCAATGCCATTTTCTTCGCGTCACCAATACTTGTATATTTTGGCGGCGAATTTGGCGCCTTGATCTCGCTGATGGCGTGAGAGATCGAGCCGACTGCGCTCAAATTCCATGACCGTCGCCTTGAGGGGGCTTTCAGGGGAGAGGGGCAGGACAGCGTCGTCCTCGGAGTCAAACCATCACTCGAGAATTGTCGCGTTCAGTCCCCTATTCTCGCCATAGGCCCGGGTGGGCATATCCGTCTCTGACGATGATGATAGTTCTATGCACTCACCCCCTTTGTCTGTGATTGTATCGTCTGCTGCCACCATCTCCAGTTGCTCCTCAGCGAGTGCTTCCCTTTTGGGGCATTCCGGCTTATCCATGTTTCCCAGCTGGGAGCCAGTTACTGGTGGGGTGCGTTGCTTCCTTCCATTCACTGGCATATTCCTCTTTGCTTAACGTGTTGCGCGTTATATTAGTTTATAGTTAAATATATATAAAGCAAATTTTATTTTACTTATATATATATATATATATAAAGCAAATTTTATTTTACTTATATATATATATATATTGCACCACACACGAAATTAAATTGTCTACTTCTTTCACTACTTTCTTTCACTGCGGTTTTGTGAGGACGAGTCGTCTCTCGCACGTTCGCGTCGTCGGTTGGCTGGCGGGCAATTGATCCCAATAAAAAAAAGGACTTGTAATTTTTTCTAAAAGTTTCAGCCGCCAGTGAAAAATATATAAACGCACAATATAAACGCGAAACATATAAAACCACCATTTATATTAAATAAATGTAAATTAAATTGAACTCAAGCCGCCATTAACTGAGTGAAAATAAAATCATATAATAAAAAGACATTTAAATAACGAAAAATATAATAAAAAGTGCCAATAAATAACTATATATATTAATAATAAATATATATACATATTTATATATACAAAAAATCTGGAAAATTCACAGATTTTGCTAAAATGATGCGCAGAAAATTAAATAAAAGGAAAAGGAAAACCACGCTAGCTGCGATGCGATGGAGGAAGAGAGGAGCTGGAGCTATGGACGAGGTGGAGTGCGCTAGATGGGATGCACTGGCTCAGGATCTATTGGAAGGGGAGTCCATGGATATGACTCTTACAAATGGGGGTGAGTGCATTGATATGATACCGTCCATGACGGATATGCTCACCCGGGCCCAGGGAGCGGATGGGGATCGGGGTGAGTCTGTCCATGAGTCATGGTTTGACTCGGATGCACCCCGCCTCACTCCACCGAAAGCCCCCTCCAGGCGACGATTATTGAGTTTAAGCGTCGCTTTGGAGGCCAATGCGCAGTCGGCTCAATCTCTGCCAGCGTCAACGCAACGGTTATTGAGTGCTTGTCAGCGCTTATCGCTTTTTCCACTCTCACACATCCTCTCACTCTCTCTCCCATTTCCACGCACCCATATACGCACACAAAAGAGCACTCAAACGCACACTCACTCAATTCGCCGCTAAAAGAAAGCGCGCAAACGCAACGCGAGACAATACGCTCAAAAACGGCTAACAACAACACTGACGAAAATGAAAACGAAGACGACACCAATACGAACATAACGACGAGCGCTATTTACGCTCAACAACTAAAACAGAACACGGAGAGACACCAACAACAACTACAGTTTGTATGCCAACAACAAATACAGCAAACAGAAAAACTCTATGCAAGCAAAAAATGCTTGCTGCCAACACTAAAAGATGCTGAGACCCCACCTGGACCAAACTACAGTAATACTGTAGTGGACAACTGGCTGACCGGTGTGCCCCCGCTCCGGCCATCGGAAGTGCCCATGCCTATGCCCCTGCCCTTACCCCTGACCACTGGCAACACATACTGCTCCCCTCTCAAACGCAATTGCGCAGAGGTGGAGCCTGATTTTGACGACGGATTAAACACTCCGATCTTTAAGAGCAGCTTCGCTATGATGCTGCATCAGAAGGCAAGGAGGAAGAAAGCCAAAGGTGATGATGAAAATGACAATGAGCCTTGCAGTAACAATGCTCAAACGCAGCAGAAACAACAACATAAGCAACAGCATCAACAACAGCAAGAAAAGCAGCAGCAGCATCAGTTAAACAAGCAACAAAAACATCAACAGCCACAACAACAACAACTGTTACACCAACAACAAACACAACGTGCTGGATGCCCTGGAGGAGGATGGGATCCAGTTACACACGTATCAGCCGCGCTGTGAGAAAGGCTTTAGGGTCATAATACGACAATTACATCACTCCACGCCGTGTGATCACATAACGGAGGAGATGAAAAATCTGGGTTTTAATGTTAAATATATTAAAAACATTAAACACAGATTCAATGACAGACCCTTAAATTTATTTGAAGTAGAAATCCAGCCGAAGTTGGATGGTGGCCACTTTTGCCCAAAACCATTATACCCTTTTACCCATTTTCAAAGGGTTCAGGGTAGAAATTGGTATGAGTTCGAAATACGTATTAGGTGTTCAGCATAAGCAGACAGTGCCGAAGACATGCGAGAAACCATCAGCAATCAAAGCAAAAACGAATTCAAATATGGCGGCCGGCCCAGAAGTATAAGAAAAGAAGCGATAATCAAAACATAAGCATTAAGGGGTAAAACGTATGTCTGGGATTTATTATTTAACCGATGGAGGGCGCGCTCAAAGAGAATGTAAACTTCAAGAGAAGAAAACAGCGCGCCCTTTTTATACCCTTAACCCATTGAAAATGGGTAAAAAGGGTATAATGGTTTTGTGCAAAAGTATGTAACAGGGAGAAGGAAGCATCTCCGACCCCATAAAGTATATATATTCTTGATCAGCATCAACAGCCTAGTCGATACAGCCATGTCCGTCTGTCCGTCCGTCCGTCTGTCCGACCGTATGTATGAACTCGTCGATCTCAGAGACTATAAGAGCTAGAGACTCCAGATTTGATAAATAAGCTGGCCTAATTCCTAGGCAGTACAAGTTTGTTTTACATTTTCGATAACTTTTCCCGTTTCCGATATACACATGTGATAGATAACAACAAAATCTTAAATTTGGAAAATTTGTTGATGCAGTTTGAAAGATAGACTAAATAATGACAATCGGTGAAAATTTTATTGAAATCGGTTGAGAAACACTGGAGATATGGAGTATTGAAATTAAGAAGGTATGCACTATACGCGTATACATACACACACTCACACATACTTGCAAGCACTGACTGTATGCGTAAAGTATCGGATTAAGGGTATAGTCTTGTCGGGATTTCTCGACTAGAGCCTTCTTACTTGTTCTTATTATCGGCTCGTGGGGAAAAATTTCCCTTCTGCTTTGTCCGCTTATTCTGCCTACTCGTTGAAAAGTGGTCGGCCATAATTGTTTAGGCTTATGTTTTGATTGCAAAGTGTGCGATGCGTGAGACAACAATTAGTTGTTTCCATACTTCATTGCTCTTGTTGTTGTCACAGAACTTGAGATTCTATATTTTTGACTTTTGGGAGGGTAGTATAGACTTTATAAGAACGAAATAGCCAAACCTAAGATATATGCTTATTTATATATGTATATGGGGAGTTAGGTAGATCATAATGCCTTAATGATTAGGCTTAAAATAACTAAATACCAAATTAACACTCACTATAAAATAAACGCATTTTGCATTCGAATACTTAACATTAATTGTCCTTGTATTAAAAATATATATATTAATTCCAAATCTACATCCGGACGGACAGACGTACATGGCCATATCGAGTTGTTCCTTCCCAACACTGTATCGATAGCTAGCTGGCAAACCGTTCACTCAGGGATGGATAAGACTTGGATACAGTGCTGGCCGGTGTAACAATAAATTTATATTTTTCTTTACGAATAACTAACAAAAACTAACGGGTGAAAATCAAATCTCTACAGCTTCGGACAATTATTGGACATACAAAGGTAAAAATGTAGAAACATTTACCCCCAATGCTGCCCTCCCTACCTATGAGTCGGCATGTTTGCATTTGATTGCCGACCCCCTACAACACAGTACTATCAACAACAACTTACCCCGACATCAACACACAATCGTCCCACCCACACATGTTTAGATAAACAATACACACTTATTATTATTCATTTAAAACTATACATGGCTTTCTTAAATTAAATTTACTTTATATAAATCAAAAAAAAGAATGAAGAAATTATTTAAATGAAGAAAAAAAAGGAACACGAACTAATAAACACAGAACATATACACAATACACAAAAACGTAGAAAGAATGGCTAACTAAATAAATTAAATGATAATAAATTAAATGATAATAAATTGCATGATTATAAATAAATGATCACTAAATAACTAGGGGCGGATATAAATTGCCAAATGAATTAATTAGCTAAGCCTGCTTAGGGCATTTCGGCCATCGGTCGCGGCCCACTGTGCCTGTGACGGCGGCTGTATGGCTGTTGCGCAAGCGCTGATGTTCACTTATTTTGGGGGCGCTATCTCTACGGACACAAACTTGATACTCCCATCGACGGGTTTGCTGATCCTCGTCTGGTTGTCTCCTGCATCTGCCTTGGCCACTCCTGATGTGTGCGAACTGCTGTCTTGACTGCTTCGGCCAGAAATTGTAGCAGTTGATGCTAGACTCCTATTTTGCTTCTTTTTTTTTCTGCACGCGCCACTCACTTAAATTTGTTTTTTTTTTCTTTTAATTTTTAATTTCAATTTTGCACGTGTTTTATTGCGTGCATCAGCAGCTCCTTCTTTTCTATTTCTTTTTTTTTTTTTTTTTCCCTCAAAAACGCCGACACCTATCGAATCTCTTCGCCTACACGACCCTCCAACCCTCGTTCGACAACCAAAACCATCGATAGCATATCGCCGACCATAACAGCACACTCCGGTTCGCTTGTGTACGCTGCGAACAGGAGTGCAAAAAGGAGGCGTCTGCTCGTCAAGCTGCCCAACGTAGGCCACCGCCCACGACCCTGAGATTAAACATGGCCTGGAGATAATCGTCGATGCTCTCTCCTGGCTTTTGTCGCCTCTCGCGAAGCTCCTGTTCGCGTTAGAAGTTCGACCTTCGCGTCTGAAATCGCTGTTCCAGCGCGTACCGCAGATTCGGCCAGTCTGTTGCCCCATTCGTCCTGCGGAACATCCAATACCAATCTTTTGCGCGTCCCTCAACCAGCGTGTGAAAGTCCCGCAGGACATCCGCCCACGGCACCTGGAAGGTCTGCCTTAGTTGACCCAGCCTAAAGATAAATTCGCCGACTGGCATTCCAGAAGGGCTGGCATCAAAAGCGAGACCCCATCGACGCATCGGGATCTTCTTGGGTCTGGTCAAATTGAATGACCTACGCATGGGCCTCGCCTGTGCTTCGCTACGCGATCCAGAACTCCCATGCTCTGTTTGCTCGCGCTGCTCGGCTTCCAGAGCGCGGCTGTCGAACCAGAATCCCTGTGCAGCTGGAGGGTTGCGCTGAGGCTCTTCGCGATCAGGCGGTGGTGCTGCGTTCTGTCTGGGCGGTGGCCGAACAGTTGGCTGTGTCTCTCTCGGCCCTGACAGATGTGTATACAGGCTGCTTCCCCGGATTGCCTCCATATACTCCATCATCTCACGCCTAGTTTTTTCTTGGAGCTCGGCCATTCCCGTCGCCATAACGGCCTGGAAAGTTTCCCGCGGCTCCGTCAGAGCTGAATTTATCGCGGCTTTCAGCTCACTTTGTAAAACCGGTGGAGCTGGCTGCTCCTGTGGCGTCGTTGCGCAGCTGCGTTTTGGCACTGCTCCTAGGCTGTTGGGGTGTGTATCCCCGCCTACTGCTCCTGCCTTCGAGATATCCATTTCCTCTCGTGGCGACTTGTCGTTAGATGTGATGTCCGTTTGTGGTTTTCGAGCTTGGGATGTCGAACGAGTGACAGGAGCCCTTAATTTGGCCTCTCTACTCTGACTGAAATCCTCACTACTTTCCTTTACTCCACGCATTTTCTATCTCTTATTAAGCTTCTTTCTTTCTATTTTTTTTTTATAATTGGACAACATATAATTACGGGGTGAGACGAACATATAACATGATACGGGTATAGTAAGTGTTGTGCGTACCTACATTGGTCCTAATCCTAAAATTGTCCTATTCCTATATCACAGTTGGGCTATTTAAATTAAGTGTTATACCATATATGGCCTGGCAGGAAATGCAATGCCGGTCCTGAAGGACATGACACGGACCTTGGCCTCGACACAAATACGCGTATTTATAACTGATACAAAAATATTGAAATTTACATGAGTGTAACTAAGTACTATACTGTACTTGGCCTGGCAGGAAACGCAATGCCGGTCCTGAAGGACATGACACGGACCTTGGCCTCGACACAAATACACGTATATATTACTGATACATCTACTGTGACTCCACTAGCGTCTTTCATTATGTTTTCTACCATTGGGCGCCATTTGTTATGAACCGGCTGTTCCTTCCCAACACTGTATCGATAACTAGCTGGCAAATCGGTCACTCAGGGATGGATAAGACCTGGATACAGTGCTGTCCGGTGTAACAATAAATTTATATTTTTCTTTACGAATAACTAACAAAAACTAACGGGTGAAAATCAAATCTCTACAGCTTCGGACAATTATTGGACATACAAAGGTAAAAAGGTGGAAACATTTACCCCCAATGCTGCCCTCCCTACCTATGAGTCGGCATGTTTGCATTTGATTGAGACCCCCTACAACACAGTACTATCAACAACAACTTACCCCGACATCAACACACAATCGTCCCACCCACACATAAATAACTACTCACACATGTTTAGATAAACAATACACACTTATTATTATTCATTTAAAACTATACATGGCTTTCTTAAATTAAATTTACTTTATATAAATCAAAAAAAAGCATGAAGAAAGTATTTAAATGAAGAAAAAAAAGGAACACGAACTAATAAACACAGAACATATACACAATACACAAAAACGTAGAAAGAATGGCTAACTAAATAAATTAAATGATAATAAATTAAATGATAATAAATTGCATGATTATAAATAAATGATCACTAAATAACTAGGGGCGGATATAAATTGCCAAATGAAGTAATTAGCTAAGCCTGCTTAGGGCATTTCGGCCATCGGTCGCGGCCCACTGTGCCTGTGACGGCGGCTGTATGGCTGTTGCGCAAGCGCTGATGTTCACTTATTTTGGGGGCGCTATCTCTACGGACACAAACTTGATACTCCCATCGACGGGTTTGCTGATCCTCGTCTGGTTGTCTCCTGCATCTGCCTTGGCCACTCCTGATGTGTGCGAACTGCTGTCTTGACTGCTTCGGCCAGAAATTGTAGCAGTTGATGCTAGACTCCTATTTTGCTTCTTTTTTTTTCTGCACGCGCCACTTACTTAAATTTGTTTTTTTTTCTTTTAATTTTTAATTTCAATTTTGCACGTGTTTTACTGCGTGCATCAGCAGCACCTTCTTTTCTCTTTCTCTCTTTTTTTTTTATTCCCTCAAAAACGCCGACACCTATCGAATCTCTTCGTCTACACGACCCTCCAACCCTCGTTCGACAACCAAAACCATCGATAGCATATCGCCGACCATAACAGCACACTCCGGTTCGCTTGTGTACGCTGCGAACAGGAGTGCAAAAAGGAGGCGTCTGCTCGTCAAGCTGCCCAACGTAGGCCACCGCCCACGACCCTGAGATTAAACATGGCCTGGAGATAATCGTCGATGCTCTCTCCTGGCTTTTGTCGCCTCTCGCGACGCTCCTGTTCGCGTTCGAAGTTCGACCTTCGCGTCTGAAATCGCTGTTCCAGCGCGTACCGCAGATTCGGCCAGTCTGTAGCCCCATTCGTCCTGCGGAACATCCAATACCAAACTTTCGCGCGTCCCTCAACCAGCGTGTGAAAGTCCCGCAGGACATCCGCCCACGGCACCTTGTAGGTCTGCCTTAGTTGATCCAGCCTGAAGATAAATTCGCCGACTGGCATTCCAGAAGGGCTGGCAGCAAAAGCGAGACCCCATCGACGCATCGGGATCTTCTTGGGTCTGGTCAAATTGAATGACCTACGCATGGGCCTCGCCTGTGCTTCGCTACGCGATCCAGAACTCCCATGCTCTGTTTGCTCGCGCTGCTCGGCTTCCAGAGCGCGGCTGTCGAACCAGAATCCCTGTGCTGCTGGAGGGTTGCGCTGAGGCTCTTCGCGATCAGGCGGTGGTGCTGCGTTCTGTCTGGGCGGTGGGCGAACAGTTGGCTGTGTCTTTCTCGGCCCTGACAGATGTGTATACAGGCTGCTTCCTCGGATTGCCTCCATATACTCCATCATCTCACGCCTAGTTTTTTCTTGGAGTTCGGCCATTCCCGTCGCCATAACGGCCTGGAAAGTTTCCCGCGGCTCCGTCAGAGCTGAATTTATCGCGGCTTTCAGCTCACTTTGTAAATCCGGTGGAGCTGGCTGCTCCTGTGCCGTCGTTGCGCAGCTGCGTTTTGGCACTGCTCCTGTGTATCCCCGCCTACTGCTCCTGCCTCCGAGATATCCATTTCTTCTCGTGGCGACTTGTCGTTATATGTGATGTCCGTTTGTGGTTTTTTTGCTTGTGATGTCGAACGAGTGACAGGAGCCCTTAATTTGGCCCCTCTACTCTGACCGAAATCCTCACCACTTTCTTTTACTCTACGCATTTTCTATTTCTTATTAAGCTAATTTCTTTCTGATTTTTTTTATAATAATTGGACAACATAGAATTACGGGGTGAGACAAACATGAAACATGATACGGGTATACTAAGTGTTGTGTGTACCTACATTGGTCCTAATCCTAAAATTGTCCTATTCCTATATCACAGTTGGGCTATTTAAATTAAATGTTATACCATATTTGGCCTGGCAGGAAACGCAATGCCGGTCCTGAAGGACATGACACGGACCTTGGCCTCGACACAAATACACGTATTTATAACTGATACAAACATTTTTAAATTTACCTGAGTGTAACTAAGTACTATACTATAAGTATGTAACAAGCGGAAGGACGCATCTCCGACCCCATAAAGTATATTTAATCTTGACCAGCATCAACAGCCAACTCGATATAGCCATGTACGTCTGTCCGTCCGGATGTATGAACGCCTCGATCTCAGAGACTATAAGAGCTAGATTTGGAATTAATATATATATTTTTAATACAAGGACAATTAATGTTAAATATTCGAATGCGAAATGCGTTTATTTTATTATTATTATTGGACGTAGATGTACTAACGGACAGTACATTCAAGTGGCCCAACGATACCAAGCACCAGGCTTGTTAGCGCGCGGACCCAAGCACAAAGCGACCCACCTCCCGCCCATCCGACCGAGGGGCGCACCGCGTTGCGTACGGTTACGAAGATCGCGAACATATAGACAAGTGACACAAGACTAGTTTTTTAAGAGAGCAAGTAGGGATTGGCACTATGTATTAAGTAGGAAAGATCGTTATATAAAGCACATAAAATCCGAAAGGGGTTATGGATAGCATAATTAGAATAACAAGTTTGAAGAGATATAGGTAAGAAATTTCTAGTATTTCTGATCGGAACTGCGAAGCTAATTTGGTTTATTAATTCAGAGGAATCAATTTCCCCATTAATTAGTTTATGGAAAAAAGTTATTCCAAGCATTGTTCTACGATCAGAAAGAGAAGGAAGATTTATTAGTAAAAGTCTACTATGGTAGGAAGGTAAGTTAAAGTTATTGTCCCAATTAAGACCCCGAAGTGCAAAGAGCAGGAATTGTTTTTGCACTGATTCTATTCTATCCTGATGAATCCTGTATTTGGGATACCATATACAAGATCCATATTCGAGGATAGGTCGTACAAGAGACATATACAGAGTTTTTTTAGGGGTCGTCGAATTCCTTCGACCAGCGCTTTATGAAACCCAAGGCACTTGACGCTCGATTTGTTATTGAAGATATATGCTTATCAAACTTAAGCTTTGGGTCCATTAAGACACCCAAATCTTCAACCCATCCAATCCGATCAAGTGGTTGGTTATCCAGAATATATGTATTAAACAAGTAAGAAGGCTCTAGTCGAGAAATCCCGACTAGACTATACCCTTAACCCTATAATTTACGCATACAGTCAGTGCTTGCAAGTATGTGTGAGTGTGTGTATGTATACGCGTATAGTGCATGCCTTCCTAATTTCAAAACTCCATATCTCCAGTGTTTCTCAACCGATTTCAATAAAATTTTCACAGATTGTCAAACTGCATCAAAAAGTTATCCAAATTGAAGATTTTGTTGTTATCGATTACATGTGTATATCGGAAACGGGAAGAGTTATCGAAAATTTAAAACAAACTTGTACTGCCTAGGGATTAGGGGAGCTTATGTTCCAAATCTGATGTCTCTAGCTCTTATAGTCTCTGAGATCGACGCGTTCATACATACGGACGGACAGACGGACAGACAGTCATGGCTATATCGACTCGGCTGTTGATGCTGATCAAGAATATATATACTTTATGGGGTCGGAGATGCTTCCTTCTGCCTGTTACATACTTTTGCACAAAACCATTATACCCTTTTTACCCATTTTCAATGGGTTAAGGGTATAAAAAGTGCCAATAAATAATTATATATATTAATAATGAATTTATATACATATTTATACATACAAAAAATCGGGAAAATTCACAGATTTTGCTAAAATGATGCGCAGAAAATTAAATAAAAGGAAAAGGAAAACCACGCTAGCTGCGATCCGATGGAGGAAGAGAGGAGCTGGAGCCATGGACGAGGTGGAGTGCGCCAGATGGGATGCACTGGCTCAGGATCTATTGGAAGGGGAGTCCATGGATATGACTCTTACAAATGGGGGTGAGTGCATTGATATGATACCGTCCATGACGGATATGCTCACCCGGGCCCAGGGAGCGGATGGGGATCGGGGTGAGTCTGTCCATGAGTCATGGTTTGACTCGGATGCACCCCGCCTCACTCCACCGAAAGCCCCCTCCAGGCGACGATTATTGAGTTTAAGCGTCGCTTTGGAGGCCAATGCGCAGTCGGCTCAATCTCTGCCAGCGTCAACGCGCTTTGCGCGCCAATTTCGCCGCCAAAACTCACAAGAGTTGGCGGCAAATATGGTGAAAGGGAAGAGAGCGTAGAAATGAGTGGAAAAAGCGACGCAACGGTTATTGAGTGCTTGTCAGCGCTTAACGCTTTTTCCACTCTCACACATCCTCTCACTCTCTCTCCCATTTCCACGCACCCATATACGCACACAAAAGAGCAATCAAACGCACACTCACTCAATTCGCCGCTAAAAGAAAGCGCGCAAACGCAACGCGAGACAATACGCTCAAAAACGGCTAACAACAACACTGACGAAAATGAAAACGAAGACGACACCAATACGAACATAACGACGAGCGCTTTTTACGCTCAACAACTAAAACAGAACACGGAGAGACACCAACAACAACTACAGTTTTCATGCCAACAACAAATGCAGCAAACAGAAAAACTCTATGCAAGCAAAAAATGCTTGCTGCCAACACTAAAAGATGCTGAGACCCCACCTGGACCAAACTACAATAATGCTGTAGTGGACAACTGGCTGACCGGTGTGCCCCCGCTCCGGCCATCGGAAGTGCCCATGCCTATGCCCCTGCCCTTACCCCTGACCACTGGCAACACATACTGCTCCCCTCTCAAACGCAATTGCGCAGAGGTGGAGGCTGATTTTGACGACGGATTAAACACTCCGATCTTTAAGAGCAGCTTCGCTATGATGCTGCACCGGGAGGCAAGGAGGAAGAAAGCCAAAGGTGATGATGAAAATGACAATGAGCCTTGCAGTAACAATGCTCAAACGCAGCAGAAACAACAACATAAGCAACAGCATCAACAACAGCAAGAAAAGCAGCAGCAGCATCAGTTAAACAAGCAACAAAAACATCAACAGCCACAACAACAACAACTGTTACACCAACAACAAACACAACGTGCTGGATGCCCTGGAGGAGGATGGGATCCAGTTACACACGTATCAGCCGCGCTGTGAGAAAGGCTTTAGGGTCATAATACGACAATTACATCACTCCACGCCGTGTGATCACATAACGGAGGAGATGAAAAATCTGGGTTTTAATGTTAAATATATTAGAAACATTAAACACAGATTCAACGACAGACCCTTAAATTTATTTGAAGTAGAAATCCAGCCGAAGTTGGATGGTCGCCACTTTTGCCCAAAACCATTATACCCTTTTACCCATTTTCAAAGGGTTCAGGGTAGAAATTGGTATGAGTTCGAAATACGTATTAGGTGTTCAGCATAAGCAGACAGTGCCGAAGACATACGAGAAACCATCAGCAATCAAAGCAAAAACGAATTCAAATATGGCGGCCGGCCCAGAAGTATAAGAAAAGAAGCGATAATCAAAACGTAAGCATTAAGGGGTAAAACGTATGTCTGGGATTTATTATTTAACCGATGGAGGGCGCGCTCAAAGAGAACGTAAACTTCAAGAGAAGAAAACAGCGCGCCCTTTTTATACCCTTAACCCATTGAAAATGGGTAAAAAGGGTATAATGGTTTTGTGCAAAAGTATGTAACAGGGAGAAGGAAGCATCTCCGACCCCATAAAGTATATATATTCTTGATCAGCATCAACAGCCTAGTCGATACAGCCATGTCCGTCTGTCCGTCCGTCCGTCTGTCCGACCGTATGTATGAACTCGTCGATCTCAGAGACTATAAGAGCTAGAGACTCCAGATTTGATAAATAAGCTGGCCTAATTCCTAGGCAGTACAAGTTTGTTTTACATTTTCGATAACTTTTCCCGTTTCCGATATACACATGTGATAGATAACAACAAAATCTTAAATTTGGAAAATTTGTTGATGCAGTTTGAAAGATAGACTAAATAATGACAATCGGTGAAAATTTTATTGAAATCGGTTGAGAAACACTGGAGATATGGAGTATTGAAATTAAGAAGGTATGCACTATACGCGTATACATACACACACTCACACATACTTGCAAGAACTGACTGTATGCGTAAAGTATCGGATTAAGGGTATAGTCTTGTCGGGATTTCTCGACTAGAGCCTTCTTACTTGTTCTTATTATCGGCTCGTGGGGAAAAATTTCCCTTCTGCTTTGTCCACTTATTCTGCCTACTCGTTGAAAAGTGGTCGGCCATAATTTTTTAGGCTTTTGTTTTGATTGCAAAGTGTGCGATGCGTGAGACAACAATTAGTTGTTTCCATACTTCATTGCTCTTGTTGTTGTCACAGAACTTGAAATTCTATATTTTTGACTTTTGGGAGGGTAGTATAGACTTTATAAGAACTTTGTGCAATTTAATAGCCAAACCTAAGATATATGCTTATTTATATATGTATATGGGGAATTAGGTAGATCATAATGACTTATTGAGCAGGCTTAAAATAACTAAATACCAAATTAACACTAACTATAAAATAAACGCATTTTGCATTCGAATACTTAACATTAATTGTCCTTCTATTAAAAATATATATATATTAATTCCAAATCTAGCTCTTATAGTCTCTGAGATCGACGCGTTCATACGGACGGACGGACAGACGTACATGGCTATATCGAGTTGGCTGTTGATGCTGGTCAAGATTAAATATACTTTATGGGGTCGGAGATGAGTCCTTCCGCCTGTTACATACTTATACCCAAACCCATTATACCTTTTTAACCATTTTCAATCGAAATCCAACATTGATATCTGAATTGATTGAAAAACTGGCAAAATAATAATAGTAGATGTTAAGACAAAGACAGGAATATATAAGAGATCAGTTGCAAACTTGATTAAACTTCAAGTAAAATAATGTGAAGTGTTGCTGAATGCAATACTTGGTAGGAGAATGTTGATGAAGATATGTATAAATTTAAGTTTAGTTATAAATATGTAATCGAAGAATGTATTTAGTAGCTAACATACTCGATGTACTGAATAACTTAAAATGAACTATCGATACTTTGTTATTATCGAGAGCTAGAAAGCAAATCGATCAGTTGTGATCACACCCCTAAGAGCGAATGGACGCATCTTTAATATTTGAAATTTATAATCTAAGCAAATTGTGTTAATCTCACAATACTAAATAATATAAGTCTTTAATATTACTCAGAAAATGTTTTAATTCATTGATATGAAATATATCTTGGATGCGGACAACTAAAGAAAGTGAACAAGCCGGTCATTCGAGCCGGATAATATACAATTGTGTCCCAACTACCAGGTAATAACCCCAACAAATCGGTTATCGATAACTTTCTCTCATCGGAACGTAGTGGTCTTGGGGAGACATTTATGGTTGAGCATGAGATCGACCCAGCAAATGCCAAACCAAGTACGCAAAGGTTTTATTCCTTTGTCCCCTGATAACGAAAAATGATTATGCGAATGATCGAATGATACAACTAGGCGTCATTGAAGAAGCTCCGATATCCCCATGTTCTTCTCCAGTTACACTCATTGTTAAACCTGGAAAGGTTAGATTTTGTTTAGATGGGCGAAAGTTAAATGCTGTTTCTGTAAAGGATGCATATCCGATGCCAAGTCTTAATGGACTAATAAGTAGAGTGCAGAGAGTAGAGTCCAGTGCATTGCATATCCGAAATTGAAAAAAAAGATGCATTTTGGCAAATTCGTTTCGATGTAAACTCACGCATAAAAACAGCTTTTACCATTCGAAGTCGATCACTATACCAGTTTAAACGGATGCCTTTTGGCCTTACTAATGCTCCACAAACTTTGTGCCGACTAATGGACAAAGTCATTCCATATCAGTTAAAATCTCATGTCTTGGTATATCTTGATGATCTCCTAGTAATGTCCTCAAGTTTCGACGAACACTTGAAGCATTTAAATACTGTTTCAACGCAGGTAAGCAAAGAGGAACTATCGATAAACGTTAACAAAAGTCAATTTTGCTTAAATAAGGTAGATTATCTTGCCTATATCGTTGGAGAAGGTACGTTGCATATTAACCCAAATAAGATTCAAGCTTTTGATGAATTTCCTGTGCCAAATACGCGCAAGCAGCTAAGAAGATTTTTATGGTATCAGTGTTTTATTTCCCAGTATTCGTCTGCAATTTTTCCGCTTACAGAATTGTTGTGAGGAAAATCATTCGAGTGGTATGACGAAGCTCAAGCAGCGTTTGTTGAAATCAAGCGCAAGTTGTGCACTGCGTACGCGTACGCAAAAAGGAAATGTTGGCATTTTCATCGTACTTGATCATTTTTCAAAATTCACTTTCGTCAAAATTGAATTCCCCAATAATAATTAACTATTTGAGAAATGAGCTTTTAACATGTTTTGGAGAGCCCGAGATAATTGTGAGTGATAATGGCTCTCAGTTTAAAAGCCATGATTTTTCAAAGTTTATGTCACAATTTAGTATTCAGCACATACGCCCATCAGTCAAACGCAGCGGAAAGGGTAAATCGCTCCATAAACGCAGCTCTAAGAGCCTACATTCGTACTGACCAGAGAAAATGTGATGTATATTTACCTAGTGTTAATTGCGCATTACGCAATTCCCTTCATCAGTCGGTTGTATTCGGCTTATCGTATAGTATTCGGCCAATACATGATAGTATATGGCCAAGACTATAAGTTATTGCGGTACCTAAATCCACTTAGTGATTGTACGCAACAGCTGAATCGAACGGATGAGTTTCATCAAATCGACTCAAACATAGAAAAGAACCTTACAAAAGCATATAAGAAAACTTAGAGTACTTATGATTTCCGTTGTCGACCTCGATCATTTGAAGTCGGCCAAGAAATTATTAAGCGTAATTTTGCTTTGAGTAAATGCGGCCGCTACTTATAGTGCAAAATCCAGTCGGAACTATAGCGCGCATTGATGCAATCGATTTATTTAATCGAAGACTTAGATGGAAAAGAGTTGGGAAGATTCCATGCGAAAGACTAATGGTAATTGATTCCATCGTCACACTTTAATTTTTTTTCAGCTTTTATCTCCAGAGATAGAGATAGAGATCAAACCTGTGAGGGTTCGATAGTCGATCGAATTCAACTTTAATATTTATTTAAGCTCAAATTCAAACCATAACGCGTTTCGTCAGCGATTTGACCGCCCAAATTAAAGGTCTGGCAACCCAAACCGTCAGCTGATACGCATACAAGTCTGGCCACCCCTGACGATCAGTTGATTGGCATGCACGCTGCACGGCTGCTTGAAACGTTTTAGTGAAGAGACGCGGCGTTAAAAAAAAATTAATCTGCAAGCATCAAGCTTCCACGTGCAACTAAATAAAATAAATCTTCTGCACCGGCTGCCGAAGCCAAGCTTGCCGCGGCATATATTGTGCAAAACTGGCGATGCATTCGTGCGTTTAGATTAGGCTAAAGCCACGGTCCCCACCATCCACGCCGTCCGCGGTACCCTACACCATAAGGTGGCGTTAATTAGAGACGTAATAAATCCGTTGGAGGAAAGAGGCCAAATCCTACCCCAATAAGCCGCTGGAGGATAAAGTCTAAAGGAGGCCAAAGCCTACCCCCTTAGCCGCTGGAAGAAGCCAGAAGCGTTAAGACACGCATGCAGTTTTAGCTCATGTATGAATGGCAAATACCTTAGATTTCATTCGTAGACATTTATTTTGGCCCGGTATGGTATCTCAAGTAAGATAATTGGTTAGAAGATGTGCCGTGTGTTAAGGCACAAAAGCTCCAAACATGGTGTTAAAACCACCCATGGGTGTAAAAGCAGAGTCCCAACATCCATTTCAACGTCTCTACATAGACAAATTAGGACCTTATCCTACAAGTAAACAAGGGCATATTGGTATGTTAATAGTTCTTAACCATTTATCCAAATTTCATTTGCTGGTGATGATGAATAAAGCCAGACGTTCCGTCGGATCAATAATATAAAAATTCACTTTTTAGTTAACTCAACAAATGCATTTGTTAATGCAGTAACATATCTTGCCAGATTGAGCAAGAGCTAGCCACTCTCAGACAAGGTGGCCAACATTTATTGCAATATTATGATGAAGTTGAAAAGAAACTAACGCCATTGACTAACAAAGTCAATATGTCTTATGATCCGTTATTGGCGAAGGGCTTGTGCGAAAAATTCCGTGAAGATGCTTTACGGGTATTTGTATCTGGTCTTAAGCGTAGCCTTACAGACGTTCTCTTTGCGGCAAAGCCCAGGGACTTGCCTTCGGCTTTGGCGCAAGAAATAGAGGCAAACCATGAGAGGTATACGTTCGCAAATAACTTTTCAAAAAGCCAAGAAGATAGGGAATACCTGTCAAATGGTCGTCCGAAGGTAAAAACTTCTCAGCGTTTCGACAAACCACCAATTGGCACAAAAAATCCCCCTTTTTTCAAGCAACGTAAGTCGCAAGGCCAGTTCAGCCAGCGCAGTAATAGGCAGCAGGGGCACAACAGCTCACAAGAACCTATGGAGGTCGATCCTTCCATCTCAAGGTTCCATCAATCAAACCATGTCTCAGATTACAGAAACAAAAGAACAGCCACATCTGACCGAACAGGCAATTATAGGAAACAGCAAAGGGTTAACCATGTCTCGCAGAACATGGGACAAGGAACAAAATCATATTCTCATGCGCCTCTCATCCGCCTCTAACGCAGTGGCTGAGATTGACGATAATGCCTCAAATAATTATGACCCAGAGGCCATAAATTTTTTAGGGGTAGATCCCTGCTACCCGTCATCAGACGAAGAGTAGCGGGGCTCGACATGAAGTTCCTCATTGATACGGGCGCATCAAAAAACTTCATCCGACCATATAATGGATTGAAAGGCGTCCGCTCAGTAGACTCTCCGTTTTTTGTTCATTCTATTCACGGAAAGACTACAGTTACCCACAAATGTTCAGTATCCTTATTCAATGTTAAAGCAACTTTCTTCCTCCTCTCAGACCTATCGACGTTCGATGGAATAATAGGTCTTGACCTATTAAGAGAGGTAGGGGCGTCATTATGCTTGGCTTCAGGTCAACTTAGATGGGGCACAAAAGTTGAACAAATTTCCTCTCACACCTGTGCTGACGTCAATTTCACTAACGTAGATTGTTCGGATGCACCCTCCTCGGTAAGGAGCTCATTCCTAAAAGTACTGAGGGAGTAAAAAGGCATTTGCAAACCCCAATGAAGCCTTAGCTTACAATACCTCGATGGTGGCAACCATCAGGACAACAAGCGAGGATCCCATTTATACCAAACTCTATCCATATCCTATGGGGGCAGCTGATTTCGTTAACAAAGAAATTCAAGATCTGCTTAAAAACGGTATAATTCAAAGATCAGTCTCCCCTTACAATAACCCCATATGGGTTGTAGATAAGAAAGGCACTGATAAAGCGGGTAATCGAAACATGCGTTTAGTTATTGACTTTCGTAAGCTCAATGAACGCACGATACCCGACAAACACCCCATGCCGAATATTCCCTTTATACTGGGGAACTTAGGCAAAGCCAAATATTTTTCAACGCTAGACCTCAAGTCTGGCTACCACTAGATTATACTCGCAGAGCGCGACCGTGAGAAAACTTTGTTCTCGGTAAATGGGGGGAAGTACGAATTTCGTAGACTCCCTTTTGGACTAAAAAATGCGGCTAGCATTTTTCAAAAGGACCATCGACGACATACTGCGGGAAGAAATAGGCAAGTTTTGCTATGTCTACGTCGATGACGTGATTATCTTTTCACAAGATGAAGCCTCCCATGTCAAACATGTAGACTGGGTCCTAAAAAGCCTGTACAAGGGAAACATGAGGGTATCAGAAGAAAAAGCACAGTTTTTTAACGAAAGCGTGAAATTCCTCGGGTTTATAATCACCAGTAGCGGTGCAACAACTGACCCAGAAAAAGTAAAGGCCATAAAAGATTTCCCAGAGCCCAAAACAATATTTGAAGTAAGGTCATTTTTGGGTCACGCGAATTACTACAGATGCTTCATCAAAGATTTCGCAGCGATAGCAAGACCTATTACAGAAATATTAAAGGGAGAAAATGGAACCGTTAGTAGATACAGGTCACAAAAAATACCGGTCCAATTCTCTCAAACACAACAGAATGCTTTTCAAAAGTTGTGTAATATCCTGGCTTCTGAGAACGTAATACTCAGATACCCAGATTATAAAAAGCCATTTGATCTAACGACAGATGCTTCAGCCTATGGTATAGGCGCAGTTTTGGCCCAAGAGGGTCGTTCTATTACAATGATCTCAAGGACATTGAAGGACTGCGAGGTTAATTACGCGACCAACGAGCGCGAATTATTGGCCATTATTTGGGCCCTCAGCAAGCTGCGGCACAATCTATATGGGGTCAAGGATATAAATATCTTTACCGACCACCAACCTTTAACCTTTGCCGTGTCGGAATCTAACTATAACGCTAAGATTAAAAGGTGAAAAGCGCGCATAGATGAATCTAATGCGCGGATTTTCTATAAACCAGGCAAAGAGAATCTGGTTGCAGATGCACTGTCCAGGCAGCGGCTTAATGTTTTAGAAGAACAGGATGCCGTATCGTGTGCGGCAACGATACACAGTGAGCTTTCTCTCACTTACACCATCCAAACAACGGATAAGCCGTTGAATTGTTACCAAAATCAGATAATCCTGGATGAGGCGCGCTCCCCATCAAAACGCAGTTACATTTTGTTTGGGAAGAAAAGGCGCTGCTCGATCAATTTCACCTGCAAAGAATCGTTACTGGACGAACTTGCAGAGGTAATCATACCAAAAGCAGTAAACGCCTTCCATTGCGACCTGCACACACTTGCAATGATACAGGACGATGTTGTCAGAATGTTCCCATCCACAAAATTCTGGCATTGCAAGAATCGGGTGGTGGACATATTGAGAGTAGAAGAAAGAAGGGAAATCCTCACAGCTGAGCACAATAGAGCCCATAGATCGGCACAAGAGAATGTGAAGCAGGTTCTCTCTGAATACTACTTTCCAAAAATGACAAAGTTGGCTAACGAAATTGCGCAAAATTGCAAAACATGCGCTAGGGCTAAGTATGATAGACACCCAAAAAAACAGGAGATTGGTTTGGCTCCAATCCCTTCGTACACAGGGG
The DNA here is from genome assembly GCA_035044485.1 of Scaptomyza reducta. Taxonomy (NCBI): domain Eukaryota; kingdom Metazoa; phylum Arthropoda; class Insecta; order Diptera; family Drosophilidae; genus Scaptomyza; species Scaptomyza reducta. The sequence goes on along the minus strand of JAWNNV010001364.1, from coordinate 351,028 downwards.
AAATGCTACACCTAGATATATTTTCTACTGATAGGAAATTTTTTACAACTGCATTGACAAATTTTCCAAGTTTGCTGTCGTACAGCCTATTTAATCAAGAACCATCGACGATCTGAAGCCAGCCTTGCTTCAACTCATGAATTTTTTCCCAAAAGCCAAGGTAATCTATTGTGACAATGAACCATCATTGAACTCACACACGATCTCCTCCATGCTGGCCAACCATTTCGGTGTCAGCATTTCAAACGCTCCACCCCTACATAGTAGGTCCAATGGGCAGGTGGAGCGTTTTCATAGCACACTGCTGGAAATAGCCAGGTGCTTAAAAATAGATAGAGGCATAAGTGATACTGTTGAGGTGATTTTGTTAGCTACAGCGGAGTACAACAAGTCATTCCACTCGGTCATTAACATAAGACCAGTTGACGTTGTTCAAGCACACCCAGACGAACCGCAAGGAAAGATAAAGGATAGAATAAAAAACGCCCAAATCGCGCTCAGAGCCAGAGAAAATTCCTCTCGACAGGATAGGGTTTTTGAAGTCGGTGAGAATGTCTTAGTAAGATCCAACAGGAGACTTGGAAACAAGCTCACACCTTTGTGTGAAGAGAGGGCTGTAGAAGCGGACCTGGGGACCACGGTAAAGGAAGGGTGGTCCACAAGGACAACATAAAGTAGGCTTATCATTAATTATTCACTTTTAGTAATCCCTTTTTGGCGGTGAGATTTATCCTTGGCAACATAAAAAATAAGTAATATTCTTCTCCTCAGGTTTGGAATCCCTTTTCTCTTCTTCCTGTCCTTGGCCTCGGCACACATCACCGACTACTCGCATGCCAGGTACATCCCAATCATTGATGGTCAAATACTTGTGTGGGAAGAGTTTGCCTACGTAAGACATTCAGCGAATCTCTCTGAATACAAGCGTATGATAGAGGAAACGAGCAATTTACATGACATGTTTCCGCAAGCACACATGAGAAAATTGCTAAGCGTAGACACTTCTCATCTCCGAGATTTATTAGATGCGTTAGGCGGGCACCACAGGGTATCTAGGAGCTTAGACTTCTTGGGTTCCATGTTGAAAGTTGTACCGGGCACGCCGGATGCCAATGACTTAGAGCAGATTAGATTTACAGAAATGCAACTAGTTAACTCAAACAATAGGCAGATAGAAATTAACACCAAGGTTCAGGATCAAATCAATCAATTAACCAACACTGTTAATCGGATTCTTAAAGCAGCCAAGAGCTCACCAATCGACTCCGGTCATTTGTATGAGACACTGCTAGCAAGAAATAGAATGCTAATGATGGAGTTACAGAATTTAATGCTCGCTGTATCGCTTGCAAAAATCGGAATTGTTAACCCAAACATTTTAGATCATTCAGACTTGAAATCAGTTTGGCTTGAAGAGCCCACAAATACCCCCATAGGGGATCTTATGTCAGTTTCGTCCGTGAAAGTACTCCAGTCCGCTAACATTCTGCATTTTATCATTAAATTTCCAAAAATTAAGTTAGCATGTAAGAAAATTACTATTTTCCCTGTCATACAAGAAAATCTTATATTACGCATAAAAGACAATGTAATAGCGCAGTGCGGGAAGGAAACCCACACCGTCGAAGATTGTACCGCCTCACCAACGGCAACTTTTTGCCGACTGTCAGCAAGAAGCTCATGCGCTAGCGAACTCCACTCGAAAGTAGTGGCGCACTGTGAGTCTCAGCCGAGCAATCTGGAGCCTATCACATACGTGGATGATGGGATTGTCATCATTAACTAATGTCATTTGCATAAATTAAATATAATATGACCACGTCACAGCATTGTATGTTTGGCTGTTGGTTGTCCAGCTGGCAGATACAACAATGCTGTGTGGCCGCTACGAGTAGATATGCGTAGCTCAGTAGCTCTTATTTCTTAAGCTATTAAACATCGAGGTTCGGTTGAAGTGATGAACACGACACCACGAGCACTTGATCTTAAGTTAAAAAACATTAACGTTCGGTCGAAGTGATAAACATGTCACCACGACCACTTGAACGGGTCGCATAGTCGGCAATCACTACATAGTTGTGTGGTCGCTATGATAAGGAAAGGCAAGACTCAGCACTTCATGCGAGGCTTAGCGTTTTCTTCTGTCTTAGGTTTGTAAGGATCATAATTGTACTCTTGTATTCAGTTTAAAAGAATTGATGAATAAAGCCAGACGTTCCGTCGGATCAATAATATAAAAATTCACTTTTTAGTTAACTCAACAAATGCATTTGTTAATGCAGTAACATATCACTCTAGTGATATGCCAACACTATTAGAGTGTAATAATCTAATAATTTATACACAGCTATATATTCACCTCAGTCGAATGCATCAGAAAGGGTTAACCGGTCAATATCAGCTATTAGACCATATATTGGCATGTATCAGAGTGAATGGGATCTGCACATTCATGCTATCAGTTGTACGTTAAGAAATGGGTATCATTCAAGTATAGGTGTTTCACCTTATCACGCGTTGTATGACTTGAACATGGTAACTCATGGCTCGCAATATCAATTGCCGCAATATCAAGTGCCTGTAAGCAAAACTGTGACCACAATTTTTAGAAAGTAGAATCAGAGAAAACCAAGGCAACTCTTTTTATATATGGCTCTTTTTTCAAAGCGGTTCCGATCACTTCTGGTGTTCCTCAACGAAGTAAACTTGGACCGTTACTATTTACACTTTTTATAAACGTTCTTCCGTCTGTAATAAATGACCCTCGGGTGCTTATGTATGCTGATGATGTAAAGTTATGCACATCAGCTGCAACTCTTCTGTCGAGTCATAAGTTTCAAAGTGACTTAGACAATTTTCAAACTTGGTGCAGAGTAAATTTATTAAAACTTAATTGCAGTAAGTGCAAGGTAATGTCTTTTTATAGACGAATGCCATTTTTCAACATCTATATTCTGGATAAGAAACCATTTGATCGGATTGAATTGGTTGAGGATTAGGGTGTACTAATGGACCCAAAACATAAGTTTTATAAGCATATTTCTGACATTGCGAATCGAGCATCAGGTGCTTTGGGGTTCATTAAGCGCTGGTCGAAGGAATTCGACGACCCCTACATAACAAAAACGTTGTATATTTCTCTCGTACGATCAAATTTGGAATATGGATCTTGTATATGGTATTCCAAATTCATCAGGATAGAATAGAATCGGTGCAAAAACAATTTCTGCTATTTGCCCTTCGGACAATTAACAATGACGGGGCCTAGGTCACCTGCAGCAGGTCATTTGCATTTAGCTTTAACATTCTTGTAGTCTTTATACACAAAACAAAAGCAAAGATATTCGCGCGCTTTTCTTTGAATTTACAAATGCATGTACATTTATGCTTTGAACCTTTAACGACACAGTCGCAAATTGAAAAGTATAAATAAAAACGCCATCAGATTTTTTCAAATCTAAAAATAAAAATAAAAAATTATAATATCCATAAACAATATGGAAAACAATATTAAAAATTTGATTAAAGTGTGTAGTGAAAGGCTGCGTTGGAGGCAAGAAGCTATTTCGCGTCCCTGAAATAAATGCAAGTGCGTGGTGTGGAAATTTGAACATAAACATTGATCAATTGAACACCCGCACTAGAGTCTGTGACTTGCATTTTGGGGAGGAATGCGTTTCGAAGAGGAGATTGAAATTAGGTTCTATGTATAATTTTATTTATTAAGATACACAGATTAAGTGTTGTGTTTGAATTTATGTTGTCTTTTATTATGTTTTCACATTATATTGTTATTTGTTAAAATTTTATATTCTCAAGCATTTTATTAAAAATTAAAATTTAAATAACTGATTTTTATTTTTTTCATTTTTTCCTTGAATAGAAAAAAAAATATTAATTGGTATGTAAATAAAATTTCAGCACACCCAAGTCACACAATGACAATTTCATTGCCAAGTCTGAAAAACTGTAAGAGTTCATTCTTCGACAGTACCCAATATATACGAGGAACCATCGGCAAGCAAAAACAAGTTCATATATTGAGGCAGGTTCAGAAGTATAAGCAAAGAACCAAAACAGAAGCAAAGAAGTGATAGAGAGCGCTCTCGTTACTTTAGACAATGAGAATGTAAGATAGCGATAAACAACACACAAAGAAGAAGGGGCAAGACGAGCTTAACCGTAGGTTTGGGACTTTCTTTTAACAGTGGGAGGGGATTCTGTTTTCCACTCTCTGTATCTGTATTACATTCTCATTGGAGCCTAAGGGTGCTGTAGAGATCCGGGATCTTGACTGCCTCACAGAGGTAGTTGATATAGAGGATGACCTTAAGCGGGATATGCCCAATATTGGGGATGTCAAGATCGGTCAAATCCCGACAACATTGAGGGGGAAAAAGATGGCGGTGGTTGAGATAAGTACGCGCGACGCATCCTACTTCCTGGAGCGCGGTATAATCCGCAGTGGATGGTGTAGTGCGCTTGTCCCAAATATTTTTATAGAATTATGCCTAAAGTTATGCCATGTTTTTTTTTAAAAACATAGTTTCGTTTTTGGCTTGCGCTACCTATAGTTATACAGCTGATTAAGTTGCTCTCTCCTAATTAGAGAAAATGCAACACTTGCAATTCTCGAGCCGAAATCGATAGCGAGATGGAGCCTGGTCCGAGATGAAAGTAGTGGCATCGATCTCTTTTTCATCTAACCATCGGGATGGTCGGTCGATACCCAAAAATTCGGACTGCAAAGTTTCTTTAAAAACGTGAAAACGGCGTGGCATATATTTAATTTTATGTTAATAATGTTGAGTAAAAGTCATTCATTCATTAAGCCTTACGGTTCCTCTGTTCCTCTTTAAAAGAAATTCTGCCGCCGCCGCCGCCGCCGCCGCCGCCGTATAAATCACCGATCAATACATCAAAGAAAAAAATATGCTGATAACCCGCAAGTGCTTGACCACGCGGTCAAGGCTAACATAAACCAACACCGATCGAAACACCGATTATTTTTGATAATAATTTTATAAGAATAAGTTAACTATCTATTTTCCAAAAGTCATATGCAATTAAAGTAAAGTAAAGTCAAGTGGAAAACCGGTTGAATTTGGAAAACTTTTTGATGCAGTTTGAAAGATTATACTAAATAATGATAATCTGTGAAAATTTTATTGAAATCGGTTGAGAAACCCTGGAGATGGAGTACTGAAGTTATGAATGTATGCTCTATACGCGTACATACACACACTCACACATACTTGCAAGCACTGACTGTATGCGTAAATTATAGGGTTAAGGGTATAGTCTAGTCGGGATTTCTCGACTAGAGCCTTCTTACTTGTTTTCTCTGCGCGCTCTCTGTGCATTAAACCGTTCTGTCACGGCCTTTGGCTCTCACGCGCTGTTTTGTGTTGGTGTCGGTCCCGGTTTAGTTTATTCCGTTGTTGTTGCTTTCGGTTGCTGCGCTTTTGTGAGTATTTTCAAACGTAATCATACTTTTAACCCTAGGGTGGGCCTAAATCTTTTGAGCAGTATTTACTTATTAACTATTTTTTCATCATTTATTTAATTATTTTATTTATTTTTTGTTTTTAATTTATTTTAAAAATATAATGTCAGTCTGTTGTTACAAGGGCTGCCAGGTTCGCGCCAATACAAAGATGTCTTTTATTGGCTGCTGGATGTGCCCAAATGTCGCACATGAAAAATGTGCTGGTCTGAACGGCCGTGTTACCGATCTAATGGGCACTACTAATCTAGAGTGGCCATGTTTGGAGAGAAGGAAAGACATGGCAGGCTTCATGAGGACTCAGCTTGATTTTGAGGGAGTTTTCGGTCAGTTACAAAAACTGTGCGAAAATTTCTCTACGGTGCAGAGAAATCTGAATGAGAAAAATCTCTTGAGCGATTCTCCAAAGCGCAAAAAAGCCAATGATGGGAAGTCATCGGGCCCTGTCGTGTCTGACAATCCTCTAATCGTTCTAGAGCCCAAAAATAAAAATAAATTGATTAATGATCCTTCTGCCCTAGTCCCTATAACACACGAGATACCAGATGAAGTCCTGATAATCCCCATGGATGTTGTTTCATCTAATCCCAGTCCTTCGGTTTCTTTGGTGGTTAATAGTGTTGACATAGTTCAACCAAATGACACCAATATATCCAAAGAACCAAACCTTCCATTATCTGAAAATATAGCTTCAGTTAAAGATATTATCAGAAGATTTGTTGCCGTTCCACCAAAAAAAAACAAATTTTTGTTTCAAGGCTTCCCCCTGATTTAACATCTAATGATGTCAAGGTCTATATCAAGGCCAAATCTAAAGCCAATTTTACGGTGGAAAAATTCAAATTCAATTACACTCGGAATATCTTGTCATTTAAAATCAGTGTTTCGAGTCAAGATTTTAGCTCTATATGTTGCAAAGAATTTTGGCCGGAGCACATAATAGTTACTGAATATACTGCCAGAAAGAAAAATCGGCCTCCGATTGTATCCCCCACCCCAGTAGTTGTATCTAAAACTCTTCCCAATTCTGATAGTTCAAAAAACTAACAACTGCTTTCTTACTTGGCTATCAGAATGTAAGAGGTCTATGTAGTAAACTAAGTAGTTTATACCTTAATAGCCATTCTTTTCCTTTTCATGTCATTTCCTTTACTGAAACTTGGTTAAGGCAAGACATCCTTAGTTCAGAAATTCTATCCAACAGATACTGTATCTATAGAAAAGACCGTACTCTTCGTCGTGGCGGTGGTGTACTTATTGCTGTTGATGTAGATTATTCTTCGGAGACAGTAATAGTGGGTGATTCTAAAGATTTAGAATTTGTTGCTGTAAAGTTGATTATTAATGGTATTCGTATTTTTATTACTTGTTCGTATATACCTTCTTCCTCCAATAACTCTGTGTACGATGCTCATTTGTCTGCTATATTGTCTGTTTCTTGCATGCTTTCTGATCGCGATTTCCTTGTAGTTCTTGGTGATTTCAATATTACTGAAGTTACCTGGATTTCTTGCCCCGACTCTGGTGCTCTGAACCCCTCGGCTCAGAATGAATTTTTGATTAAACTACTTGGAATGTCATTGAGTCAAATCAATGATATCCCAAATTCTCTTAATAAAATGCTTGATCTGGTTTTTGTTTTGGATCCATCCTCCTCATCCGTTACCCGATCACAACCCATTTCTTCTCCAGAAGATTTATTCCACCCAACGTTGGAGGTGTCGATCACTTTACCCTACCGGGTGCTTTGCCCCAGTAGAAGACATTTAAGCCGAGTTCGTCAATTTCGGAAGACCGATTTTACAAAACTTACTCAGCTTTTATCTCTGACTGACTGGTCCCCACTCTACGGGTCTGACAATTTGGACGTGGCAATCAGTATTTTTTATAACACTTTAAATTCATTACTAGACTTGTGTGTCCCTTATGGTAAGCCAAACAGGTCAAATAAACCTGTGTTGTTTACCAAAGAGTTGACAATTCTTAAAAATCGAAAATCTAAACTCTACAAGAGTTTTAGAAAATCCAGCTCTTCGTTAGCTTATTCTGCATACTTGATTGCTCGTTCCAGTTTCTCAGTCCTCAATAACCAGTGTTATAGGAATTACCTGGCTAGGTGTAGACTACAGTTTCAACAGGAGCCGAAAAGGTTTTTTGATTTCGTTAATACGAAGCGCAAGTCATCGACACTTCCATCAAACATATATTTTGATGAAATGAAAGCCAACTCAGATCAGGCCATTGCCGATCTGTTTGCTGAATTTTTTCAAACGACTTACAGCCCTTGTTTTCAACCAGTCGTCGTGCCTTATCCCTATCAGCTAATTAGCTCTAATTACATTTTTGTACCGGAAATCACAGAGAGTTCCCTACTTTGTGATCTTCAGGTTATTAAGCCAACATTTTCTCCAGGACCCGATGGAGTACCAAGCTGTGTGCTTAGGTACTGCGCTCACGGCCTTTCAAAGCCTTTGCACAAATTGTTTAGTTTGTCCGTGGAGTTATGCTCTTTCCCAAAAATTTGGAAAGAGTCATATATTATTCCTTTGCATAAAAAAGGAAACAAATCTAATGCTCAAAATTATAGGGGTATCTCCAAGTTGTCTGCAATTCCTAAGATTTTTGAGAAATTAATAACATCTCATCTTCAACATCTTTGTAAATCTATGATTTCACCGTGCCAGCACGGATTCATGAAACAAAGATCTACCACTACTAACTTGCTAGAATTCACATCATTAGTTATTAAATGCTTTGAAGATAAAATGCAAACTGATGTTATTTACACTGATTTCAGTAAGGCTTTCGACTCTGTAAATCACTTCCTCTTAATTTAACTTAAACTTATGGGCTTTTCTAATAATCTTATTCTTTGGATGAAACATTATTTAACTTTTCGAACTCAGAGAGTCTTTTTTAAAGACTCAGTGTTCAAAGCGGTTCAGGTCACTTCTGGTGTTCCACAAGGAAGTCACCTTGGACCGTTATTATTTACTCTATTCATAAACGACCTTCCGTCCGTAATAAATCACTCTCGGGTGCTGATGTATGACGATGATGTAAAATTATGCATGTCGGCTGCAACTCTTCTGTCTGGTCAAAATCTGCAAAACGACTTAGACAACTTTCAAACTTGGTGCAGAGTAAATTTATTGCATCTCAATTGCAGTAAATGTAAAGTTATGTCTTTTTATACACGAATGCCCTTTTTTAATACATATATTCTGGATAATCAACCACTTGATCGGATTGGATGGGTTGAAGATTTGGGTGTCTTAATGTCTTCAATAACAAATCGAGCGTCAAGTGCCTTGGGTTTCATAAAGCGCTGGTCGAAGGAATTCGACGACCCCTATCTTACTAAAACTCTGTATATGTCTATATGGATCTTGTATATGGTATCCCAAATACAGGATTCATCAGGATAGAATAGAATCAGTGCAAAAACAATTCCTGCTCTTTGCACTTCGGGGTCTTAATTGGGACAATAACTTTAACTTACCTTCCTACCATAGTAGACTTTTACTAATAAATCTTCCTTCTCTTTCTGATCGTAGAACAATGCTTGGAATAACTTTTTTCCATAAACTAATTAATGGGGAAATTGATTCCTCTGAATTAATAAACCAAATTAGCTTCGCAGTTCCGATCAGAAATACTAGAAATTTCTTACCTATATCTCTTCAAACTTGTTATTCTAATTATGCTATCCATAACCCCTTTCGGATTTTATGTGCTTTATATAACGATCTTTCCTACTTAATACATAGTGCCAATCCTACTTGCTCTCTTAAAAAACTAGTCTTGTGTCACTTGTCTATATGTTCGCGATCTTCGTAACCGTACGCAACGCGGTGCGCCCCTCGGTCGGATGGGCGGGAGGTGGGTCGCTTTGTGCTTGGGTCCGCGCGTTAACAAGCCGGTGCTTGGTATCGTTGGGCCACTTGAATGTACTGTCCGTTAGTACATCTACGTCCAAATAATATAAGCTATCTATTTAGTATGTATGAAATAGATCAAGCAAGTATGATCTTAAGATGCAACTCAGTTCGATTCAATCGAACTTAGAGCAAGCTGCCTGCGTACAGCTTTATGTAGTTTTAGTCACAATTACTACATTAAGTGGTTAGTTATAATATATAATTAATAATTATTTTCATTTTTCTTTCCATTGCTATTGTTAAATATAGATATATGGTCATGTTCATTAAGAATAAATCGAATTTTTATAAGTTTTTATACCCTTAACCCATTGAAAATGGGTAAAAAGGGTATTATGGTTTTGTGCAAAAGTATGTAACAGGCAGAAGGAAGCATCTCCGACCCCATAAAGTATATATATTCTTGATCAGCATCAACAGCCGAGTCGATATAGCCATGTCCGTCTGTCCGTCCGTCCGTCCGTCCGTCCGTCTGTCCGTCCGTATGTATGAACGCGTCGATCTCAGAGACTATAAGAGCTAGAGACTCCAGATTTGGTACATAAGCTCGCATAATCCCTAGGCAGTACAAGTTTGTTTTAAATTTTCGATAACTCTTCCCGTTTCCGATATACACATGTAATCGATAACAACAAAATCTTCAATTTGGAAAATGTTTTGATGCAGTTTGAAAGATTATACTTAATAATGACCATCTGTGAAAATTTTATTGAAATCGGGTGAGAAACATTGGAGATATGGAGTATTGAAATTAAGAAGGTATGCATTATACGCGGATACATACACACACTCGCACATACTTGCAAGCACTGACTGTATGCGTAAAGTATAGGGTTAAGGGTATAGTCTAGTCGGGATTTCTCGACTAGAGCCTTCTTACTTGTTTTAAATTGAATCTATAGTTTACCTCCTCCTTATCTTGTTATTAAACACCATTATTTCCTTTTCGATAACTTAAGTATAGCATGTTGATAATACATCATTTCCGCCGCGGAATTACATAAAGTTTAACGAATCTTCCTTTTTCGTGTGATCAACCCTACGGTTTAATTAATTTCGTGGAGTATTATAGGACGATTATTGGATTGGTCGACTATCGAGCTGCAGCCATCCCATATAACTATCTTCACTGAAGTTTAACTAAACCAATCTGGTACTTCTGTCTTATGCAGTTACCAGCTCATGGGTTACTGGAAGCCTTAATGTACATTTTCTGGACAAGGATAAAGAAGTTGTACTTCTTTTTGCTTAATCCGCCGCGATATAATAACTAGGCTTAATTCCCCTTTTACTCTCCAACTTATTTTTTTCATATTAGTGTCGTATCGAAGATTTTAGTTATGTTCTTTCGCATGACTCCCAGTCTATTTTCGATATCTTGTTCATATAAAATTTTCTTTTATTAATTAATATTTTACGCTTTTAATATCTAGTACCAATACGCGTATATGTTATAGTAATATATATTTTTTGAGATTTTTTTTTTTTGATGAATTTGTCACATAGTGTCGAAAATTTAACGAGAACCAGAAATAATTATTTATCAAGTTTAGTTGTTGGCAATATCGTGTGGGCGTAATTTTCATCGATCGTGTTTCCACACCAAGGTTGGCAAAAGGAAAGTTTGCAACCAAAGCCTGACACAACTGACCTCTCGTCAACTGAAAATCTTAGTCTCACCGCGCCATCCACTTCAAATCCAAGGCAGCCTAGCTCCTTTTAGTCCCTACAGACTAGATCACAAGCGATACGAGGTACTAATTTTGAACAGATTGAAATGCCCAACTCGGAGGAAAACATTATGTCACAGGGCTCAGTAAATTTACAGCAAGACTTACCGAATATGGTCGAGTTGATCTAACAATCGATAGCTGGGGGATTAAGAGTGACCATGGTAGAGCAGTATCGACTTATTGCGAACAGTTCAACCGACCAGACCAATGGATTAGTACAAGTTTTAGCCTATGGTCTGCGAGTTTATTGAGCTTATATATATACAGTGGAAAGGCAATCTTCGGCTGAAGTAGAGCCTCAGACTATGGAGCAATTTCTTCGGTTGCCAGCATCAATGCAATCAAACTCCGGAGCTGCTCAAAGTCATTTGGAAAGGAACTATGAAGCATTCCGAAATTCACCCACTTCGGCTTACCATGTTAGGTCGTAATCCGCAGCAGTTGCGCCTAGTAGAGGAGAAGTAGGCTCAGCCATCCGGCCAGATCGAGTAAGCCAAATAATGGCAAATTGGAAAATTTGTTTAAACGGAAAAGCTACCATGACCATTCATAACTTTATATATCGGGTAGAAGCTTTGACTAAGCAGACCTTAGATGGTCGCAAGCAGCGTCCAAATGAATCGTTTGACGATTTTTATGCCGTGATAGCTTCATTAACTAGTAGACTGACCGAGCCCATGTCTGAAAAATCGTTGGTAGAAAAATAAAGAGCCAATTTGTTGAATGAGATTCAACATAATATGTTGTACGAAGAGGCTAGTTCTGTGAAAGCTTTAAGACATTTGGTGCGTACGCGAGAGATTTTTGTACAATCTAAAGCTAAAGCCGAACAGACAGTACCGCCTTATCAACCAATGATACGTCAGGTAAATGCCGTATCATAAACTGATGGTAACGATTTGTCGCAAGCAGATGTCGAACACGATGTGCAATTTTATGTGTCAGCATTAGATATAAGTGTTGGAATTGTGCTGGAAAAGGTCACCGGTATTTTACTATGGTTGTGGAAAACCAGATACGTACAAACCTAGTTTTAGAAACTGCAGCTTAAACGCGCCAAAAAACTCATGTACGCGTGCACCGCAGAAAAGTGCACGCAGACAATTGGTCAGCAAAGGTACAAACACAGACTTAGTAAACAAATAGCTGAAACTTGCATCAAACCAGGCCTTTATCCTCACTCTAATTTACCATAATAAGTTCAATATTAGCTTTAATAATAGCCGAACAAAACAAAACAAAACATGCTCGGGTGCTACTTTTGAGAAGAAGCTTAGTTTGACTAATGGACACTAATGGAAGCTATCAGCTGTATCGGTGGCAAACGTGCTTGCTACGTTGGTAAAAAAAAAGAAAATATATAATTATCATTTTTTCATTGTACTAAAAATCAAACCATCTCATAAAAAAAAAAAGGAAAAAGCCTGTTACATACTTTTGCACAAAACCATTATACCCTTTTTACCCATTTACCCATCAATGGGTTCAGGGTATAATAAATTGGTATGAGGTCGAAATACTTATTAGGTGTTCAGCATAAGCAGACAGTGCCGAAGACATACGAGAAAACATCAAAGAAGCGATAATCCAAAAAGGCATTGAGGGGTAGTGCCCGCTCTCGTTACTTTAGACGAGCCAAAACGTACGTCTGGGACTTTTTATTTAACAGATGGAGGACGCGCTCAAAGAGAATGTAAACTACAAGCGAAGAAAACAGCGCGACCTTTTTCTAAACATAAGGAAATAACTTATTATCGGCTCGTGGGGAAAAATTTCCCTTCCGCTTTGTCCACTTATTCTGCCTACTCGTTGAAAAGTGGTCGGCCATAATTGTTTAGGCGTTTGTTTTGATTGCAAAGTGTTCGATGCTTGAGACAATATATTTCATTTCTCTTGTTGTTGTCACAGAACTTAAGATTCTCAATTTTTGAGTTTTGGTTCAATCTTGTTGCTAATGCCTCACATGGAAGGGGAGTACAGACTTTATAAAAACTTCGTGCATTTGAAAATATATTTAAATATGATTTCCATCATATATGCTTATTTATATATTGGCAATTAGGTAGATCATAATGACTTATTGAACAGGCTTAGAATGACTACTTATCAAATTAACACTAACCATAAAATAAACGCATTTGTTAGGTATTAAACGTTGTGCAGCTTGTTCAACGACAATGATCACGTGTTGTTTTTGTTTGGAGTGCTACGGTTTGCCAATTCCCATTGGAATCACTCACATGCGTACACACAAAGACGGGCCAAGACCACCTGAAGCCGATTTGCTGTCGGCAAATCAACAACATTATTATACCCTGAACCCTGTGAGGGTTCGATTAGAATCGCTTTAATATAACTTTTAAATTTAGTTAAGTTCAAATTCAAACCCTAACGGTTTTCGTCGGCGATTTGAGCGCCAATAGTAAAAGTCTGGCAGCCCCAACCGTCAGCTGATCCGCCTATAAGTCTGGCACCCCCTGACGATCAGCTGATTAGAATGCAAGTCTGCACGGCTGCGCTGTAAAGCGATGCACCGGCAACTTCACGTATTTTCCGGATATTACGCTGAAAAACGTTTTCGTGAAGAGACGGAGTGATAAAACTTAATCCGGAGCATCGAGCTTCCACGTGCCATCAACTTAAAAGGCAACGTGTTATTTTGCACCGGCGCCCGAGACAAAGCTTGCCGCGGCCTATATTGTGCCAAATAGGCGATGCAGACGCACGTTTAGCTTACGCTAAAGCCACCGTCTCCACCACCCACGCCGCCCGCGTCTTCCGCGGCACCCTACCCATAAAGCGGCGATAAGTTCTCCATTAGAGGCGGGATAAAGCCGTTGGAGGATGGATGAGGCCTAAAGAGGCCAAAGCCTACCCAATAAGCCGCGGGAGGATTGATAGAGCCTAACTGAGGCCAAAGACTACTCCCTTAGCCGCTGGAGGAGGCCAGAAGCGTTAAGACACGCATACCCCTTCCACTCTCTACAGAAGCGTGACCGACCAGAGCGAAATGACCTAAGCGATGCTCCCTGCGATTTCTTGCAATATTGTATCAAAGTGATAAGTTTGAGATTTTGAATTTGGATTAAATAGTGTTAATTCCTACTTATAATTTTTATGTACGTTATCTTTTTAAGCTATGTTCGTTTTGGTGTTTCTTTGTTTTACACACACATCAATACACACCCCACCTACATATACACCTACACATACAGCTATACCCCTCGTCGTCATCAGGCCTGCTGACATCGATGGAACAAGCGTGAGTACGGCCCTGCCAAAAATTAACGAAGGTATCCTAACACTAGTAAACAATTAAATAAATAAAACAAAGAAAGAATCAGAAAAAAAAAAATTAAGACACACCAAACCAACGCGCATAATAGAATAAATCTCCACTAACTAAAGTTGTTAATGTTAGTGATTAAGAATTATAATTAGAAATAACGTAAATAGAGTAATAAGAACAAAAGCATGAAGTTAATATTAAGCCATGAAGGCATCCACGAACTTGTTTAAAGTAAAGAAAATGTTCAAGAAATTAAATTAAACTGTTATAAATTGGGAACCTAATCGATCACATGCACTAACATTTAGAGGGTAGAATTACACAGATTCCCTAAATTCTACAGGTAGGGAGGGTATAGAAGAAGAACAGCCTCACCAAGTTCTTCAAACTCTACATATCTTTAGCCTCTTTGACTTTGGTCCTCGCAATTCCCGCACTGTCTACGACTTTTATTTTTGTGAATCGGTCTAAATGAATGGCTATTTCAAAGACCCCACCCCAATTTCCCTGAGCACGCCGGAACCGAATAGTAGACAGCGAATAGCCTAGACAACACTGTCGTGCACGTTACAACCCATTGAAAATGGGTAAAAAGTATGTAACAGGCAGAAGGAAGCATCTCCGAAGTATATATATTCTTGATCAGCATCAACAGCTGAGTAGATAAAGCCTTGTCAGTTTGTCCGGCCGTCTAGAGACTCCAGATTTGGAACATAAGCTCGCCAAACCCTAGGCAGTACAAGTTTTCCGATAACTCTTCCCGTTACATTGAAAACATTAGACAAAATAATGACAATTTGTAAAATTTTTATTGAAAACCGTTGAGAAACACCGGAGATATGCAGCATTGAAGTTAAGAAAGTTCGATTTTGATAACCGTCGCGAGCGGACGTGTCTTTGCTGCGCGCATTAAAATTGAGTTGTTATTGTTTTCGTTCGTTGAGTTTTCGTGATTACAATTGTTATTGTTGTTTCGCGTTAGTCGGTCTTGTTATGGTTTTGTTTATTATTGAACTGAATAAGAAAATGTAAGCATTGTGCGTATTGATTACGTTTTTGCAAAGTTGTGCTAGTGCCCACGTGGTCCACGTGGCCAAGCAGTTAAAGCAGTGTGTCACTGAGAAATAGGTGGCGCTCTTTTGAAAGCAGCACTCGTACACCTAGCAATAGTGGCGTTTTTTTAAAAGCGTGCTGCGTGGACCTAAAAATAGGTGGCGCCTGCCCAAAGCAGAGCAAGCTAGTGCGTGCTTACGCCGACAGGGGCGCTCAAGCAATGCGTTGGACACGCGCAGCCGCTCGGCGAGTGACGCAGGTGGAACATCTGTCGGTAGAGAGGTAGAGGGAGTCCGAGGGGAAGGCCGGCAGAGTCGTCAGACGAGGGAACGATGAGCTAATACACTGCGCTGGATGCAGCAGATTTTGTCTCCACCACCGCTGCCACTGCCGATGCCACTACCACCAACCCACCGCTGCCCCGAGAGCGAAGAAGGCAGAACTATTGCAGCTATCGCATCCTCAAAAATCTTTGAGTGGCAGCGCGCGCAGAAAGCGTCGACGTCAACGTGAATGTGAACGCAAACGTGAACGTTCACCCCAGTTAGCTGCTAATCCCACTCAGCAGTCAACGGGTCATCAATTGTTGTCCAATCAACAACAACAAAAATCACCACCGGCTAGACAAGGAATACAGAAACAGAAGCAGCAACAACAACAACAACAGCGACAGTTTGCTTGCATTCCCAAGCCCAAGCCCGAGCCCAATCCCGTTCATACACTCACACCAAATGAGCGCCTTGAGCGTATTCGAAACCTCGCACTGCAGCAGCAACAACAAAAACAACAACAGCGTTCGCAACAACAACAAATAATCCCATACAGGTCATTAACCCGTCAAGAAATGCTTATTGAGCTGATGCGCAGAAGGATGAGTCTCCCATTAACTGTACCAGCCTCATCTAAACGGCCGGCTGATGGTAGCGCTGCCGATGTGCCTGGCGGTACGCCTCACAAGGTGATGCTCCAGAATCCGCAACGGCAACATCCTCAGCAACCGCAGCCAATGGTTGCCGATGGAATCATCACCATCACCATCACCATCCCCAATTACTTTACAAAGGGGCGACAGATATAACACCGTCCAGTTTTGCATGTTCATGCAAATATTTGAATCGCAGCAAATCACAAAAAATGAAAAGGAAAATGGATGAGATGCAAAAGGTCGGGACAAGGATTGTTGGGCCTAGTAATGCAGCTACTACTCTTCCGGTCAATAGACTCCCTCCGTTACTAATTTGTATACACAAATAAAATGCACTTTTAAGTGCAACGACAACGGCATCACTGCATAATAACGGCGGCAACAACAGAAGCAACTGCGGCATCAGCAGTTCCATCCGCCATCCGCTATCTAAAATGTCAACAATAGCAGCAGCGGTGGCGTCATTACCTCGACATCACCTCTACTGCCACCACTATCCACTATCCACTATCATCATCATCAACAACATCAACATCAGCAGCAGCTGTAACAACAGCAGCAGCAGCATCAGTCGTGGTCAATAATTCGACCTACGGCAGCAGCATCATCATCATCATCATCATCATTATCATCGTCATCATCGGCAGTGGTAGCAACAATGATAAATCCAGCATCATCGTCATCACCTGCAGCAGCAGCACTCATCTATTTTACTAATTATATAATAAAACTAAATATTGTTAATTAGAAGTATAATATCACAACGGGGACACTACCCCATATCTTATTGTTATAATATAAATATAAGTGACTAGATACTATTTATATCTACATCACAACGGCGACACTACCCCCTACATATTGTTAATCTGGTGTAAATATCACACACCCCATAACGTTTAAAATCTAAACTGTATTTAAAAAAATTATAAAAGCTATGTTATATTTTAAACAACTAAGTAATTTAAGTCCTACTGTTTAATATCAATGTCAAAAACTTAAGAGCTATTAGTATGGTCGATCGGCTGGTAGTTCAAACCCTCACCAATTGGGATAATGTACACCCGACAAGTGCACATTATAAAACTGGTACCGTAAAATGGGTGCTAGTCTGGCGCTTAAATCAAACTCAAAAAATGGCGCATAACAAATGGATCACCTCAATCAATCTCAAGCCTAACCATCAACGACACCCAAATGTGAACACCACGCCGAAAATCAACAATTCACTATTAGATTAAATGATGGTTGAATATATATTCAACGGCCGGGAGGATGTACGATTTCGTCAAGAGCAGAAAATCGTACGCTGCAGTTGTGATTATAAATATTTCTCACACCATATTCCGAGCCGTCTGCAGTAAGAATATAGTATTGCATACAACGTCATAAATAAGATGCACCCGAGCCATACAGTTGTGATCAGAAATATGTTTTCTCACAGCAACTCAACTTGTAAATAAAATACATAGTCCTAAGCAAACCATATCATCTAAGAATTTTGTATATAAACCATGAATTTTCACTTAATAAATTATTACGAAAAGAGAGTTCTTTGAAAGTCCAATTTGTTCAAGTACCGATTGCAACGACGATTTTTGCTACTGGTACATGAACCGGTAGCACATACACTACATTTCACATTTACATTTGGTGACCCCCGACTTTGGACTTTAGTTTCATTTGGCGAACTAATCATAAATTGGTCAACTGGCGACCAATCATTCATCATTTACCGAGTGGTAACAAAAAAAAACAAGTCTATTTAGATTCATTTGGCGAATCGTAGACACGCATTTGGTCAATTTAGAGACCAACATTTGAAATTTGGTTAACCTGGAAACCGTCTTTTTATAAAACTCCTAGTTAACTTTGCAACTAGGTAAAATATGTCATAACGGTAGTTATCTGACCTTAAATAAAACATATCATAAAAAAGGGTGATCAACTTGGCGATTGCTACCTATCATATAAAAACATATATTTAAATGGAATCCATCAAACTCGAAATTCTGCTTGAAAATCAACTAGTACCTGGCGAAGAATTACAGAATGTAATTCGAAATTACAAAAAGGATCCTCAGGAACGGAAAATCAAACCAGGATATTATGAAGAGCGCATAAAATGATTAAATAATCTTTGGCAGAAATTTTCGACGGAAAATAATAATATTCAGTGCACCAAACAATTCCAAAGTGAATTAAAGGAATTTCAAACGCTATCTTTGTCGGTTGTGAACGAAGAGTTGGAAATAAAGCCAATAATTCGTGAATAAAATGTATTGCTCGACAGTTTGGAGCGTATTATGAAAAAAATGACTATTGAAACTCGCCAATGTTTTCAAAAAGTCATAAGCCAATACTGGAGTGAGATAAGAGACATCCACATCCAAATTAATAAAAAAATTCATTGATCCTAAGAAAATTGGATATGATGGCAGCCGATATTTGGCTGCTGAGGATGCTGTTATTTCAGAGCAAACCTTGTCAAGCGATGAAATGGTTCAGCGACCTGTCCATACAGCACAAGCGCATGCTGCACTACCTCTTCCAAAGGTAGAAATCCCAAAATTTAATGGAGATTATTTACAATGCCAGCAATTTCATGATATTTTCAAGAAAATGATTCATGAATCTACGTTTCCCATTATTCGAAAGATGACTGGAGATAAATAACATTGGAATTTCAACAGAGACCTGGGATCTATGCATGTTGGCTAAGAAACTAGATCGGCAAACTCATATGCTATATGAGCAATCTATTATAAATGCAAGACAGTTACAACAACTCAATCAATTCCTGTTATTTTTGGAACAAAGATTTTTGACATTAGAGGCCACGAGCAGTGCTGACAAAAAAAAATGTTAGCACTAAACAAAATATATGCGTCTCAACTGGAACAGAATACGTTTGCTATTTCTGTGAGAAACCAAACCAAGCCATATTCAAGTGCACGGAATTCATTAAAAAGACCCCATCTGAACGATTAAATTGGGTTCAAAAACAAAAATTGTGTGTGAAATGTTTTAAATGCAATAAAAGACACACCAAACCTGATGTCAAAACAGCAGCATCGGCAAGTAGTGCACAAACAAAATATGTACTTCTAGCCACAGCACGGGTCCTTATTGAAGGAAACAATGTACAAACAGGAGAATTCAGAGCTCTACTTGAGTCTGGATCGCAAGTCAATGTCATCTCAGAGAGGGCATTAAAAATGTTGAATCTGAAGTGGCAAAGATCTGAACTACAAATTAATGGAATTGGCGGACGAACTCAAACATCGAGAGTTAATGTTATGATTAAATCACATCATAACAAGTTCAACTCAAGATTAGAAGCTATCGTATTGTCTCACTTAGTAGCAGATCAACCAGCACAGACAATCGACACATCTTGTTGGAATCTTCCGGCAAACATTACTTTGGCGAATCCCACCTTTGACAAACCTGGAACAATAGACATAATTCTAGGAGCAAAATATTATTTTGAAATCATTCAAAATAATTATTTAAAAATTGTAAGAGGAATTCCAAGGCTATAAAAAACCAAGCTAGGATGGATTATAGCAGGAAAACTCCAAGATGCATCATCGACTTCCAGTACATGCTCAGTACTAACTGAAGAAGATAAGGTGGATCAACAAATAGCCATATTTTGGGAACTGAACTCATGCGAAACTAAATCATCTTGCATTTCGCCGTTGGAGGAAAAATGCGAAAGACATTTTCTCCAAAACATCAAAATTGCAGTCGACAAGAAACTCATCGTTCGACTCCCATTTTTGAACAACCCTTCAGTCCCAGGGGACTAGCAACACAATCCCTCGGGATCTAGCAACACGAAGATTTTTGTGTTTGGAAAAACGACTCACACGAAATCCTTTAACGAAGGCCAGCTATATTCAGTTCATGAAAGATTACGAAGACCTGGGTCATATGAAGGAAATGCATACGAAGGAAGTAGCAAAGGCACGCTATTTTATACCACATCATTGTGTGGTCAAGCCCGACACCTCTACAACAAAATTACGAGTAGTTTTTGATGCTTCAGCAGTGACGTCATCTGGAAAGTCACTCAACGACTTGATGCCACGAAATGTCTTCAATACCTGGCACAAAGGGCCAAAAGGGAACTTCCATTAAAAGCTGCTGCATTGGCAAATGATTTTTATGTTGATGACTGCATAACAGGGGCGGATACAATACCAGAGGCTCTTCAGAGACAACAACAGCTAAATAAACTCCTGCATAATTCTGGATTTATGTTGAGAAAATGGTGTAGTAATAAGATTGAACTATTACAAGAAGTGCAAAAGGAAGTCATAGTATCAAATACGTGCTCCCCGCTTTTGATTTATTTTTGTGTGTTTTATTTTCCCTAATAATTTCGCGACTCTGTTCAAATAAATAGTTTTGTGACTTTGGGTTTCATTGGTATTGAAATCCCAAATTTAACAATAAATTAAATACTTTATTTGCATTTATTTGCCAAGTGCCCAAACACAACAACAATTTTGCAGTCCAAGCTTACTGCTTATTGTGCTCAGTTCGCTTGTTGATTGCTGATATTTTGTTTTTGTATTTTTGCACTTGCGCTCTTCTAGTTTTTTCTGTGCGCGCTCTCTGTGCATTAAACCGTTCTGTCACGATCTTTGGGTCTCACGCGCTCTTTTGTGTTGGTGTCGGTCCCGGTGTAGTTTATTCCGTTGTTGTTGCTTTCGGTTGCTGCGCTCGCGCCGGTACTTTTGTGTTTTCTTTTGTGAGTATTTTCAAACGTAATCATACTTTTAACCCTAGGGTGGCCCTAAATCTTTTGAGCAGTATTTACTTATTAACTATTTTTTCATCTTTTATTTAATTATTATTATATATTTTTTTTTTATTTATTTTAAAAATATAATGTCAGTCTGTTGTTACAAGGGCTGCCAGGTTCGCGCCAATACAAAGATGTCTTTTATTGGCTGCTGGATGTGCCCAAATGTCGCACATGAAAAATGTGCTGGTCTGAACGGCCGTGTTACCGATCTAATGGGCACTACTAATCTAGAGTGGCCATGTTTGGAGAGAAGGAAAGACATGGCAGGCTTCATGAGGACTCAGCTTGATTTTGAGGGAGTTTTCGGTCAGTTACAAAAACTGTGCGAAAATTTCTCTACGGTGCAGAGAAATCTGAATGAGAAAAATCTCTTGAGCGATTCTCCAAAGCGCAAAAAAGCCAATGTTGGGAAGTCATCGGGCGCTGTCGTGTTTGACAATCCTCTAAACGTTCTATAGCCCAAAAATAAAAATAAAAATAAATTAATTAACGATCCTTCTGCCCCAGTCCCTATAACACACTAGGTACCAGATGAAGTCTTGATAGTCCCCATGGATGTTGTTTCATCTAATCCCAGTCCTTCGGTTTCTTTGGTGGTGAATAGTGTTGACATAGTTCAACAAAATGACACCAATATATCCAAAGAACCAAGCCTTCCATTACCTGAAAATATAGCTTCAGTTGAAGATATTATCAGAAGATTTGTTGCCGTTCCACCAAAAAAACAAATTTTTGTTTCAAGGCTTCCCCCTGATTTAACATCTAATGATGTCAAGGTCTATATCAAGGCCAAATCTAAAGCCAATTTTACGGTGGAAAAATTCAAATTCAAATACTCTCGGAATATCTTGTCATTTAAAATCAGTGTTTCGAGTCAAGATTTTAGCTCTATATGTTGCAAAGAATTTTGGCCGGAGCACATAATAGATAATGAATATACTGCCAGAAAGAAAAATCGGCCTCCGATTGTATCCCCCACCCCAGTAGTTGTATCTAAAACTCTTCCCAATTCTGATAGTTCAAAAAACTAACAACTGCTTTCTTACTTGGCTATCAGAATGTAAGAGGTCTATGTAGTAAACTAAGTAGTTTATACCTTAATAGCCATTCTTTTCCTTTTCATGTCATTTCCTTTACTGAAACTTGGTTAAGGCAAGACATCCTTAGTTCAGAAATTCTATCCAACAAATACTGTATCTATAGAAAAGACCGTACTCTTCGTCGTGGCGGTGGTGTACTTATTGCTGTTGATGTAGATTATTCTTCGGAGACAGTAATAGTGGGTAATTCTAAAGATTTAGAATTTGTTGCTGTAAAGTTGATTATTAATGGTATTCGTATTTTTATTACTTGTTCGTATATACCTTCTTCCTCCGATAACTCTGTGTACGATGCTCATTTGTCTGCTATATTGTCTGTTTCTTGCATGCTTTCTGATCGCGATTTCCTTGTAGTTCTTGGTGATTTCAATATTACTGAAGTTACCTGGATTTCTTGCCCCGACTCTGGTGCTCTGACCCCCTCGGCTCAGAACGAATTTTTGATTAAACTACTTGGAATGTCATTGAGTCAAATCAATGATATCCCAAATTCTCTTAATAAAATGCTTGATCTGGTTTTTGTTTTGGATTTATCCTCCTCATCCATTATCCGATCACAACCCATTTCTTCTCCAGAAGATTTATTCCACCCAACGTTGGAGGTGTCGATCACTTTACCCTACCGGGTGCTTTGCCCCAGTAGAAGACATTTAAGCCGAGTTCGTCAATTTCGGAAGACCGATTTTACAAAACTTACTCAGCTTTTATCCCTGACTGACTGGTCCACACTCTACGGGTCTGACAATTTGGTTGTGGCAATCAATATTTTTTATAACACTTTAAATTCATTACTAGACTTGTGTGTCCCTTATGGTAAGCCAAGCAGGTCAAATAAACCTGTGTGGTTTACCAAAGAATTGTCAATTCTTAAAAATCGAAAATCTAAACTCAACAAGAGTTTTAGAAAATCCAGCTCTTCGTTAGCTTATTCTGCATACTTGATTGCTCGTTACAGTTTCTCAGTCCTCAATAATCAGTGTTATAGGAATTACCTGGCTAGGTGTAGCCTACAGTTTCAGCAGGAGCCGAAAAGGCTTTTTGATTTCGTTAATACGAAGCGCAAGTCATCGACACTTCCATCAAACATATATTTTGATGAAATGAAAGCCAACTCAGATCAGGCCATTGCCGATCTGTTTGCTGAATTTTTTCAAACGACTTACAGCCCTTGTTTTCAACCAGTCGTCGTGCCTTATCCCTATCAGCTAATTGGCTCTAATTGCATTTTTGTACCGAAAATCACAGAGAATTCCCTACTTTGTGATCTTCAGGTTATTAAGCCAACATTTTCTCCAGGACCCGATGGAGTACCAAGCTGTGTGCTTAGGTACTGCGCTCAGGGCCTTTCAAAGCCTTTGCACAAATGGTTTAGTTTGTCCGTGGAGTTATGCTCTTTCCCAAAAATTTGGAAAGAGTCATATATTATTCCTTTGCATAAAAAAGGAAACAAATCTAATGCTCAAAATTATAGGGGTATCTCCAAGTTGTCTGCAATTCCTAAGATTTTTGAGAAATTAATAACATCTCATCTTCAACATCTTTGTAAATCTATGATTCCACCGTGCCAGCACGGATTCATGAAACAAAGATCTACCACTACTAACTTGCTAGAATTCACATCATTTGTTATTAAAGGCTTTGAAGATAAAATGCAAACTGATGTTATTTACACTGATTTAAGTAAGGCTTTCGACTCTGTAAATCACACCCTCTTCATTTATAAACTTAAACTTATGGGCTTTGCTAATAATCTTATTCTTTGGATTAAAGATTATTTAACTTTTCGACTCAGTTTCCAAAGCGGTTCAGGTCACTTATGGTGTTCCACAAGGAAGTCACCTTGGAACGTTATTATTTACATGGTCCAACTATTGTCGTTGTGAAAAAATTGACAACAGTAAAAATACCGCATCAGACAATAACTGTGAATATGTACAGACATCGACATTGATCACATACATATTGCATATTGTATGTATACGCAATGACTAGGTATACATGCTTGTGCACACAGCGATCGACATTGATCACACATGTATTGCATATTCTGTGTATATGTACTGACTAGGTATACATGCGAAATACATTGAAAGCAAAGAAGTTGGAGCAGCGACTTGTTACACAGTGCGACTACAGTATGAAACAGGCATCGGCTTCTAAATTGTATCCAAACGTTATTGGCACGACAAGCTATTTCACAAGAACTACCAGCATTTGCAGGCGATCCGATGGATTGGCCAATATTTTATGCGGAGTTCACGAACAGTACAGAAATCTGTAAATTTACTAATTATGAAAATATAAATCGTTTAAGAAAAGCATTGACAGGTCGTGTCAAAGAATCAGTTCAAGCACTATTGCTATTGCCACAGAACGTTAACATTATAATTAATATATTAAAAGAACGATTTGGTGATCCAGCTCACATCATACGTCACATACTAGAACAAGTAAAAAGTTTCCCACCAATAAAAGACGATAAAATGGATAGGCTTATAAAGTTAAATGATTTCCTTACTTTAATTCATACTTTGTCGTCACTAGGGGAAAATGATCATTTACGAAATCCAACATCGATATCTGAATTGATTGAAAAACTACCTTTGTCACAGAGAATTGCCTTTATACAATATTATCAACAATCCAACAGTAATGACAAAAAATCGACTATGTATTTCATGTCTGGCTAAAAATCATGCCATGTATGAACGCGTCGATCTCAGAGACTATAAGAGCTAGAGACTCCAGATTTGGCACATAAGCTCGTCTAATCCCTAGGCAGTACAAGTTTGTTTTAAATTTTCGATAACTCTTCCCGTTTCCGATATACACATGTGATCGATAACAACAAAATCTTCAATTTAGAAATCTTTTTGATGCAGTTTGAAAGATTAGACTAAATAATGAAAATCGGTGAAAATTTTATTGAAAAAATATTGAAATTAAGCAAGTATGCACTATACGCACACTCACAATTACTTGCAAGCACTGACTGTGTGCGTAAATTATAGGGTTCAGGGTATAGTCTAGTCGGGATTTCTCGACTAGAGCCTTCTTACTTGTTTTGAATAAAGATAGTTCTGAATGAGCAAACCGTAAATGAATGTGTGACAGTTGAATATGTAAATGTTTCCATAGACATCCAGAATTTTATAGTATTACCTGACCCCAAAAGATTTTCCAATTGGATGAGATTTCTCAGAACCACTGCTTGGATTCCGAGGTATTTAAAAAGACTTAAGCAATCAAATGATATTGAGAAGGAATTGTTGCCTTTTCAAGGGATTCAACTCGGGAAATAAATTGTATAACGAAACAATTTCCCATTGACAATAAAAGTAAGTTAAAAATCTATTTCTGTATTTATAGCAGAATATGGATTGTTACGACTCAAGAGACGATTGGACAATAAAAACGACAACCAATTTGATTCAAGGAATCAACTTGTTCTACCTAAGGAACATTTAATTACAGGCTGATTGTTCAGTATTTTCATGGAAAAAATTATTATATTAAAACAAAATATTAAAACTAAAACAGTTATAGCTAATCTGACAAAGAAATTTTGGATAATTAATTGTCGTAACACCGTAAAGAAATATATACGAAATTGTCAATTCTGTAAGAATAAACCAAAGCAAAACCAAAAGTACCAATCATTGGTCAATTGCTCAATTGTAGATTGGAGCCAACTGACAGACCTTTCTTGAGAGTAGGTATTGATTATTTCGACCCAATAGAGGTCTTGGTCAATCGTAGTCATGTCAAGAAATACGGAGTTATTTTCACTTGTATGTCAAGCCGAGTCGTGCACCTTGAAATATCCGAAGATTTGTCGGCTAACGCCTTTATTCATGTCTTGCGACAGTTTTCTGGTCGCAGAGGTTTTCCCGAAGAAATATATTCTGACAACGGAACGAATTTTCGAAAAGCGAGTAAAGATATTACAGACGTAATAAAACCGTGGTCATCAAATGAAATGACACAGAACTGTACGACAAAGAACTGTAAATGGATTTTCAATCCGCCACTGAGTCCGCATATGGGAGGAGCATGGGAAAGACTCATTTTGTCGATTAAGAATTATTTGTCCCATATGCTAAAGGAGCGATATCCAAAAGAATATGTATTATTAATTATATGTATTAAGGACATTGTTTTGTGAGATCGAGTTCATGATGAATAGTCGACCGCTTTTATATGTTCCATCAAATGTATTAGATTCCGAGCCACTCAGACTAAACATTTTAATCGGACCAAACTTTAGAGATTCGTTTTATGCCGACAGTACGGATAAGGATTTAATTCATTGAAATATGTGGAGGCCTTCTCAGATATTAGCAGACATTTTTTGAAGCAAATGGAACGTTGAGTACAGGCAATTCCTATTGTGCAGTCCAAAGTGGTCAAAAGATGATGATGCTATTAAAGAAGGCTATGTTGTAGTGTTGTTGGAATTTGATCTGCCGAGAAATGACTGGCCAAAGGGCATAATTGCAAAAACATATCCAGCAAAAGATGGCAAAATAAGAATAGTACATGTTAAAACAAAGACAGGAATATATAAGAGAACAGTTGCAAACTTGATTAAACTTCAAGTAAAATAATGTGAAGTATTCCTGAATGCAATACTTGGGAGGATAATGTTGATGAAGATACAGTTTACCCATAAAAGGTTGCGACACTTTGAAAAATTTTGATATTTTCACTTTAGAGCTTAATGGTCACACTGGTTGTTGTTTTTAATTTTTTATAAGTAATTCAGTCATTTATCTCTTAAACCTATTAAACAGAACTTAAAAAACAATAACATTAACAAAGAAACATTGAAAATACTAACAAATGCACTAAATTCAACTGCCCACTAAAGGTTGCGACACTTCCTTTTTTGGTGCATTTTCGTTGTGAATGACATATTTACAGTTATTTTTAAACAAAATAAAAATGCGCTGTTAGTAATGTAATTTTCTGAGACGTTTCTTAATTTCAATATAGAATTTAATCATTATCGGTAGAGTTTTTGACATTTTTAAAATGCCAGGCAAATGTTTATCTTTTGAAATGAACCAATTGGTTTATTACAACTACACCATTGGAAAATCAGTCATCGAGATTGCAGAAATGTTTGCAATACACAGGTCAACTGTTTACAGAATTTTAAGTCGCGCAGAAAACGAGGGAAGGATGGAAACGAACCATTCACCTGGTCGGCCGCGGAAAATAGTTTCAAGGGCAGAGCGGATTATGGTCAGAAAGATCGATAAAAATCCATTCATTTCGACCAGTATGCTTGCCAATGAGATGAAGACGGAATGTGGAATCACAGTATGTCGCGAAACTGTCAGAAAAGCCATTAAAAGGACCGGCTTTTCATCTCGAGCTGCCGTTGTTGTCGGCGGAGTATGTTAGAAGGCGTTTAACTTTTGCCAGGATT
The DNA here is from genome assembly GCA_035044485.1 of Scaptomyza reducta. Classification (NCBI taxonomy): domain Eukaryota; kingdom Metazoa; phylum Arthropoda; class Insecta; order Diptera; family Drosophilidae; genus Scaptomyza; species Scaptomyza reducta. The sequence continues at coordinate 323,228 of JAWNNV010001364.1, read as the reverse complement.
CACGCTGGACAGCCAGATTCATATTGGGACGACGTGCTATTTTGTGATGAATCCAAAATTATGCTTTATTATAATGATGGCCCCAGCAGAGTGTGGCGCCAGCCGTTGAAAGCACTTGAAAATAAAAACATCATACCCACTGGGGGTGCATCTCAAGCAAAGGAGTTGGAGAATTGTGCTTCATTGAAAATACAATGGATGCCCAACACTATTTAAGTATTTTGCGCACGCATTTGGTAGCGAGTGCCAACAAATTTTGATTTATTAAAGATGGCAAGCCAACATACAAGTTTTACCAGGACAATGATCCTAAGCACAAGGCAAATATAGTGAGATGCTGGCTGCTTTATAAATCTAAAAAAGTGTTCGATACACCTGCCCACAGCCCAGACCTCAACCCAATCGAAAATCTGTGGGCCAATCCCAAAAAACACACTGCCAAGCGCCATCCAAAAAACAAAAACAAGTAAGAAGGCTCTAGTCGAGAAATCCCGACTAGACTATACCCTGAACCATATACTTTACGCATACAGTCAGTGCTTGCAAGTATGTGTGAGTGTGTGTATGTATACGCGTATCGTGCATACCTTCTTAAATGCAATACTCCATATCTCCAGTGTTTCTCAACCGATTTCAATAAAATTTTCACAGATTGTCATTATTTCGTCTAATGTTTTAAACTGCATCACGAAGTTTTCCAAATTCAAGATGTTGTTGTTATCGATCACATGTGTATATCGGAAACGGGAAGAGTTATCGAAAATTTAAAACAAAATTGTAATGCGCGGGGATTAGGCGAGCTTATATACCAAATCTGGAGTCTCTAGCTCTTATAGTCTCTGATATCGACGCGTTCATACATACGGACGGACAGACAGACACACGGACGGGCGGACGGACAGACGGACGGACATGACCATATCGACTCGGCTGTTGATGCTGATCAAGAATATATATACTTTATGGGGTCGGAGATGCTTCCTTCTGCCTGTTACATACTTTTGCACAAAACCATTATACCCTTTTTACCCATTTTCAATGGGTTAAGGGTATAAAAATAAAAAATAAAATTAAAAACAACAACCAGTGTGACCATTATAGCTCTAAAGCGAAAATATCAACATTTTTCACAGTGTCGCAACCTTTTATGGGCAAACTGTATGTATAAATTTAAGTTTAGTTATAAATATGTAATCGAAGAATGTTTTTAGTAGCTAACATACTCGATGTATTGAATAACTTAAAATGAACTATCGATACTTTGTTATTATCGAGAGCTAGAAAGCAAATCAATCAGTTGTGATCACAGACCTAAGAGCGAATGGACGCATCTTTAATATTTGAAATTTATAATCTAAGCAAATTTTGTTAATCTCACATTAATAAATAATATAACTGTTTAATATAACTCAGAAAATGTTTTAATTCATTGATATGAAATATATCTTGGATGCGGCCAACTAAAGAAAGTGAACAAGCCGGTCATTCGAGCCGGATAATATACAATTGTGTCCCAACTACCAGGTAATAACCCCAACAAGACCCTTAAACAGACCATAAAATAAGATAAGCATAATGCAACTACCAAAAGAGACCCCTAAATACATGGCAGGTAAAAGTAAATAAACAGACCATGTGCTAGAAGCAAATGCGAGTTTTCCTTATAGAATAAACCACTAGCATAAGGTGAGTTACATTTTGTACACCAATCTGTTAAGACGTGTTTTCAAATAAAGAATTCTATTTTTTAAATCAATACCGTTGTCAGACTCTCAATTATATATACATATTTTGTGATAAATCCAAAATGATGCTATACCATAATGATGGCCCCAGCAGAGTGTGGGGCCACCCGTTGAAAGCACTTGAAAACAAAAACATCATACCCACTGTTAAATTTGGAAAATTGTCAGTGATGGTTTGGGGGTGCATCTCGAGCAAAGGAGTCGGAAATTTGTGCTTTATTGAAAAAAACAATAGATGCCCAACACTATTTAAGTATTTTGCGCACACATTTAGTAGCCAGTGCCAACAAATTTGCGTTCTTAAATGATGGCAGGCCAACATACAAGTTTTACCAGGACAATGACCCCAACCATAAAGCACACATGGTAAAGTGCTGGCTGTTATATAACTGCAAAAAGGTGTGCGATACACCTGCCCAAAGCCCAGACCTCAACCCAATTGCAAATCTGTGGGCGTATCTAAAAAAGAGCGCCATCCGAAAAATAAAACAGATCTCAAGGCGGTAATCGTGGATGAATGGCAAAATATTCCATTGGAATACGTCCAAAATCTTGTTAAATCGATGAAAAGGCGACTGGAAGCGGTTGTAAGGGCCAACGGTGGACACTTAAAATATTAATTATTGTTCAAGACCAAAAAATAATAGAATGTTTGACATTGTCGCAACATTTATTGGGCAGTTGAATTTAGTGCATTTGTTAGTATTTTAAATGTTTCTTTGTTAATTTTATTGTTTTTTAAGTTCTGTTTAATAGGTTTAAGAGATAATTGACTGAATTACTTATAAAAAATAAAATTAAAAACAACAACCAATGTATCCATTATATCTCTAAAGTGAACATTTTTCACCTTTGTCGAAACCTTTGTTGGGCACACTGTACATATAAACCGGTAAATTCGCGCGATTTAACTTAAATAAAGTGAATAAAATGCTGCAAATTAAACGCCAGTGGAAGGTGTCCCTGCCAACCAGGGGGCGCTGGGATAAGGCCACTCTGGAGCAGCTTAAGAAGGCCAGGAAGGACGCACTTGCTCCAAAATCCCTGGATCAGGAGTTCTTGGAGGTAGCAGCCAATAAAAATGGGGGTGAGTGCAATGTATCAAATATGCCCACAGGGCTCCCGGCGGGACAGGATCAATGGAGGCGTCGATTTATGAGTCGTGGTTCGACTCGGAGATCGGCGTTGATACTGTCCAGTTCAGCTCCCCCGAGAGCCTTCTCCATACGACGGTAATAGAGGTGTGTCGTCGCTCTGGAGGCCATATTGCATCATCATCCTCACACACACACACAACCAGAACAAGTAAGAAGGCTCTAGTCGGGATTTCTCGACTATACCCTTAACCCGATACTTTAAGCATACAGTCAGTGCTTGCAAGTATGTGTGAGTGTGTGTATTTATACGCGTATAGTGTATACCTTCTTAATTTCATATACTCCATATCTCCAGTGTTTCTTAACCGATTTCAATAAAATTTTCAGAGATTGTCATTATTTAGTCTAATCTTTCAAACTGCATCAAAAAGTTTTCCAAATTGAAGATTTTGTTGTTATCGATTACATGGGTATATCGGAAACGGGAAAAGTTATCGAAAATTTAAAACAAACTTGTACTGCCTATGGATTAGGCGAGCTTATGTACCAAATCTGGAGTCTCTAGCTCTTATAGTCTCTGAGATCGACGCGTTCATACATACGGTCGGACGGACGGACAGACGGACGGACAGACGGAGATGGCTATATCGACTCGGCTGTTGATGCTGATCAAGAATATATATACTTTATGTGGTCGGAGATGCTTCCTTCTCACTGTTACATACTTTTGCACAAAACCATTATACCCTTTTTACCCATTTTCAATGGGTTAAGGGTATAAAAATATTCGCGCGCTTTTCTTTGAATTTACAAATGCATGTATGTTCATTTATGCTTTAAATTTTTAACAACACAGTCGCAAATTGAAAAAGAATAAATAAAAACGCCATCAGATTTTTTCAAATCTAAAAATAAACAAAAATAATTATAATATCCATAAACAATATGGAAAATAATATTAATAATGTGTTTAAGTGTGTAGTGAACGGCTGCGTTGGAGGTAAGAAGCTATTTCGCGTCCCCGAAATAAATGCAAGTGCGTGGTGTGAACATTTAAACATAGACATTGATCAATTGAACACCCGCACTAAAGTCTGTGACCTGCGTTGTTCTTAGCATTCACCAAACATATTTCATAATTAATTATATGTGTTTGTTTTATATTTATGTGTATGTGCTAGCAATTTAGTACTGTGATTGTTACTTTAGCTGTGATTGTCTTATTGTATGTGTTCAATTATTCGTTTCTGCAAGATATCTTGCTCATTCCGTAAGTGTCTGTCCGATTATATGTATATGTGTTTTTTTTTTTTTTTGCACAATCTAATATACGTATTGATTTATAGGTCACATTGGAGACCCAGCTCACAACACTGTCTTTAACGACATTCAAATTCGATACTGTTGCATTAAAAACTGCAACAGTACGCACCCTCCCTCAATGCTGCATTGATTTCCAACAAATGCTAAAATAAGGTCGGAGTGGCTGTCTAGTTGCGAGTTGAAATCTGAATTTGAAAACAATAAAAAGCTTCTTATATGCAGAAAGCATTTCCATCCCACTGATATTCTCAAGAACAAAATTAAACCAAATGTGCATCCCATATTTAATGTGCAAATTGACAATGTAAGAGAATCTGAAGGTACAAATAATAATGATTCTACATTAGTTAATTTAGAGCACAGCGACAATAACGCACAAAAAGACCAGATGGAAGAGCCAATAGCATGCCCTCGTTGCGAGCTATACTGCCGCAATGAAAGTTATTGGCGAAATGAATATTTCATACTTAATACTAAGTATGAGAATTTGAGGGTGCAGTTTGAAAAGCTGCAAAAAGAAACCGCGGCTCTGAAAGAAAAACAAGTAGATAAAAATAAGAACTGGTCAGAACAATACGTGGAGATGAGCAATAACTCGCTAATTGTTCCCAAAAATGTAAATGAGGGATCGAAGTTTTTTGCCACACTTCTCTTAAAGACAAAACATGTCAGATACTTCAATGACATGGAGAAAAACCTTTTAATGAATATAAACTACAGATCATCAAAAGGTTACCAGTTCATGCGAGACGCATTATGTTTTAATCTACCGAGTCCCCGAACTTTACTAAATTGGAGCCCAATAAGACAGATTTCACCGGGCATTAATGAAAAGGTCTGCCTAACCATATCTAAGCATGTGCAAAATATGTCAGAGAGCGAACGCAACTGTGTGATCTTGTTTGATGAGATTCACGGCCGTTCTGAGCTCGAGTACAATAGCACATCGGACCAAATAGACGGATTTATTGATTTTGGTCATGGTAATAGGGAACTTATCATTGCAAATAGTTTCCTATTTTTCCAAATAAAAGACATTGTGCAGCGGTGGAAATATACGTTTTCGTATTATTGCACAAATTCGAAAAAAACGTCCGAAAACACGAGAAAATGCCTATTGGAAACTATTGATGCATTAACCCGAATGGGACTCAGAGTAAGAGCCGCGGTATGCGATCAGGCAATATCTAATATAAATGCAATTAAGTCACTAAGCCTAAAACAATCACAAATATATGAAGAGGCTAGTGGCAATAAGGTATATATCTTGTACGACTATGTGCATATGTTTAAAAGCATACGAAATTGCCTGTTGACAAGAGATATAACCACAGGAAATGGCGTTGCAAGTTGGAGTGTGATATCCGATTGTACGATATTGACTTGAAAAGTCAGACAACTCGAATGGCTCCAAAACTTACAGAGAAACATATTCGGCCGAAATTTAATGAGAAAATGAGTGTGAAATTAGCGGTTCAAATCTTTTCAAGATCTGTGGGCAACGCTATAAAAGTTTGTCATACAAATAAGCTGTTCACAGCACATAATATGAACAAAGCGTTGCCCACTGCTGATTTCCTTATAACGCTTAATGATGCATTCGATCTATTAAACTGTCGCTCGTACGCAAAAAGTCAAAAAACTGGCTACACCTTGAGCAAAAGAGTGAAGTTGGTTGAATTTTTAACGTATCTTTCACAACTTAGCTCAGTTCAAAAAACCCAATGGCAACCAGGTCTTTTGCGTACAATAGACCATATTATAAGCCTTACGGATGATCTGTTGAGCAAGGCAGACATCCAATATATATACACAACGAGGTTTAACCAAGACAGCTTGGAAAATTACTTTGCGGCATTGCGCTCTAAACTGGGAACCAACACCAACCCCTCAGTTAGAGAGATGCAATATTTGACGGCGAGATTAATGTCCATGAAAATAATTACTTCATCATATTTGAAAAATACAAATTGTGAGGATGATGACAAAGATCTTGAAATGGATTGGATATGTGATCCGGATCAGCCAATATATCGCATAGAAAGCGAGGCGTCAGAAACCATGGACATAAATAATGGCGAAGAGAATGCTACAAGTATGCCTGATGTAGCTGTCGGAGAGCTTGTCTCTCGCAGATACTTTGACGGGTACTTGGTAGCAAAGAAAAAGTTCGATTGCGCAGAATGCGATACCGCCATGAATACAATGGACTCTTTTGCAGCTGAAAAATATGAAGACCTGATCGAGGCACGTAATTTTGCTATGGACAAAATGTGCCTGAAAAATCCCTCGGATGCATTCTTTAAAGTATGCAATCTGCATTTTGAGTCCTTTGGGAAATATTTCAGTGAAGCACCGCACAAGATAAACCTCTGTGGCAGCATTATTGAAGAATGTGTGCGAGCGACAAATAAGCTTAATCCGGAGTGGTTTGATGCCAACCACAATTGTCACAGCCACCGAATGCAGCTATTAAAAAAACTTGTCATTATTTTGACAAGAAAGCGTGCAAGGTGGCTGCTGGAGGAGAAGCTAAGGTGATTACCGGGCAACGGAAAACAAGGCCCACAAACAAAAAAATTAAAAATTTTAAAGCAATGAATGGTAAGTTCGGAGATTGAAAATACCCTAATTCAAAATATATTTATTTATTGTTATTCTATTTTAATAGGTTCTTTGAAGTATTATGCGGTTTATTAAAAAGTGGCACACATGGTTGGCGGCCGCAACATATATGGTAAGTTTAGTTAATAGCCCTTGGCAATACATGTTCGACCGCACAATACATATTATTAAATATTTTTATATTTCTAGACCTGAACAAGATGGTTAAACGGTCCCAGAAGGCTGACCCCAGCAGGAAATCCATATCCGGCCGAGCGTACACAGACGAAAATTGAAGGATGTGCCCATGACCATAGAAGGATGTCCCCAGCAGGACGATGAATGACCGGCCAATCATAGAAGGATGAACCTAGAAGGATGACTCTGGAAGCATGGCCATCGCAAGTGCTGCTATGCAGCCTCGGTAAGATTTAATTTAATTTATTTTACTAAAATTTGTTTCTGTTTTCATTGCGAGTCACATTGCGCTGGTCAAGATTTCAAGAAGAGGCGAGACTTTAGATGGCAAAAATGACATAAAAGATAAGTTATTTGCATTTATATTTATTCAGCGTATAAATAAAAAATATTCATAGAATTATCTATATTTTTCCGATACACCGATTTTTGTTACCTATGGACCTGCAAAAAGCTGACTGCAAGTCGTCTTGGATAACAACATTTTTTTTAACACCTCATCATAAATTTATTTATCTTAATCAACTAAAAATGTATTTATATATTTAGGTTAAATTAAAAATTAATTTATTGTAAATATTTGAATAATTTGATTTATTAATCTGCGTTGTGCTTTAATTTATATTGTCTTTTATTGTATTTTCACATTATATTGTTATTTCTTAAAAATTTACATTCTCAAGAATTTTATTAAAAATTTAAATAATTTATTTTTATTGTTTTCATTTTTTACTTAATTACTTAATTTGTATGTAAATACAATTTCAGCACATCGAATGATAATTTCATTGTCAAGTCTGAAAAACTGTAAGAGTTGATGCTTCGCTTCGACAGTGCCGAATACATACAAGAAACCATCGGCAAGCAAATCAAGTTCATACATTGAGGTAGGTTCGGAACTATAAGCAAAGCAGCGATTATCAAAGCCGAAGCGAAGACAATGAGAATGGAAGATAGCGATAAACGAGCACAAAGAAGAAGGGGGGAGACGAGCTTAACCACAGGGCTGGGACTTTTTTTTTTAACAGTGGAGGGGTATTCTTGTTACCACTCTATCTGTATTACATTCTCATTGGTTGCGAGCTATACTGCCGTAATGAAAGTTATTGGCGAAATCAATGAGAATGTAATACAGATAGAGTGGAAACAAGAGTACCCCTCTTTTTAACAGAAGGGAATAAACCTGTGGTTAAGCTCGTGGGGAAAATTTCCCTGTTCTACTCGTTGTGAAGTGGTCGGCCATCATTCTTTTTCGCTATTGCTTTGTCGCGAAGAGTGCGATGCATCAGACAACGATTAACTGTTGCCTTACTTCATTCCTCTTGTTGTTGTCGCAGAACTTGAGTTTCTCAATTTTTGACTTTTAGTTCAATCTGCTTGCTAATGCCTTAGATCGAGGGTATTATGGGAGGGTAGTACAGACTTTGTAATAACTTTGTGCAATTGCATGGCCAAACGTGGGATACTTAAATATGACTTCCAAAATATATATGCGTATATATATATTGGGAATTAGGTAGATCCTTAATGACTTATTAAGCATGTTTAAAATGACTAAATACCAAATGAACACTAACCACAAAATAAACGCATTTTCCATTCAGATAATTAACATGAAATGTCCGTGTATTAAAAATATATATTAATAATTTCATAGAGCTTAATTGCATTTTTTAATAAAGGGTATTAAAATGACATTATGCAGTTTGTGCGTTCCAGCAACGACAGCCATCACGTGTTGTTGTTGTTCGATATTTTTGCGTTTTGCCTATTGCGGCTGGGCGCACAGAAATGCATACACAAAAAGACGGCGCGAGGCCACATACAGCAGGCCGTCTGCAGACGTTTTGCCAATTGCCGTTAGAATTGTTCATATGCATACACAAAAAGACGGACGAATTCAAATATTGAGGCAGGCCCAGAACTATAACCAAACACAAGACATAAAGAAGAATCGACGAGACGAGCTTAACCATAGGTCTGCGATGAAGCGATAGAGCACACGTATGCATACACACAATGACGGGGCCTAGGCTATCTGCAGCAGGCCATTTTCAGACTTTTTAGTGTCGACAGAACAAAATTGTATTATACACACAAATTATTTTCTTATAAAATGAAATAGATGTATGATTAATACATATAAAATTTGATATCGGCTCGACCGTTGCTGAAGCAAAAGTTCATACAGTTACGCCACGGTCATACGATAATCTATCAAATGATACTTTAATATATAAGCTTATTTTTATTTGCTTATTTTTAGCTTTACCATTCTTGTAGTCTTTATAAACAAAACAAAATCAAATCAATTCGCGCGCTTTTCTTTAAAATTAAGGGCAAAAATATACGCGCGCTTTTCATTGACTTTACAAATGCATGTACATTTGTGCTTTGCATTTTTAACGACACAGTCGCATATCGAAAAAGAATTAATAAAAACGCCATCAGATTTTTTCAAATCTAAAAATAAAAAATAATATTTGTAATATCCATAAGCAATATGGAAAATAATAATAATGTGTTTAAGTTTAAGTGTGTAGTGAACGGCTGCGTTGGAGGCAAAAAGCTATTTCGCGTCCCCGAAATAAATGCAAGTGCGTGGTGTGAAAATTTGAACATAGACATTGATCAATTAAACACCCGCACTAGAGTCTGTGACTTGCATTTTGGGGAGGATTGCGTTTCGAAAAGGAGATTAAAATTAAGTTCTATGCCCACGCTGCAACTGGGTAAGTTTCAATGCATGCAAATATGAATTGCGGTGTGCTTAGCATTCGCCAAACATATTTCATAATTAATAATATGTGTTTGTTTTATATTAATGTGTAAGTTAACGATTGTTAATTTCATATATAAGAAAATATAACACCACGTCACAGCATTGTATGTTTGGCTGGATGTTATGTAGCTGGCAGATACAACAATGTTGTGTAGCCGCTATAAGTAGATATGCGTAGCTCAGCAGCTCTTATGTCTTAAGCTATTAAACATCGAGGTTCGGTTGAAGTGATGAACACGACACCACGAGCACTTGATCTTAAGTTAAAGAACATTAACGTTCGGTCGAAGTGATAAACATGTCACCACGACCACTTGAACGGGTCGCATAGTCGGCAATCCACATAGTTGTGTGGCCGCTATGATAAGGAAAGGCAAGACTCAGCACTTCATGCGAGGCTTAGCGTTTTCTTCTGTCTTAGGTTTCGTAAGGATCATAATTGTACTCTAGTATTTAGTCTGAATTAGTTATTCAATAAAGTCGGTGTATCGCCGGACGAATAAGAAAACGTATCTTCAGTTAACTCATAACATGCTCAGGCGCTCCGTCGGCATAACAAGACGAGTTGCACCACGTCTGGTCATCTCGCAAAACAAACATTAAGGAACATACTTAATAATAAATTAATATGTCCCTTAATAATATAACTAAATAATCCATCATCATACGTTGTCAAGGCGAACGTATGAATAAAGGATCAAATGCATTTCTTAATGCAATAATAAATATTAACGATATTTATTTGATATAATTGAGTTGTACTAATGCATACAACTCAATTGCATTTCTAAATGCAATACCATATCAATAAAAATATCGATAAGCTTTGTAATTTGTATGTACTAGCAATTTAATACTGTGATTGTTACTTTAGCTGTGATTGTCTAATTGTATTCGTTATTCGTTTCTGCAAGATGTCTTGCTCATTCCGTAAGTGTCTGTCCGATTATATGTATATGAGTGTTGTTTTTGCACAATCTAATATACGTATTGATTTATAGGTCACATTGGAGACCCAGCTCACAACACTGTCTTTAACGACATTCAAATTCGATACTGTTGCATTAAAAACTGAACAGTACGCACCCTCCCTCAATGCTGCATTTATTTCCAACAAATGCTAAAATAAGGTCGGAGTGGCTGTCTAGTTGCGAGTTGAAATCTGAATTTGAAAACAATAAAAAGCTTCTTATATGCAGAAAGCATTTCCATCCCACTGATATTCTCAAGAACAAAATTAAACCAAATGTGCATCCCATATTTAATGTGCAAATTGACAATGTAAGAGAATCTGAAGGTACAAATAATAATGATTCTACATTAGTTAATTTAGAGCACAGCGACAATAACGCACAAAAAGACCAGATGGAAGAGCCAATAGCATGCCCTCGTTGCGAGCTATACTGCCACAATGAAAGTTATTGGCGAAATGAATATTTCATACTTAATACTAAGTATGAGAATTTGAGGGTGCAGTTTGAAAAGCTGCAAAAAGAAACCGCGGCTCTGAAAGAAAAACAAGTAGATAAAAATAAGAACTGGTCAGAACAATACGTGGAGATGAGCAATAACTCGCTAATTGTTCCCAAAAATGTAAATGAGGGATCGAAGTTTTTTGCCACACTTCTCTTAAAGACAAAACATGTCAGATACTTCAATGACATGGAGAAAAACCTTTTAATGAATATAAACTACAGATCATCAAAAGGTTACCAGTTCATGCGAGACGCATTATGTTTTAATCTACCGAGTCCCCGAACTTTACTAAATTGGAGCCCAATAAGACAGATTTCACCGGGCATTAATGAAAAGGTCTGCCTAACCATATCTAAGCATGTGCAAAATATGTCAGAGAGCGAACGCAACTGTGTGATCTTGTTTGATGAGATTCACGGCCGTTCTGAGCTCGAGTATAATAGCACATCGGACCAAATAGACGGATTTATTGATTTTGGTCATGGTAATAGGGAACTTATCATTGCAAATAGTTTCCTATTTTTCCAAATAAAAGACATTGTGCAGCGGTGGAAATATACGTTTTCGTATTATTGCACAAATTCGAAAAAAACGTCCGAAAACACGAGAAAATGCCTATTGGAAACTATTGATGCATTAACCCGAATGGGACTCAGAGTAAGAGCCGCGGTATGCTATCAGGCAATATCCAATATAAACGCAATTAAGTCACTAAGCCTGAAACAATCATAAGTATATGAAGAGGCTAGTGGCAATAAGGTATATATCTTGTACGACTATGTGCATATGTTTAAAAGCATACGAAATTGCCTGTTGACAAGAGATATAACCACAGGAAATGGCGTTGCAAGTTGGAGTGTGATATCCGAGTTGTACGATATTGACTTAAAAAGTCAGACAACTCGAATGGCTCCAAAACTTACAGAAAAACATATTCGGCCGAAATTTAATGAGAAAATGAGTGTGAAATTAGCGGTTCAAATCTTTTCAAGATCTGTGGGCAACGCTATAAAAGTTTGTCATACAAATAAGCTGTTCACAGCAGAAAATATGAACAAAGCGTTGCCCACTGCTGATTTCCTCATTACGCTTAATGATGCATTTGATTTATTAAACTGTCGCTCGTACGCCAAAAATCAAAAAAGTGGCTACACCTTGAGCAAAAGAGTGAAGTTGGTTGAATTTTTAACGTATCTTTCACAACTTAGCTCAGTTCAAAAAACCCAATGGCAACCAGGTCTTTTGCGTACAATAGACCATATTATAAGCCTTACGGATGATCTGTTGAGCAAGGCAGACATCCAATATATATACACAACGAGGTTTAACCAAGACAGCTTGGAAAATTACTTTGCGGCATTGCGCTCTAAACTGGGAACCAACACCAACCCCTCAGTTAGAGAGATGCAATATTTGACGGCGAGATTAATGTCCATGAAAATAATTACTTCATCATATTTGAAAAATACAAATTGTGAGGATGATGACAAAGATCTTGAAATGGATTGGATATGTGATCCGGATCAGCCAATATATCGCATAGAAAGCGAGGCGTCAGAAACCATGGACATAAATAATGGCGAAGAGAATGCTACAAGTATGCCTGATGTAGCTGTCGGAGAGCTTGTCTCTCGCAGATACTTTGACGGGTACTTGGTAGCAAAGAAAAAGTTCGATTGCGCAGAATGCGATACCGCCATGAATAAAATGGACTCTTTTGCAGCTGAAAAATATGAAGACCTGATCGAGGCACGTAATTTTGCATTCTTTAAAGTATGCAATCTGCATTTTGAGTCCTTTGGGAAATATTTTAGTGAAGCACCGCACAAGATAAACCTCTGTGGCAGCATATTGAAGAATGTGTGCGAGCGACAAATAAGCTTAATCTGGAGTGGGTTGATGCCAACCACAATTGTCAAAGAAGAAGGGGCGAGACGAGCTTGACCACAGGGCTGGGACTTTTTTTTTTAACAGTGGAGGGCTACTCTTGTTTCCACTCTATCTGTATTACATTCTCATTGAACTTGGCAAAGGAAGTGACACTTGATTACGATGGCGAATCATGCGCTGTAATTGGGTTAGACAAGTCAAAAATATTGCAAATATTTACAATCTAAACACAACCTACTGGCATTTCCTGATTTTAGCAAAGTTGAAAGGCAAAGCACAATGGTTGCACGGAAATGAAACACGAATCGTGGAACCAGCTGTGCAATTGTTGGATCAGCTGATCGTGGCATTCAGCGTTAAGACTTCCAAACTGGAAGCCAGAAACAACTTCCAAAAACGACTATGGCACTACAAAGAAAGCTTCGGGTCATATTTTGAAAATAAAATATTATTGGCCAGCAACATCAACGTTGACAAGGGGGAACTACTGGAAAACATCATAGAAGTCATTCCTTCACCCATTTTCAATGTTTCAATGATCCAGCCCAGATGTTGAAGGCGTTCGCCGACATTCATCTACCGCAAGGAAAAGTCTTCAAAGCGGTACACAAACCGGCTAAGGAAGAGAATTACAAGGATATGCGTTTTTTGAAATGCAACTTGAAGGGTCACATTGCCCGGATCTGCCGCAAACCAAAGCGTGAGCCTCGGTCATGCTACGCATGTGGAACGTTTGGACACTTCGTGGGACAATGCCCCGAAAGGAAGAGCAACATTACAAATAATTATGTAAGAAAATTTAAAATATATTTTGCGGACTCCATTATATCTCCATGAATTGCATAATGCCTCATAGACTCGAGGAAGTCCCATATCTTTTATAAAAAAAACATCGCGTAACAAATGACAACTTGGAGGTTTGGAACCTCATAGCAATACTGAACAAAGTTATCATATGAGGAGCCAAACAATGATGCCAACATTTAGTAAAAAAGTTCAACAAATAGTCAACAGTTAAGAAACTGATCAGAAAGATATGCCAACAGTTAAGAAAGAAAATAATCAAACAGTTATGCCAATATTTAGTAGAGAAGCTAAACAAACAATTATGCCAACAGCTAGTGACAAAGGTAATGGAATGTTTATACCAACAGTTAAAAATGAAATAAATACGGCAATTGTGGCAAACATCAATAACAAAATAAATGAAACATATAGTCCCAATATTACAATTAACTCAACAGCAAATACAACAGTTATTTCAATTTTCAATGAAGCAGATGATACTGACGATCTGACGACCAACCAACCAACAAACAACAGTAAAGAAAAAGTGGAGAACATTATTAGAATAAGCAGCACCGATATTTTTCACGAAAATTTTCACAAAGAAATATTTAATATCGATCTCGCAAATGATACAATGACTGAATACAATATCAGTGCAAATTTAAGCAATTGTTAGGCAATTTTTACACAAGAGCAGTAAACCCAGACAAACCAGTTATCAAATGCGAGATAAAGTTAAATTTAGAAAAAACAAAACCATTTAGCTGTGCTCCTAGACGACTTTCTTACACAGAAAAGGACAAACTGCAAAATCTTTGATGAATATTTAAATAACAGGATTATACAACCTAGTAGTTCAGAATACGCTTCACCGATAGTTTTAGTAAGGAAGAAAACAAGAGACCTCAGACTTTGTATTGATTTTAGAATACTTAACAATGTATTAATAAAAGACAACTACCCTTTACCACTCATTGACGACTTACTCGACAGTTTAGTTAGCAAAACAGTATTTTCCAAATTAAATCTTAAAAACGGATATTTCCACATTTTTGTGGAAAAATAATCAATTAAATACACATCGCTCGTTACACCTTTGGGATAATTTGAATTTCTCAGAATGCCGATGGGATTGAAACCGCCTCGGCAGTATTTCTCGGACTATGTTCATACTTTCGAAGGTTTATAAAAGATTATTCGACACTAGCCAAACCGTTATATGATTTATTTAAAAAAGATAAGCTTTTTGAATTTACCGAAAAAGAATGAAATTTTTTTACACGACTATATGCTCAAAGACAGCAAACACAAAAGAAGCTATCACTGCACTCAAAGACTATTTCAGAGCTTACAGCAGACCGAAACATATTATTTCAGACCGTGGTTCTTGTTTCACCTCCAATGAGTTCGATCAATTTTTAGTCGAAAGCGGCATCAAACATATGAAAATCGCAACAGGGTCGCCACAGGCTAACGGTCAAGTTGAGAGAACCAACAGGATTATTGGGCCTATATTAGCAAAGCTAATACAATCAGAAAAAGGTATACACTGGGACATGGTTTTAGAAGAAGTAGAATATGCACTTAACAACACACAACATAGGAGTATTAACCAATTGCCAAGTACCATGTTGTTCGGCGTAGGACAAAGGGGAATTCTAAGAGAGAGCTAAGGGAAAAATTAGAAGAAATAATTGTCACAACAACAAAAGAAAGTTTAGAAGAGATCTGACTTAATGCAACGGAGAAACAAATACAAGTCTAAGCTTACAATAAAAACAAATATGATTTTAGGAGAAAGGAACCGAAAGATTATAAAAAAAGGTGACTACGTAATTGTTAAAAATTTCGACAGCACAATAGGGGCATCCAGAAAATTAATACAAAAGAACGAAGGACCTTATATGATATCAGGAATGATCGATATTTATTGAAGGATGTTGAAGGTTTAAAGGTTTTCCGTTACCCTTATCAAGGTGTTTGGAGCGCGCAAAATATAAGACACTGGCTGGGTAAAAAGAAACAATCCCACTAAAATTATACGAGCTCGAAGCAGTCAGTCTTGGGATGATCGTTGATATGAGTGGACGTGCTATTAAATAAAGAAATACATTAAATCAACATTATCTTTTATTGCCTACTACACTAGTTGTTATATGTAAATTTTGTCTTTCTCTTACTTTAAGTAAATCATGTAATTGTTATCGACAGCAACTTAGCATAACAGCAGTAGAGCGGGCCCACTTTTTATGTTATTGTTAAATGTTAAGTGTAATTGCCTGCTGGATTCAAAATTG
This sequence comes from Scaptomyza reducta, assembly GCA_035044485.1. Lineage (NCBI taxonomy): Eukaryota > Metazoa > Arthropoda > Insecta > Diptera > Drosophilidae > Scaptomyza > Scaptomyza reducta. Next base: position 307,027 of record JAWNNV010001364.1, on the reverse strand, counting down.
CTTTTCCAACAACCTTCTGCTGTTGGCAAAGCTGTGATATTAAATTTGTAAAAAGTTACTCGTTTTACTAATGAGACAAGTTTGAAATATATATACCGCAGACGTCTCTTGTCGACTTCGAAAGTCCAATTTATTCAAGTACCGATTGCGACGACGATTTTTGCTACTGGTAAATGAACCGGTAGCACATATATTACATTTCATTTACAGGGAGCACACTGTTCCGGTGACACGATGTTACCCACAGCGTTCCATCAGTGGTCCATTTATTTGGAACCTCATGATGAAGGGGTTGTGAGTCTGGAAAGCGAATTGGGTAGTTCGAGTTTAAGGGAGTTGGGTTGGGTTGGGTTTTGGTATTAAACATATTTGCCAAACTCACGCAGCTTTTTATATTCATTGATTGGTCAAGTGAACTATAAAAAAAGAGACGCTACGCTCTCCCTGCTGTTCAATGGGAATATAGAAATATATAGAAAATTTATATTCATATGCGTACATGAGATTTCATACAAAACGTAGCTAAAAAAATAATAAAAAAAAAACAGTAAGAAGGCTCTAGTCGAGAAATCCGACTAGACTATATCCTGAACCCTATGCTTTACGCGTACAGTCACTGCTTGCAACTATGTGTGGGTGTGTGAACGCGTATAATGCATACTTTCTTAACTTCAATGCTCCATAACTCCGGTGTTTCCCAACCGATTTGAATACAAATTTCACAGATTGTCAATGTTTAGTCTAGTCTTTCAAACTGCTAATCACACGTGTATATCGGAAACGGGAAGAGCTATCGAAAATTTAAAACAAACTTGTACTGCCTAGGGATAAGGCGAGCTTATGTCCCAAATCTGGAGTCTCTAGCTCTTATAGTCTCTGAGATCTACGCGTTCATACATACGGACGGGCAGACGGATATGGCTATATTGACTCGGCTGTTGATGCTGATCACGAATTTATGGGCTCGGAGATGCTTTCTTCTGCCTGTTACATACTTTTGCACGAAACCATTATACCATTTTTGCTGCTCGCACCGAAATTGAGTTTTTCGTTCTTCGTTCGTTCGTCTCTTCGTGATAACCGTATTGTTGTTTCGCGTAAGACAGTCCTGTTTATGTTTTGTTCTATAAACAAAGCTAAGCAATTAAATCACAAACATTGTGCGTTGTTTACGTTTTTGCAAAGTTTTTCTTTGTTTGTTTTTTTGTGTTAGTGCGCACGTGGCCCACGTGGTCAAGCATATCAAGCAGTGTAAGTAAGCAGTGTCACTGAAAAGTAGGTGGAGGTTTTTTTAAAGCAGCATTTGTTCACCTAGCTTCGAGCACCTACAACTAGGTCGCGCCTGCCAAAAGCAGTGTAGCTAGTGCGTGCTAACGCTGAAAGGGGCGCTCAAGCAGTGTAAACAGTTTGTGCCGGCCTACCAGTAGGTGGCGCTGATTGTTGTTTTGCAACAGAGAGCGTTATGGAGACGGGCACCCGCTCGGCGAGTGACGCAGGTGGAACATCCGACGGTTCTACTGCGCCACCAAAAGGCAGAAGAGGTAGAGGTAGGCCGAGGGGAAGACCGGCAGAGTCTTCTGACGAGGGAACGGTCAGCAAGTATGCTGCACTAGATGCTGAAGACTTTGCCACCGCCGCCACTGCCAATGCCACCACCGTCACCCACTACTGACACTGTAGCTGTTTCAGCCGCTCCTATCCGTGTTGCTGTCTCCGTCGCCAACACAGTCCAACACCCCCACCGTACCCGTCGCCGTTCCACGGTCGTCCCCGCGATTACCCCGTTGTTACTACCGACGCCACCACCAACGCGCGCGCTCACGCCCACATACCGCAATGGAAACGGAGTCCACACTGAATGAACTGAGGGATACTCAGCGTGCCGTTAAAGAGGCCGTGCTGCACGCTAGGCTGGAATGCGGATTTTCGACGCCGCCGCAAGGTATGACGCACTTGTCGCCAAGCTTGCGGAGTGTAGCGCGGTCCTTGAAGGGAAAGTGGACTCTGTGAGGGGCACAGCTCCCACAACACACCTCCAGCCCTTCCAAACCCAGCTGCCACCACGACTGCCCCAATTGCTGCCCCTTGCTCTAGGTAGCTGTTAACATCGAGCTCGGAGCCCGCATGCGGGAATCTGGTCACGGCTTCGCTCTTGTGCAGGAGCCGTACGCTGACACGGCTGTACGGATAACGGGCTTCCCAGCGGGAATGCGTGTTTTCGCCGATCGGCGTTCAAAGGCAGATATCGTCGTGGACGAACCAGACGCCATCTGTATGGCATTGGAGCCGCTTATCACCGACTTTGGAGTATGCGTGACCTCCGTATACTGCCAATTCAACACAGACCTGAAGCCGTACCTTACGTACCTAGATGCGGTGCTACTGCAAGCCGGTAGCATTCCGATCATCTTCGGGCTCGACGCGAACGCAGTATCCCCCTTATGGTTCAGCAAGCTCTCTGAGCTTTCTCGGAGGCACCTGAACCATGGCGTGGTGAGCTGCTGGTGGAGTGGATACTCGGAAGTCGAGCCGAGGTACTTAACGTACCCAGTGATGTGTACACGTTCGATAGTCGCAATGGGCAAAGCGATATTGACGTGACAATGGTCAGTGCAGCAGCATCTATGTGGGCCTCATATGACTGGAGAGTGGGACGTGAGTGATCACAACATTATCACTGTTGTGGTCACGCATAACCCCGAACGCGCAGTTGAGAGCTTTCTCCTGTGCCGTTCTGGAATCTCAAGAATGCACGCTGGCGATTGTTCGGTGATGAGGTGGCAAGGCTTACAGAGGATCACGTAGAGGCGCCGTTGGATTTCCAAGTGTCCACAGTACGCACGCTAGTGCAGGGCGTGTGTGACAGAGGGCTTGGACGCAAATCTCCTAGAGCCGCGGGGAAAGTGGTCTGATGGAATGCCGGCCTTAGTACCAAGCGCCAAGAGGTCAGGAGACTGAGGCGAAGGCTCCAGAAGCTTCTTCTCTGGCAGGAGCGCAAGTATCGTCAGCAGGTATGGAGAGCACACTATTCCGATGACACGAGGTTGTCCATCAGTCCCCATTTATTTGGAACCTCATGATGGACATGCTCCTCCAGCGCTTGGAGCTTCTGTGCCCGTTTGGTCAAGACCTGTCCGATCTCGACTGGAAACACAAGATGGCGCTGCTGGACGAATTCTTGTTGCGAGAGTGGCAGCTCAGGTGGGATGGTGCTGTACACGGTCGTGTTACGCACCGATTCACCCGGACGCAAGCTTCGTTTTCTGCCGGCGAGACTTTGCCTTTAGTGTGCGCGCCGGTTTTCTGTTGACTGGCCATGGGTCGCTGAACGCAAGTCTGCATGCGAGGAGAATCAGCGCCACGCCTGCATGTATATTCGGCGCGGCGTCTGAGGACTGGCTGCACGTGTTATGTGCATGCCCGCTATATGCAGATTTGCGGAACCTCGATGGACTAAGCGTGTGCCTGGACGATGGTGTCTAGAGAGTGTCGGAGGGGACGGAGTTCCTGGAGAGTATGCAGCGGTTGATCCTCTTTGCAGATGCTGCATTTGCAAGGCGTGTTGTGTTGCCGCACCGTGGGCTTCCAGTCCCGGGCAGAATAGCCGAAACTGGTATCACCCGTGTAGTTGGCGGGCATTAGAATATCCTCCACAGTATGTCACTGCTTGTCGTATGAGGCGACTAAAAGAGACGCCCCCTCTAGTGCCCTAAATACGAGTCTGACGGGACTAAAATAGGGAGGCCAACCGAGATCTATAGTCGGTACCACGGCTGCTCATTGAGGTAGGCCCCCTAAATAGAGGAGGAGTTAAGACTCGACTTATTTCGTACGTCGAATACTATAAAAACAAGTAAGAAGGCTCTAGTCGAGAAATCCCGACTACACTATACCCTGAACCCCATACTTTAAGTGTACAGTCAGTGCTTGCAAGTATATGTGTGTGTGTGTGTGTGAGTATGTGTGAGTGTGTGTGTGTGTGTGTACGCGTATAGTGCATACTTTCTTAATTTCAATGCTCCATATCTCCAGTGTTTCTCAACCGATTTCAATAAAATTTCACAGATTGTCATTATTTCGTCTACTGTTTTAAACTGCATCAAAAAGTTTACCAGATTCAAGATTTTGATGTTATCGATCACATGTGTATATCGGAAACGGGAAGAGATATCGAAAATTTAAAACAAACTTGTACTGCGCGGGGATTAGGCGAGCTTATGTACCAAATCTGGAGTGTCTAGCTCTTATAGTCTCTGAGATCGACGCGTTCATACATACGGACGGACATGGCTATATAGACTCGGCTGTTGATGCTGATCAAGAATATATATACTTTATGGGGTCGGAGATGCTTCCTTCTGCCTGTTACATACTTTTGCACAAAACCATTATACCCTTTTTACCCATTTTCAATGGTATAAAATAAATCCAAATAAGTAAATAATAATACGAATAGAAGATATTGACAATTGTTGTATATAGAAAAAAAATATGTTGATTTGATGTTCGTCTGCAGCATAAATACATTTAAATTCAAAGCTTACAGAAATCAACTCCAATTAATTGGCAGGCGAGGACGGTTACACACGCAGACCGTCCCAACTCTAGAGCATTTTTCAGCCGGCTATAGGTACGTACACAGTTAGAACACGTTGTGAATTATTAGAATCAAAGACAGAAAATAATTATACCCTTAACCCATTGAAAATGGGTAAAAAGGGTATAATGGATTTGTGCAAAAGTATGTAACAGGCAGAAGGAAGCATCTCCGACCCCATAAAGTATATATATTCTTGATCAGCATCAACAGCCGAGTCGATATAGCCATGTCCGTCTGTCCGTCTGTCCGTCCGTCCGTCCGTATGTATGAACGCGTCGATCTCAGAGACTATAAGAGCTAGACACTCCAGATTTGGTACATAAGCTCGCCTAATTCCCGCGCAGTACAAGTTTGTTTTAGATTTTCAATAACTCTTCCCGTTACCGATATACACATGCAATCGATAACAACAAAATCTTCAATTTGGAAAATTTTTGATGCAGTTTGAAAGATCAGACTAAATAGTGGCAATCTGTGAAATTTTATTAAAATCGGTTGAGAAACACTGGATATATAGAGTATTGAAGTTAAGAAGCTATGCACTATAAGCGTACATACAAACAGTCACACATACTTGCAAGCATTGACTGTATGCTTAAAGTATAGGGTTAAGGGTATAGTCTAGTCGGGAATTTCTGACTAGAGCCTTCTTACTTGTTTTGTACTAGACCCCTGGAAGCAGCCAATGAAAAAGTGAACAAAGATAACTGCAGATAAGGTGCAGCTGCTTAATGGCTGTCAACTGGTTTGTGATCCATGAGGAAATATTATATTAATATGCAAATTGCAGCTAATCAGTATTTTTATTTGTAGCTTTGTTTTAATAATTAAATTGTTGCAGGTCCACATATCTGAATTATCTGGAAAACAGTATGAGATAAATGGGAAACTGTAACAATTGACATGTCACACTTTCGCAGGTTAAAGAGCTTTAGAAGAGATAAAATGTACTTCCAAATAAGTCATACCAATTTATTATACCCTGAACCCATTGAAAATGGGTAAAAAGGGGATATTGGTTTTCGGAGATAGCAGCAGCTAACAAAAAATTTAAGCACAACAATTAAATGAAAAGATAACGTAGCTCATAAATTAGTTCATAACTTGCTCATCACTAATTCTTGTATTTATTTGCCTTGCACATGCGATTTTATCTAATTACATAGATAATAATATTTCGTCTGACTGCTTGGCATAGCGGTTGGGAATAGATTGGGAATTTTTAACCCAAAATTACTAAAACATGATCATTTATTAAATGTCGATTCAGAAAAATGGTTATATATAAAAACGAAAACGTGGATAAAACCCAAAACAAATGAAATTATTATAATATCACATATACCGAAAACTCTGTTACAAGAAACTTTATATTCAATAATAACATATCCAGAAGAAGAAAAGAATATTTTAACCGAAACTATTAGAGATAGATATTATTTACATTAGAATACAACTTATTCATTATTATCCATTCATTATTATTTAAATAAAAAGAGAAATATTCGTTGTAATTGTTAGTTATTTATTTAATTTAAGTCCTAATGTTCAATATCAATGTTAAAAATTTAAGAGCTATTATTCATCATTTACCGAGTGGTAAAAAACAAAAAAACCAAGTCTATTTAGTCTATTATATGCAAACAATTTTAAAGAGTAACTGTCCCCAGCTGCCTTCAAGAAAGCGGTACACTTGGAGACAAAGCCATGGTCCGTCACTGATGGCGTCAGACTAAACCTGACGCTTGAAGTGGACGAGAAAGCGCTGGCTGTACTTGACAAGACCGGTCGGGTCTATGTCAAGTGGTTTTCGTACCGTTGCCGGCCGCTCGTCCGCACCTATGCCTGACATAGGTGTGTCGGTTCCGACCATAAGGTGTCTCAGTGCCGCTTCAAGAGCAAAGTTTGTCGCCAGCCATTGGACTGCGGAAATTGCCGGTTTAAGGTGCTACCTTCAGGGCCTTTTATGCTCTCGGAGGCTTGCCCTGGCTACGGTGCTGTGCTTGCGAGGGTGCAACCTGGTCATTGATGTTTAACTTCACTTAAGCGAATTGTGTGTACCGATGCGGGACGCTCGTACGCACCTATGCCTGCTACCGTCCACGCCGGCATCCCCGCCGTCGCTTCTGCCATGGCACCTACACCGCGCCGACAACACGCGCGCTGCACGCCCGCCGAGTGTGGCCGTGGGCACGGAGTCCATATTGAAGGCATATTGGGACTGCCCCAATTGCTGCCCCGAGAGCGCCACTGCGCTGGCGCAATGGATTTTAGCAGCCGGTCGCTGAGCGATTTGGGCGAAGTCTCTGACGCATCGATAGTGTCAGTGAAGGGAACGCTCAAAGAGCGGAAGGCTCTGAGAGGAGGTCGCTGAGTCCTAGGATGAGGGAACGGCGAGGAAACACGCTGCCATGGATGCCACCGGCGTTGCTCCCACAATCGCTAAAATGCGCGCTGCACGCCCGCCGATAGTTGCCGACTGTCACCAGTTTGTCGAGTTTGATTTTGGGTGTCTTCGCGAGCAGACTTGTTTTGTTAGCGCGCATCAAAATTGTGATTTCATTTTCGTTATCAGCATTGTTGTTTTCGTTGTTTTGCTTTCCGCTATCTTGTTGTTTTGACAATAACAAGATAAGAAAGATAACGGGGCACAATCTGTGTGCAGTGCACGTGTATTAGTGTGCACGTGTTTTGTCAAAGCAAAGTTCTAAAACCAAGTGGTTGTGAACTCCACTAGGTGGCGTTGCATCTATAGCGTGGACACGCACCAAGGCGTTTTAAAGCAGTGTAAGTAAGCAGTGCCACTGAATAGTAGGTGGCGCTTTTTTAAAAGCAGCACTCGTTCACCGATAGGTGGCGCTTTTTTCAAAGCGTGCTTCGTGCACCTACGACTAGGTGGCGCTTGCTGAAATACAGTGCTAGTCAGAGCGTGCAAATCACCAATAGGTGGCGCCACTTTGGTTTTTTGCTGTTGAGTATTTGGAGAACGCGCGATGGATCTGCGCAGTCGCTCATTGAGCGACATGGGCGATCTGTCGGACGTCGCCGTGGGTAGTACGCGCAAGGCGCGTAAGCCCAGATCCAGGAGGGCGAGAGAGAGGCTCGCCGAGTCCTCTGACGATGGGATGGTGCGGAAGTACGCCGCGCTGGACCGCGCCGCCGTTGCCGCCACCATCACCACCACAGCTGACACTGCCGCCGCCCAAATGCCCACCGTCCCCTCGTCTGCCGCCACTGCTGATGCCCCCACCACTGCCCCCGCTGCCCTGCCGTCCCTACTGCCGCCCCCGCCAACGTCCCCGTTGCTGTACCCGCCAACGTCCCCGTTGCTGTACCCGCCAACGTCCCCATCCCCGTCGCCGCTGATGCTGCCATGGCCCCTAGGCCGCTAACGGCCAACGCGCGCGCTTTACGGCCGCCGACTGCTGCGGGGGATACGGAGTCAACCCTGCTGGAGCTCGCTGATATTCAGCGCGATGTTAAGGATGCGGTGCTGCACGCCAGGCTGGAGCCAGCTGTAGCTATGCGTATCTTCGACGCTGCCGCCAAGTATGACGCCCTTGTCTCCAAACTTGCGGTGCGTAGCGCTGTATTGGAAGGTCTGATGGCCTCTAGGAGGGAGGTAGCCCAGGCCACGCACCCCCAGCCGACCATGGTCTGCCCAGCGCCGACCGCCGCTGCGACTGCCCCAACTGCTGCCCCGAGAGCAAAGAAGGCAGTACAGACATGGTCGGCTGTCGTCACCAGCCGCGACGCCAAACTGTCTGGCAGGGAAGTAGCGGATAAAATAATGAAGGAAGTGGCGCCTTCTCTTGGCGTTCGCGTTCACGAGGTGCGTGAACTGAAGCGTGGTGGCGCGGTCATTCGCACGCCATCGGTTAGCGAGCTAAAGCGTGTAGTGGCAAACGCCAAGTTCACCGAGGTGGGTCTGAACGTCTCTAGGAGCAAGGGACTGCCCCATAAGGTGAGCATAATTGATGTCGACACCAGCATCTCGCCGGAGGTTTTTATGGAGGAGTTGTATACAAACAACTTTAAGGAGGAGCTCTCCCCAGCCGCCTTTAAAAAAGCGGTACATCTGGAGACGAAGCCGTGGTCCGTCACTGACGGCGTCACGTTAAACCTGGCGCTTGAGGTGGACGAGCAAGCGCTGGCCATACTTGACAAGACCGGACGGGTCTATGTCAAGTGGTTTTCTTACCGATGCCGGCCGCTCGTCCGCACCTATGCTTGCCATAGGTGCGTCGGATTTGACCACAAGGTGTCGCAGTGCCGTTTCAAGAGCGAGGTCTGTCGCCACTGTGGCCAGCCCGGCCACATCGCAGCGAAGTGCACTAGCCCGGTGGACTGCCGGAACTGCCGTTTTAAGGGGCTTCCTTCGGGGCATTACATGCTCACGGAGGCGTGCCCTGTATACGGTGCAGTGCTAGCGAGGGTGCAAGCTAGACATTAATGTCTAGTTTCACCCAAGCGAATTGTGGTTTGAAAATAAAGCAGCACACAGCAAAGTCGGCGTCGTCACAGGCAGGCAGGCTATAACATTTTCACAACATTGATATTTTCATTTCGATAATGATTTTCACAAAACCGTCAAGCTGCGTCCATGCGAGAATGTATATATATATATATATATGTATATATGTATCCGAGGCATGTTCGTCGAAGGCAAAGGAACAGCTGCCAGCTGCTTTTGCCGTGCCACCACGTTCGCCTTGATATCTACAAGGATAACACTTTACTTGACCTTTTGTGTGTGTAGTACGCGTTTGATAAATGATGAAGCCGACGTTGCCGTTCCCTTTTATACTTATTCTTGTACTGTGTTTGATACTTACTTTCTCGTATTGTTGTGAGTTCGCATCGCTCGACTTTCTTTTTCGCCTGCCCCTTACTGTGCGATTGTTGTTGCTTTATCCTGGCGTCTGCTACGTGCTCATTGCGCTTATTGCTAGCATTGCCAGACTTAGCCACTTGCCAGCCTGGATTAAGCTCAATATTGACATTGATTTTGATTTGATGTTCAGCTGTTGCAGTCTACATGTCTGTGTGTGTACATGATTACAGTATTCATATGTACGTTTACAATTGTACATACATATATATATATAAAAGTGGGTCAATTATTTTGGGTATTAAATCATCTAAATACATAAGTATTTTCGACACACATTTGAGCACTTTGCTGTACTTTGCTCTATTAATATTCTTAATGATTTAATATTAAAATACACAATTATATATATCAATGTTTCTTATACCCTCTACACATGTAACATTAGTTTAAGGGGTATACAAGGTATACATATTAATTAAGAGAGATTTACAGCATCACAAATTAAAAATTAAGAGAAATCCTTAACACTGAGAAATGAAAATAAATAAACAACAGAACCCGATTCGTATATAACCAAAGCCCTAATCTTTACCTATTACTTATCATTACCCAATAAAAGTTAGAAATTTGCTCAAATAGTATGTTAACTGATTCGTTCGTACAGTTTTTGTTTGATTACCATTAATCAAGGGTACAATAAAAAAAAAAAACAGTGATAACAATAAATTTAATCAGATTTCCTGACCTTTTCTTGATTTGACATTGTCAGTTATTATTCACAAAATGCGCGACGTAACCTCGTATTAGTCAATTCGTGTTCATTGCATCAAATGTACATACGTGCTCTGAGTAGAATATTTTAGAATCATTGTGAGGAAATGGCAATAAACACAAGTAAGAAGGCTCTAGTCGAGAAGTCCCGACTAGACTATACCCTGAACCCTATACTTTACGCATACAGTCAGCGCTTGCAAGTATGTGTGAGTGTGTGTATGTATACTTTCTTAACTTCATTACCCCATATCTAAAGTGTTTCTCAACCGATTTCAATAAAATTTTCACAGATTGTCATTATTTAGTCTTTCAAACTGCATCAAAGAGTTTTCCAAATTCAAGATTTTGTTGTTATCGATCACATGTGTATATCCGAAACGGAAAGAGTTATCGAAAATTTAAAACAAACTTGTACTGCCTAGGGATAAGGCGAGTACATAAGTACCAGATATGTAGTCTCTAGCTCTTATAGTCTCTGAGATCGACGCGTTCATACATACGAACGGACGGACGGACGGACGGACGGACGGACAGACGGACAGACGGACGGACGGACGGACGGACAGACGGACATGGCTATATCAAGAATATATATACTTTATGGGGTCGGAGATGCTTCCTTCTGCCTGTTATATACAAAACCATTATACCCTTTTTACCCATTTTCAATGGGTTCAGGGTATAATAAAATAATGTTACGTAAACGTAACGAACAAATTACTTGTAATCGTTACATAACCGATATGCATTTTAATCTGCATAATTTCGTAGCCGAAACTAATAACTGAATCGAATCAATGACACACGCCTTAGCCGTAACCGATATTCGTATCGGTTTGATTTCCTGTGGTTAACTAATATTAATTGTACCATTAAAAAGGGCATTTGTATTCAAACTATAAAATACGTGTTGGAATCATTTTGGATGCAGTGCAATAAAAATGATCCAGTCATTAAGAGACATTATTTTCCTTAGTGGACTTCTGGTCATATGCTGCTCGTCAGTGTATTCCGAAAGTGGTAAGTGTCGAAGATAACAGTCGTATTTGGTACACTTATTAGTTATTGGCATATTCCAAAAGCTTCTTTCGAAAAGATCGGCAATGGTAAATATTATTTTGAGCGGACAAATACGGCAAATTGGTTTGATGCCTTTACGTCAGTGCCATAAAATGAATGCCACACTAATAAGCTTTGAGACAAAAGAAGAATGGAATTCTATTCAAAGTTATCGGAAGTCGATAAAGGATGATCAACGCTACTGGACTTCGGGTACTGACTTGTTCCATGAAGGAGAACATAGTTGGATGGCAAATGGAAAACCAGTTAACATTGGTGTTTGGACACCACCCAGTCCTGATAATGACCATGACGACGAGCACTGCGATGAGATGAATAATTTAGAACCTTATGGAATGAATGATTGGAGTTGTAAGAAACCACTATATTATGTTTGCGAAGCAAATAAGTCTCATTGATATTCGAAGAGCCATAAGCAAATAAGATAGCCCATCTTTGATTTGAATGAAGCTTCATTGTTTGTGATTTTGACCATTTATCGTTGTTACCCTAACTTTTTATCTGGCTTCGACTGTTTGTCTGTTTGTTTGTTTTAGTTTTTCTGTCTTCCGTGAGCTGTCAAAGTCATTTTGACGGTCGAGCTTTTGTCCGAAGGAAACTTGTTTAACAATTCAATCGCATCTTCAATCAAAATTCGTATTCCCGGCTGTCGTAATCAGCAATTAAGCTGTCATTATAGTATATCTAAAAGAAGAACCATACAACTTGCAATAATTGCTAATTAATAATACAAACAACTTATGAATGGCTCATATTATATTATGATTATAGGGGTAACAAAAAAAAGTATATTTAATGTTCATGCCATTCAACACATTCTGGATTGGCATATTGTAAATATTCCTTATCGCTTATTGAATAATGTTTTGGCTTTATGGGGCAATACACTTTCTATGCGAACTGAATACAGTGAAACCTTGCAAGCTAGGAAGTGCTGGTTTCATTGTCGATCTTGATACGCAAGAAATTTAATTTCGTGTTTGGTGTTTAATTAGATAACAAAATTCCAGCAACTAAATATTTATAATTAGCGAAGGTTCACTGTATATGAATATTATATGCAAATATAACTTATCTGAATTGTTAAGAATTTTTGAATTTATTTTGGACTATTAATTCCCATGGCTATGCTTATATCGATGTCCGGTATGAAAATATATGTATATTTTATATATATATATATATATATATATATATATATATACTCCATATATATATATATACATATTATTTCGGACTATAAATTGCCTGTGGGAATCATTCTAGTATGTAGTGCAATCAAAATGCTCAAGTTATTCACACGCATATTTTTCCTTAGTGGATTTCTGGTCATATGCTGCTCGACGTATAGCATAACACCAATCATCAAAACTGGTAAGTGTTACAGATTGCAGGCTATTAAAAGAGTTATCAATTATGTGCAAATACGTACATTAGGTCTACCCAGTAATACGGACATCCCGACTGCTCCATTCGTGAAGATCGGCGATGGTTACTATTATTTTGAGAACACCACAACGGCAAATTGGTCTGATGCCATCGAGCATTGCCGTCGGATTAATGCTTCATTGATTGGCTTAGAGACAATGGAAGAATGGAATTTAATTAATGGCTATCGTAAGTTGATAAAAGATAATAACATTTACTGGACTTCGGGAAATGACTTAGTCATGGAAGGACGTCATATGTGGATGGCAACTGGAAAGCCGATCACAATAAACATTTGGGTTCCAGATAATCCCGATAATTATCTTCAAAATGAACATTGCGATGAACTTGGCCGCAAATATCAAGGAGTTGAGGGATTGAACGATAATAATTGTGACGTTAAAAATTATTATATTTGCGAAGCTCCTCAGCCGAAAACTGCTCCATTCGTAATATATATATATAATAATGTTTTCAAACCATCTTAGTAGAAAATAAAGTCGAAGTGTCATTCTTTGAGAGTCAGAGAGAATAAATGTGTATAAATGGGTTTGACGTTGCAACCAATAAACTAATAATTATAATTATGCAATTATATGTTAATGTATATCACTTTTAATATGCACATCTTTGTTAAAGAAACAAAAATATTATGGCTTATACAAATAAATGAATCAAAAATAAATGAAATACTTGCTTTTATTAAGTTTTATTCGTGGTGCTAATATTTCTATCGCATGTCTTTTACCACCTTTTACAAAACTCAGAAATAAACAAGAAAGATCCCGACTAGACAATACCCTGAACCCTACAGCCAGTGCTTGCAAGTATGTGTGTATGCACCATATCTCCGGCGTTTCTCAACCGATTTGAATAAAAATTTCGCAGATTCTCATTACTTCGTCTAATGTTTCAAACGATGTTTCAAAGTTTCCAAATTCAAGATTTTGTTGTTATCGATCACATGTGTATATCGGAAACTGGAAGAGTTATCGAAAATCTAAAATAATACTGCCAAGGAACTAGGCGAGCTTATGTTTCAAATCTGGAGCCACTAGATTTTATAGTCTCTGAGATCGATGCGTTCATACATACAGTCAGACGGACGGACTTACGAACATTGCTATAGCGACTCAGCTTGCGATGCTGATCATGAATATATACACTTAAAGGGTGCGGATATGCTTTCGTCAATGCGTAACAAATATCATGACAAAATTAATAAAAATTTGACGAGTGTAATTAATGAAATTCTTATTAGCAGTGATGTAGTGAACACCTTAATAAAGCGTTAACATTCTGATTTATGTGCAATGGCGGTCAAACATTAAATTTCTTAACGCAAAAAGATGGCATCTTTCATCTAACAATAATATTAACATCTCTCCATATACATGTGCATGTATATTCTCAACCTCACTATAACTATTTATCAATCATGAACAGGCCTTGGTAAGAATTAATTCACTGATTGTTTATACAAAAAATTATATATGCATAAATACTTCAAATCTTTATTACAATATTATGTTTTGCAAGTAATGTTATATAAATTTAATAAAAAAAAAAACAACAAAAATTTTGTATAACTAATAATAATAAAAAAAAAAAAATGGTTTTTAACTTTTGTTGAAAAGTTAAATACAGTTTAAAAAAGCTCGCCGACCGGTTTAATAATTAACTCGTGCACCTGCATATGTGGTGGCGTAGAAAGAGTAAATAAAACACCTTGCGAAATATCCTTGCCCGTAAGCATTGTCTGCTGAGCCGAGTCGCGTAGGGCACCCGTCAAAATGTCCGTATCCACAACGCCTGGACTAATGCTCTGCGAGTATCAAAAGGAAATGTTATTCAATATTCCCATATGATATATGGTATCCATAACTTACCGTTACTTTGATGCGCGTACCCATACCAATGAATTCCTGGCGATACGTTTCGGCCAAAGCAGTGACAGCATACTTGGTGGGTGGATATACGTTCATTTCCGGTGGAGATATAACCTTGTGGCCCACTATGCTATTGATCAGAATAACGTGACCATCAAAATTTCGCTGCTTCATGGAGCGGAAGGCACGCTGTGTACAGTTGACGATGCCCATAATGTTTGTCTGCACCGTTTGCTGTACGTCGGCGATGGGCATGTCCACCAGTCGGCCAGTGAACAGTATACCCGCATTATTAACGAGCACATCGATGCCGCCCAGCTGCTTCTCGATCGTATCGAATGCCGCGTTCACCGACTTTACATCGCCGACATCACAGTGTAGCGGTATTAGCTTCTCACGACGTGCAGCCGGCAATGATTTCTGCAGCTCCTTAACCCTCTCGACGCGACGGGCCAGGCCAACGACAACGAGTCCAGCATTGACCAGATCCAATACAATGGCCGAACCAATGCCCGCACTGGCACCAGTGACGACAGCAACGCGATTTTGCCAACGATCCATTATCCGCTTGGCTACTTATAACTGCTAGACGAAAGGTCTAAGCTGTTGTGTGAATGTAGAATGCTGAATCGGCGCTTTAAATACTATCTGATCGTGGGTTTTAACCCTTCATGTGTTTGAACAGAACGGGTTACTCAAATGCAAGTCGCGTGCGCCCTCTTATCTCATCAATTTGAGTATTTCTCATATATCGCTTATTGATAGAACACATTGAGCGTTGTATTCTAACTACTCATTTGTTTACAATGACAGCGAGCGCTTTTGCCGGCTTGCTTGTTTAAAACTGCTCAGTCACGACACAAGTTATGCCCTTTACTTGACATTCGTTTGATGACCTTTTTCTACATATGTAGAATATGTTCCGCGTGGTATTCTATTTTATTTTCACACTTAATCAATTAAAGGCATTGTGAAAATCTGAGTGCGGCTGTATCACTCATAATAAATATATAGACGCTAAATATGAAAACGTTATACTATATATAATATATTTACCGTTTTTATACCCTGAACCCATTGAAAATGGGTAAAAAGGGTATAATGGTTTTATGCAAAAGTATGTAACAGGCAGAAGGAAGCATCTCCGACCTCATAAAGTATATATATTCTGGATCAGCATCAACAGCCGAGTCTATATAGCCATGTCCGTCTGTCCGTCCGTCCGATTCTATGTATGAACTCGTCGATCTCAAACACTATAAGAGCTAGAGACTCCACATTTGGAACATAAGCTCGCCTAATCCCTAGGCAGTACAAGTTTATTTTCGATAACTCTTCCCGTTTCCGATAAACACATGTGATCGATAACAACAAAATCTTGAATTTGGAAAACTTTGTGACAGTGTTAAAACATTAGACGAAATAGTGACAAGTTGTGAATTTTTATTGAAATCGGTTGAGAAACACCGGAGATATTGAGCATTGAAGTTGAGTCAAGTATGCAGTATACGCGTACACACACACATACTTACAGGCAGTGACTGTACGCCTAAAGTATAGGGTTCAGGGTATTATATAGTCGGGATTGCACGACTAGAGCCTTCTTACTTGTTTATGTATAAAACATATTATGGATGTTTTACTCAAATATTAATTAGCTGTTTATATGATATTTATTTTTGAAAAAACCATATAGGCTAAACTTTTTCGGTTTTTTAATATGTCGATCAAGCTTTGTGATATCGAAACTTTAACATAATGTTGCTATTCTCTGTTAAGTTCTTCAAGATAAGTTTCAAAAGAGTAAAGACATCGCATAATGAAATTTACTTACGCACGTTTTTAAAGTTTTAAGAATAGTTTCAGGCTCACTTAAACTCCCGCCTAGAGAATTTTTACCCATTATTTTTTGCATTCAGGCATAACCGAAAAATTGGATGACCTTAGCTCTAAAATAATGTGAGATATTTGTATGTACATGTTAGTTTTATCGCTTTGCACTTTTTTGTAATTTGAAGTGCTTCAAAAGCTAATTTATTTATTTTTAATACTATTCGTACATACATATGTACAAACATTTATGACAACTTCAAAGCCAATGATATTTTTGAATGACATGCAATTTTGAACAATAATTTCAACAAGTTACATCACTGACCGTAATAGCAATGTAGTACAAAACATCTTATTGCAGCTAATATAAGACCTGATAGGTCAGTTTTACTGAACTTATTTTAGTGTTCGTTAGCTATGACATTAGAAATGGTTTAAAATATGTAAAATAAAAAACATCTTATTGCACCTAATAGAAGCCCTGATAGGTCAGTTTTAATGAACTTATTTTATTGTTCGTTAGCTATGGCATTAGAAATGGTTTAAAATATGTTAAATATTGATGTAAAAGATTAACGCAAAGACATTAAATCTCAGAGAGGTTTAAAAACTGGTAAGATAAACATTTTTAGCGATTATACTAAAATACGATAATTAAAGTGTATACAAATGTTTTCAAAATATGAATAGTTTATTTTAACTTTACATATATGATTTTATTTTTGAATGACGTATAAATGTGGTTTTAATAGGTATTATTATCAAAAACAAGTAAGAAGGTTCTAGTTGAGAAATCACGACTAGACTATACCCTGAACCCTATACTTAACGCGTACGGTCACTGCTTGCAAGTATGTGTGTGTCTGTGAGTACGCGTTTTCTGCCTACTGTACTTAACTTCAATGCTCAATATCTCTGTTGTTTCTCAACCGATTTCAATAAAAATTTCACAGATTGCAATTATTTCGTCTAATGGAATAAACGCTATTTCAAAGTTTTCTAAATTCAAGATTTTGTTGTTGTCGATCACAAGTGTTTCTCGGAAACGGGAAGAGTTAATTTAAAACAAACTTGTACTGCCTAGGGATTAGGCGAGCTTATGTTCCAAATCTGGAGTCTCTAGCTCTTATAGTCACTGAGATCGAATAGTTCATGCATACGGACGGACGGACAGACGGACAGACGGACATGGCTCGATATGACTAGGCTTTTGATGCTGATCAAGAAAACATATACGTTATGGGATCGGAGATGCTTCCTTCTGCCTGTTACATACTTTTGCACAAAACCATTATACCCTTTTTACCCATTTCCACTGGGTTCAGGGTATAATAAATTTAACTATCATCATAATAAAAATAACAAGTACGAAGGCTCTAGTCGAGAAATCCCGACTAGACTATACCCTTAACCCTATAATTTACGCATACAGTCAGTGCTTGCAAGTATGTGTGAGTGTCTGTATGTATACGCGTATAGGGCATACCTTCTTAATTTCAATACTTCATATCTCCAGTGTTTCTCAGCCGATTTTAATAAAATTTTCACAGATTGTCTTTATTTAGTCTAATCTTTCAAACTGCATCAAAAAGTTTTCTAAATTGAAGATTTTGTTGTTATCGATTACATGTGTATTACGGAAACGGAAAGAGTTATCGAAAATCTAAAATCGACGGACGGACGGACGGACGGACGGACAGACGGACAGACGGACATGGCTATATCGACTCGGCTGTTGATGCTGATCAAGAATATATATACTTTATGGGGTCGGAGATGCTTCCTTCTCCCTGTTACATACTTTTGCACAAATCCATTATACCCTTTTTACCCATTTTCAATGGGTTAAGGGTATAAAAATAAACTCAGCCAATTATTTAAAATTGATTTCTATCAGCTCGAATGCTGAATGCTATTTGCTACTGAATATGTTCGAGTATTTCAGACGCACTTGCCCCAAGCACTTGTTTGAAGCACTTTTGCGACTCATCATTTAAGCAATATCCCAAAGCCATGTGCATGTGCTACGGTTACTGCAACTAGTTGGTCCGGCAATATTTGCAAATTGTCATTGTCAAGAGGCTGTTGAACTGTGCTCACTGCTGCAGCAGCCAAAGGACTACAAAGGACCCCCGGACATCAACAACCAAACTACTACTCCAGCTGCGAACTACATAGTATTGTGGAACTGCACTTGTTGTGTAGGTGCCTTGTTGCATTGTGCTCTCAGTATTCAGTTCTCTGTTCCCTGTCGAGTGTATCGACGGGGCGTAGGTTCAAATATTTGCCAAACAAAGACCAGCTGCCATAGTTCGCTATGACGTCAAAACTACTAAATTCTTGTGCCTGATTTAAAGTTTTAATTATTTGGTAAAGATTTTCTGTCTACGAATGTAGTTAGTATCTAGTATTTGCAGTTTGGACAGAAATGGACTCGGCATTGGCTTGGCTGCTGGAAATGGGTGACGAATGAAGGACATGGTACAATAATGAGCCCAAAGTCACACTTACACTTAATTCGGGTCATTCCATATTAAGTATTTAGTACACAACTTTTTTTTTATTTTTGTTTTAGGCCCATAAATGACAGTTCGTTTTGCATGGGTGTTGATACCTTATGCTCGTATAAATATGTAAAGGGTATGCCTAAAATATGCATAAGTATGTTACAAGCATTTGTTTATTCATATTTAGTTATATTTTCTAACTCAAAAGTTGTTTTCAACTATGGACTTTATAGTAATTTTTATTTAATCATTTGTGTTACGTTTGCTAGTTTTTCCAAAGGCGAATAACATCAAAATATTGTTTTTATATATGCAATTTCACACGATATCTGTAAAAATTATGGCCTATGTTTTATTCTGATGTATAAGCTATTTGATTGTAAAGTTTCAGTAAATTCCTTTCCAACCTGTTTGATATTTATCTTGATAACAGAATATCTCTAATTCGAGCATTGCCTGGATCTTTTATATTTTTGTTTCGCTTTTAATGTTGCTTTGTCTTGTATCCTTGTCGTTTGGATTGTTGGCTGGCTACTGTGTTAAGTTTTTTTTTTTGAAAAGGACGACAACTGTCATGATGCAGCGCAGATGATAATGACGAAGACATGCCAGCAACAACAACAACAACAATGCACAACAAAAAAAAAAACGTTGTCTTTTATCTTGTGCATAAAATGCAAAACACTTGAAGTGAGTGGAAACGAAAGCGAAAGCAAAATAAGCAACAACACAACAAAAACAGCAAACAAAATAAGTCAGTAGAGAATTAACACACACACATACATCTATATATATATTTCTTCTATATGAACGCCAAGCGGCGGTGTTGATAATGATAGTACTAGCGTAGACAAAAGCTATGCACACGCTTTATGGTGCGCCGGGTCTAAGAAAGAGTCTAGAGCGAGAGAGAGAGAGAGAGAGAGAGAGAGAGAGAGAGAGAGAAGACGGTCGACTGTCAGAGTGTGGATGTGTCCCCTGCTTATATCCATGTTCATGTCCTTGGTGGATGAAGCAGCGGACTGTTCTAGTTAAATTGCCTGTCCACTGCACAGTAAATCAGACCCTAAAAATTGTTATCATGAAATAAAAAATTAGACACAAAAAAAAATAATAATAATATGATGTGTCTATGTTTTATAAGCAAGTGGGGTGACAATTCGCTGAATGCAAAGATTAAATGCTTTAGCTTCAAGTAACGATGCCCTTAAGCAGCATGAGTTTAAAGCTAATATTTTTACTTTGCGAGGGTAAAACAAAGTAAAACTCATTTGCTTAACACTTTGAATACTTAATATAGGAATGAAAATAACTTTTTTTTCTGTTTTAAATTTCAATGTTAACTTCAAAATTTGTTTTAAAATTCAATGAAATAATTTTTGTTTAATATTTATCTTTTATTTAGTAACTTATTTTAGATATATTTATATTTTTTTGTATTTTTTATTTTATTTTTATATATATATGTATATAAAATGTATATAAAACATATTAATAAATAATTAAAAAACAAGTAAGAAGGCTCTAGTCGAGAAATCCCAACTAGACGATACCCTGAACCGTATACTTTACGTATACAGTCACTGCTTGCAAGTATGTGTGTGTGTATGTATACGCGTATAATGCATTATTTCTTAACTTCAATGTTCCATATCTCCGGTGATTCTCAACCGATTTCAATAAAATGTTCACAGATTATCATTATTTTGTTTAATGTTTCAAACTGCATCATAAAGATTTCTGAATTCAAGATTTTGTTGTTATCGATCACATGTGTATATCGGAAATGGAAAGAGTTATCGAAAATTTGAAACAAATTTGTACTGCCTAGGAATAAGGTGAGCTTATGTACCAAATCTGGAGTATCTAGCTCTTATAGTCTTTGAGATCGACGCGTTCATACATACGGTTCAGGGTATCGTCTAGTCGGGATTTCACGACTAGAGCCTTCTTACTTGTTTTTTTTTGACGAGCTAAATATCTTGATGTTAGCACAAACTCTAAGTTATTCATTATATTAATAATTTAACTTTTTTGCCATTTGCGTGAAGGAAAAAAAAAATTGTTTTCGATTTGAACTGGGTTTTTCACCTCTCTATATGATCAAATGTGTTAATTCGGATATATAAAATATATAAAAATGTGTAATGTATTTGTACTCACTGCAGTTGAGTGCTTCACTCTTGAAATATGCCAAACCCAGCAGCAAAGCGAAAAATCAGCTGGAGCATCCTGCACATAGTTTATCAACTTGGCAAACAAACGCATGCCTTATCCAAACGGAGCGTGGGGGTTGGGGAGCGGATAGTTTGAAATATGTTAGCTGCTGCATTTGTTGATGAACGCCAAGGGGCAAAGGTTGTGGAGCGAGAGACAACGAAAGTTATCGCATTATGCTGCCCCGGGTTGGTGTTGCAGCTGTCTTTGTTTGGCTTCGGCTCGCCCCACTCACCAACTTTTACTGGCAAAGGGGAACTAAACTTGGCCAGAACCGTGCAAAATACTTGGCCCAAAGTGGCGAGAGAGCACTTGAACTTGAGGTGGCAAAATAATTACCGAATATACACGAGGGCAAAGGATTCGACTAACTTTAACAAAACTTTGCTCACAAGCATGTTTGCCATGGCTAACATTTGCAATTTGAATACCCTAACAAACTTAAGGTATCTTGTAGTCTATCATGCTTGTAAAAAGTGTAAGTGTTGGATTTTGGAAGGGGCGCACAATTTACTATATATAAATTCAATTGTGTCGGTGTTAGATTGGATTGGAGTTGCTTTAGCTTATGTATTTTTTTTCTTTTGCCTGTTATTCCAGTTGGCCTTAACCGATTTGGCCACATCTCCTTCTGTGTGTGTGTGTGTATACTCGTTTAAGTTGGCAGTTGACTTTGGGCGCTTTGTGTCAATTGGCAGCTCTTAGGCCAAAGCCATGCGACTAGGTCAATAGAAATACATGGATAGAGTATCTATTACATGTATTTTGTTATCTATCATTACCACTAACAATACGGCTTGGCTCATGCCAAGATAGAGTGAGTGCTTAACGAATTATCAGAAACCTGTTTGAAGAGAAGTTAACCAATTTAAGTTCAAACTTATGATAGTTGCACTTTGACCATATCGGCCGCATAATCATTCGCTCTTAGCCAATGTTAAGTGCGAGGTGGTTAAAGAGATGTATTACATTCTACTCCATTTCGCTTTTTGCCGATTTCTTACCGCATCACATGGCAATGCCAATTTATTTAATATGCCGTACGTGAGCTTCCGTCTTTGGTCCTGTTTCTGATTCGAATTCAGCTGGCATGACCTTGTCCTTTATACCCTTACCACAGACATTAAAAAACCGAGCTTGGCTGGATGTTGTAGCTGAAAATTGAAATAAATATAGATAATTTATGATATGATTATTAACTTCTATTAAATGTAAGTCATTTGCGTATATTTTAATGATTTTAATAGAAAGAAGTTCTAAATTTGGAATGTAAATTCTCTCCTTACACATAAAAGGGTCCACCGAAGTCTCCAGAAGTATTCTAGCACATATCCTTTCATTGATGTGTCTATTTCGGCCACTAACTTCCATACTTTAAAGTAGCTGGGCTATTTTCTTAATTTACAGATGTTTTATTTTGTAGTGTGTTAAGCTTTCGATCAAATCAAAAAATTTCTGATTGGGTTTCCTTAGCATTCTTTTCGCATTTCGGTTCATTTCATTGGACGTTTTCAAATTTTTCACTTGAGTAAGTTTTAGCATCTTTAACGACGAGGGGATTTTATTTGCCTTGTTATACCCTGAACCCCTTGAAAATGGGTAAGAAGTGTATAATGATTTTGTGCAAAAGTATGTAACAGGCAGAAGGATGCATCTCCGATCCCATAAAGTATATATATTCCTGATCAGCATCAACAGCCAAGCCATGTCCGTATATCCGGTCGATCTCAAAGACTATAAGAACTAAAGACTTCAGGTTTGGAACATAAGCTCGCCTAATCCATAAGCAGTACAAGTACAGTTTAGTTACAATTTTCGAAACTTCTTTCCGTTTCCGATATACACATGTGGTCGATAACACCAAATCTTGAATCTGGAAAACTTTGAGATAGCGTTTGAAACATTAGACAAAATAATGACAATTTGGGAAATTTTTATTGAAATCGGTTAAGAAACTCCGGAGATATGGAGCATTGAAGTTAAGTCAAGTATGTAGTATACTCGTACACACAAATAATTGCAAGCACTGACTGTATGCGTAAGGTATGGGGTTCAGGGTATCGTCTAGTCGGCATTTCTCGACTAGAGCCTTCTTACTTGTTTTTTGATCCTTTTTTGCGTTGCCCAACCATTTGTAATAATCAAAGCTAAGCGACTAACATGTGAGGCTGAGGCTTCAACTTGGACTCAAACAAAAGGCAAAAATAAAAAAAATTACTTTGCACTCGAACGTTACGGACTGTGTTATACTCTGATGAAACTCATTACTGATGGATCAGCTTAGTTTGAGAGTAAAAACTATGACACAAATAGGCTATCTATGTTTTCGCCGAACTTTAAAAGTGTTTTACTTCATTTTCTGTCGATCAAACTTTGTTGAGTGTCCTGAATTAAGTTTTTGTTTATGGAGTTTCACAAGTTCTTAAATGAAATACGAACAATACTAATGTACTCTGTTACATTTGTGAGCAGAGCATAAAAATACGTTAGTATTGTCCTTTTTAAATATTCGCTTTTGGCTGCAGCTCCCCTTTTTTCACCCCGTTCAAAGGTGTGAGTTATGTGGATCGTATGTAGGACTGTAGTTATGCGAATTTTTTTTTTGTGTGCATGTGTGCGTGTGTGTGTGTGTGTGCTAGTGTGTGTTTGAGGTACATAAAGCTTCACTTATATAAACTGCTGGTCGACTAGCTGGCTGACTATTTGGCCGACTAGCCGTCCAGCTGGATTGCTTGCCCTGCCGAGCTTAGAGAGTTAAAGAGGATTCCGTCAAGGACAACGCCAGGCAACGAATTATGTTAAAGTTTACGAGCAGTGTGTGCACACACATACACACGTATCTACATATACAATCGTGGTCTCTCTCCCCCTCTCTCTCTTCTTATGCCCCTTTCTCATATGCGAGTCTTTGTGTTTGCGCATGCAAGTGGCGGCGCTGCAAGCAGCTGGCATTTGGCGTTGCAACAAGCAAGCATCTGCTGCATATACCGCTGCTCATGCCGCATGATATCCTCTTCCGACACAGTAGCGTTCGTCTCTCTTAACTGCGCTTAGATCCTTGCTCATAGCCTTCTTCTGCCATTTTTATACCCTTAACCCATTGAAAATGGGTAAAAAGGGTATAATGGTTTTGTGCAAAAGTATGTAACAGGGAGAAGGAAGCATCTCCGACCCCATAAAGTATATATTCTTGATCAGCATCAACAGCCGAGTCGATATAGCCATGTCCGTCTGTCCGTCCGTCCGTCTGTCCGCCGTCCGTCCGTCCGTCTGTCCGTCCGTATGTATGAACGCGTCAATCTCAGAGACTATAAGAGCTAGAGACTCCAGATTTGGTACATAATCTCGCCTAATCCCTAGGCAGTACAAGTTTGTTTTAGATTTTCGATAACTCTTCCCGTTTCCGATATACACATGTGATCGATAACAACAAAATCTTCAATTTGGAAAATGTTTTGATGCAGTTTGAAATAAAGACAACCTGTGAAAATTTTATTGAAAGCGGTTGAGAAACACTGGAAATATGGAGTATTGAAATTAAGAAGGTATGCACTATACGCGTATACATACAGACACTCACACATACTTGCAAGCACTGACTGTATGCGTAAATTATAGGGTTAAGGGTATAGTCTAGTCGGGATTTCTCGACTAGAGCCTTCTTACTTGTTTTATCTTTTGCTTTGCACCAAACTGAGTTTTTCACATTAATTTCACACTGGCTTATTTAGCCCAACAACACTTAGCCGAGAGTTGTGTTACTAATGTTTTTGGACCAAGTTTCGAGCAAACTGGACTCACATGTCAACACTGGAGTTCCTTCAAAAACACACACACAGACATATGTCTTTATAGGTATGAACAAGTTTGAGTCCACTTGCTCGTTAATTTCTTTAAAGATATTTTTGACGAATAAAGATTTAATTGTTATGCAAATTTATGTTTGGTTGTGAACAAAATTGAGCAAAATGTGTTATCAGTCTATCAGATTGTCATAATTGTATTAAATTTGGTTGGTTAAACAAATCATAACTAAGGTTGAGCGGTTTTACAGAGGGGAAGGTATCTAGCAAGTTGTCTGGAACAACATAAGGTTTCTTTTAGCAGACTTTTAGATCCAAAATCGGACGATGCTGTCGACAAAATCTATGTGGATTTTCGTATACTTGCAGATGATTCTATATATGTTTAACATGAACCATTTAAAGTATCTCTGAGACGTATTCATATCTATAAATGAAACAAATGTGCAAAAATATTTTAAAATTTTAAAAAATTCGGACAGACAGCATCTGCAAGTGTGTTTAGTGTTCGGCAACAACTGTTATATTTTGTTATATTTTTTTTATGTTTTTGATAAGGTTCGAAGGTTCAATAACGCAGCATGACAAAATTTATTGTCGCTACGTGTTCAAAATGCACATAACTGGACATCGACCCAAAGAGACACACGCATACAAGCACACACACACAGAGATCCGAATATGGCTGACAAAAGCTTCATGAAGCATACAAATTTGTTGGCAATGCGTAAATGCCAGATAAACCACATATAGAAACATAAATGGGTGTTTGTTTTTTTTTTCGATGTCGTTGTCAGTTTTGGCTGATTTGCTGCTGTTTCGTACTGTTGACTAACTAAAACGCAGCTAACAAACGCCTGAACAAAGGGCTGAACAATGACTGATAGCAAAATGAACCGCTTGACTATGCATGAGCCTGAGAACCACATTTACCCATCGTCAACATTGTTGTCATCTTCGTCGTCGTCGTCGATTGCCAAATGAATTTAACCAGCACAGCATAGCATAGCCCCAGACCAGCGAAGGTTGAAATTGGCTTTTGCCTTTTGGCGAACGTATTTTGAATTTTAATATACTACCACTACCACTACTACTACAACTAGCATCGTCACAGACGCAAAGCAACAGTGGTAACCCTTTTTTTGTTTGTGTTTTGTTGTGTTGTCTGCATCTTTGTCTCTCACTCTTTGTCTTTTGATGCTTTCTGTTAGTCATTTCGAATATACACACGTAGACCCACACGCAATCAAGCACACCCAAGCACACACACACATACGCAACGAATGCGCATAAAATTTTAGCCGACTATCTCATTAGCAAAGCAGCCGTAAGAGCTGAATAATTTGCAAAATAAAAAGACTATGCTTTTGGATGCACTCCGAAATAAAGCTTGACGTTAAAGAATTCGATTCAGAGAATTTTTTTTATATTTTGTAGAATTATACTTGAGCTTCAAAACTATTTTGTGTTTTTGAAAAATAGTGATTTTAATATTTTTCTTGCATATTTTTTTTTTTCAATTTCACAATATAAAGTGATTTTTTTAAAAGTTTTTTTTTCTTAAATTTTTCAATTGTATTGTTTTTTTTTGTTGCTAAGTGTATTAACTGATGGTTGAGTTTGGTTCTGTTGCGGCATAGCCCCCCCCATTTCCATCCTCCCCAAGCATGAAAAAGTAAAATCAACACATGCTTTCAGAGACGCACTACAAAAAGACCGCAATGCGATTGGATTAACATTTGCTGAATATCTATAGCATACTTAAAGAAGTGTACGCACATACACATACGATATGTGGCCTAGTCAGTCTGGCTGCCATTCAGTCATCGCGTCAGCCCGTCAGTCAGTTTTGAGCTTGAGCATTGAGTGCGTCTTAGTTTGCGGTTGAACACTTGGGTGAATGATTGGCAAGCAGCATATTTGAATATTTGATTATTCTTGTTTTCTCTCTCTCTCTCTCTCTCTCTCTCTCGCTTTTGGAACGTACACACTAACGCAATATAAACACATTTGTTTATGCATGTGTTAGTGTATGTATGCGTGTGTGTGTGTGTTTTACCGTGCTCTATAATCAAAGTGAAAAGATAAGTGGATGATTCTCACATTTTTATGAACCCTTAAAAACACTAGATTTGAAGATGAGTTTGCTACCTGTATAAGCAAAAATGCGCATCCAAGGAATAGTTTACTTCATACTTCCTATGTTAACACTGCGCATTAAGGTTTAGAAACATCATTTATTTTAGTTGACATTTATGTTGAATTTTAAACTTTATTATACTTGAAACAAGGAATAAAATCGATACGTACGTTTAGTGCGCCGTGAAAAAAAAAACTTTATTATATTTTAAAAATACCGACTATGGCCAATATTCAAACTCGTGTTGACATTAAGCTTCTTTGTCCTTGAAATAATGCACTGATTTTATCCCTTGTAACACATTTTTTTTCAGCTTTTTTTACTGGGTATCAAATACGTTGTACATATTTTTTGTTGAATATGGTTGTAAAGTACTTTATTGCTTTTACTCAATTATTAATGTTGACAAATTTCAAATGCAGCAAATTTTGTGCACGAGTCAAATTTTTGCTATCAGTTTGACGTGAATATATGAATTTTAGTGCGTCAATCGAGGAAATAGCTGTGGCCATATGTGCTCGGTAAGGTCATGACACACATTTCACAAAAACAAAAAGAAAAACATAAAAAAAAAAAAACAAAGAGCTGTCCCATGCATGGCGGAATGTCCTGTTTGGTCCTTGCCGCGGTCGTCGTTTCCCTTTGTGTCTATGCTTGGCCCTTGTTACCTCAGCGGGCTTAAGGCTTGATTAGGCTCCCGCTAGAGTGATGTGGCAAGTGGATAGGAGGGAATGTGGGCTTGTAGGCGTGTCCTGTGCTGCTGGTGGCATTTCGACCTTGACAGCGCCATTTCCCCCATGACCAGCCAGAACGAAACGAATGTGCGCGTCCCTAAAATGACTCCCAAGCGAAAGAACAACACTTAAATGTCGAATATAAAATGTGATTTATAATCAATCTAATGGAATAATAGTATTCTCTCGAATGCTTTTTATCACCGATAGCAACAAAGGTTATATATATATATATATTTTTTTTTTTTTAAATGTTAAGTTTACACTTGAATATTTATGTTTTGAACAAAGTGTAAACGATTGATTATTTTATAAAATGAATGAAACGAATAATAAATTGATTTTTCTTTATTCAACTTTTCGAAGCCAAAGTAAATATTAGAAACCTTGGCTATAAAATGAATGAGAAAAACAATTATTGCCTTTATTTTGAATGCAGGTAAGATGAAATTTATTCATATCACATTCTTGAGTCTTGCCAACATTCGTTGTCTTAGCCATTAAATAGCAATTAGGTTGAGAATAAAGTTATTTCGGCTATTTCGGCAGGGGCATAGGGGAACATTTTAGGTTTTGTTTTGTTTTTTTTTTCCTGAGTGCCAC
The DNA here is from genome assembly GCA_035044485.1 of Scaptomyza reducta. Classification (NCBI taxonomy): domain Eukaryota; kingdom Metazoa; phylum Arthropoda; class Insecta; order Diptera; family Drosophilidae; genus Scaptomyza; species Scaptomyza reducta. The sequence goes on along the minus strand of JAWNNV010001364.1, from coordinate 278,585 downwards.
ATGTTTACTTCATGAGTATAGATGTTTGTTTGTGTGTGTGTGTGTGTGTACATGTATTTTTATATGTTTTTGTGACTTTCGCACTCTGTACTGTGTGTATGTGTGTGTGTGTGTGGCGCCGCCGAAATGCCTTTGCGTGTGGAAAATTCTGAAGTGAATACGAGCTTGTCGTGGCAAGGGTACGGGCGGGGGCGAATGGCAGGAAGGGCTTGGAAGATGGCAAGGATCCGCGTGTGCCTCGTTGACTAAGAGAAAGAGATTTATGCCAGCAACAACAGCAACAGCAGCAAGAGCAATTAAAACAGCGGCAGCAACAAATAAGAATGTGATAAAAATAAAACAAAAGTGAGAAGCCGTCATCGCCAACGAGGTGGACACCATGCCCCCAACCGCTACCTGCCTTGGGCACCCACATAGTACGGAGACAGCAGCCCCCACGCACGCACGTACACACACACACCCATACACACGCCCACACACACTCATACAACAAAAATTGAAATAAATGGCGACGGGCGCTTTTAATGACGACACAGCTGTAAACACTTTGAAGGCGATGGCCCACTTTTGCAGCGCCAAGAAGCTGTCGTAGCAGCACAGGCTGAGTGAGAGAGTGAGTGAGAATGGGAGGGAGAGAGAGAGTAGCGGGTAAAAATCATCTGTTGGCCATGTTTGCCATGCTTGTGTCCTGTGCGTTATACTTCAAATGTATTAATAATTGCCTAATGTCTAATTAACCATGCAATCTTAGAGCTCACACACGGCCTTAGTGTGTTTTACGTGTGTGTGTGTGTGTGTGACCAAAGCCAAAGTCATATCTAAAGCCAAGTTTCATATGTGTCTTCTGCCTTTTTGTCCGCTGTCAAACAATTTTGATAACGAACATTTCACACGCGCCAAAAAAAAAACCAAGAATTTGAAGCATATTAAAAGCAAGAACACTCGGGCTCACGCCTCCTTTTTTTTTTGGTTATTAGCGCTTTACCTCCCCTTTGGTCCACTCACTCTCTCTCTTTCTCTCTCCCCATCTCTATCTATCTCTGCTTGGCTTTTTTCTCTGTCGCACACTCTAGCATTTGTATTCGTTTGCTCTCGTTGAATCCGTTTGTGCCTCGTGCTTTTCACGCTTACGAGCATCAGAGAGAAAATTTCCCCTGAGTGCGGGCCTTTTATGTTTTATCGCATGCTAGAAGTTTTTGAGAGACTTTCCGCTTTGTTGGATGATAGATCGCAGGTTTGACATTATTGAGGTAGGATAAAACTAAATCGCACTTAATGTAAGAAATCGAATGCTTAGTTTGTTGCTTCCGAAAATATCTCAGCTTTATTTGGCTTATAAGTTAATGTAAGAAAGTAAATAAAATACATATTTAATACATATATACATCTTAAAAGTAATTAAAAGTTGTTGATAAGTTAATAACCGTACATTAAATAACTTTAATAATTTATTTTATTTAATATGTTTACATATGTTCGTAAAATGAATAATACTTTGAAAGCGAAATGAGTTTAACATATATGTTAAACAAGAACGCTTAAATTGCTTTAACTGTTGTGCTAAGATTTTCGTACAATTTTAGTTTATTCACTTGTTTTTGCATAACTAATGATGCGCAAATTATTTGTTGTGCATAAAAAATGAAGTTTTAATGTGCTTTTGATTGGCAGCATTAAGTGATTCCAGCGTTTTAGTCATTATGATTGGTCATTAAAGCAAAACACGGTAATATATGTATGCACGCATGTTTGTACATATTTAGTTGATGTTAGTTGTAAATTGTTATAATTGAAATGGATGGTTGTTGTTGTCGTGGGTGGCATGATGCTAAATTTCATGGCATTTAAGCAGCATTTAAATTACATCAAATATTCAAGCAGAATTAATGTGCAAAAGGGAACACGAGCAAAAAACAAAAAGCTGACGCCTTGCTGTTAAATGTCAGATAACAAAAAATGACAGGCGAAAAAACAAAATGGCGAACGGCCATGAAAACACCCACAGCCAGCATTTGCCACGCGTGTGCAATGCAAATATAAATAATCGAATTCAAATATATAAATATGAGCAGGTTAAGATGCCAAAAGCGCATTATCTTTAATTGGCAATTCAATCGAGTTATTGTTGTTCTTTGTGTTGTTGGTGTTGTAGTTTGACCATCGACCTGCGGTCGACACAGTGGCCACGCCCACACTGGGCGGCACAAACCTTGAATGCACACATGACCATGACAAGGACTCTAGCGTTTGATAAAATCAGATTGCGCGTCAGGATCAAATGTTGTAAAATGCTGAAATATATATATATATATATATATATACATATAGATATATGTAGGTTTCAATATGTTGTCCGTGGGCCGGAATCTGATTTTAATGTCGAACATCGAGGCGCGTCAGCCCGTAAAGTGCATAATAAAATTGTAGAAATTTAATTATGCGCAATTAATGCGCATTATATGCAGCAACAGGATGTTCATCCAGCACCAAACAAGAGAGAATGTGAAAGTTCAAGTGGGCGGACTCGATATGATACTCAATGCTTGGCCAATATACTGTATGTATATAGGCTGTCAGCCACTCACAAACACACAAACACACGCACAGCTAATTGACAGTAAGCGGAAAAAAAACAAAAACAACAAGTAAGCAGGCTCTAGTCGAGAAATCCCGACTAGACGATACCCTGAACCCTATACTTTACGCGTACAGTCACTGCTTGCAGGTATGCGTGTGTGTGTGCGTATACTGCATACTTTCTTAATTTCTTGTTCTATATCTCCGGTGTTTCTCAACTGATTTAAATAAAAATTTCACAGATTGTTATTATCTCGTCTTATGTTTCAAACTGCTTCTCAAAGTTTTCAAAATTCGAGGGTTTGTTGTTATCGATCACATGTGTATATCGGAAACGGGGAAAGTTATCGAAAATTTGAAACAAACTTGTAGCTTATGTACCAAATCTGGAGTCTCTCGTTCTTATATAGTGACGGACGGACGGACGGACGGACGTGGCTTTATCGACTCGGCTGTTGATGCTGATCAGGACTAAATATACTTTCTGGGGTCGGATATGCCTGTTACATACTTTTGCACAAAACCAGTATACCCTTTTTACCCATTTTCAATGGGTTCAGGGTATAAAAAGCATAGATAATTAATGGTGTAATGGCTCAGCTTTAGGTCATTTAACTTGTTTTTCTCTTTTTTTTATGGTTTTTGATATAATCCAAAAAATTGACAGTTAATGGCAAAGTAAATGATTAGTTGTAATTACGAATTACGCGAACAAATGAGAAATTGAATAAAAAGTCGTTTATTGTTTTGCTAATATCGTAGCAAAGTGAAAAAGGGATAATAAATTAAGTTAAGGTACACTGAAAATTATTATGTAGTAAATTTATTTCAATAATTATAACTGCACCCGATATGGGGAACTCTTCTATACAGTAAACACAAAAATCCTTAAATATTTTCAATTGTTTCATAAATGTTTAAATAATCTTCTTTACTTGATCACAAATAGACATTAAATGAAAAAGAACCGTATTTTATTTTTTCAGAATAAAAATAAATCCATAGGAGAGCAAGTTTTGATACGTTTCAGAGAATCAACTTCAAGTTGCCAATTATCAATTTAAGTTTTTCTATATATAAAATAATGCAAAGTAAGTTTAAGTTGAGTTTAACACACAGCTTGCGAGCGAATAGTTTTGACATTTGCCATTAAACGTTTTCTTATTTAAAAAAAAGATCAGAATTCAAGGTACGCAACCCGCTCACTGGCTGGCTTGCTGTCTGGCTTATTATGAATAAATGCCAATGCCAATGGCAGAATGCAAAATACATAAAATGAAACTTATGAAACGAGGGTGCTGGAGTGCAGCGCTATAAACATTTGCATTTGATTGCCTTCGACACGGTTCCGCTGGAAGCGCACATAAAAAGAGCGAAATAATAAAAAATGAAATAAAACTAAATAGATGTGTGCTATAAAACAAAAAATAAAAGAAATAAATGGAATAGCAGTCATTTTATAGCAAAATATATCATTGACGTCAGCTGCTCGTAATTGAGCATTGAGCCAAGCTGTTTTAGCAGCTTTATCATAATTGGACTTGCTATTAAGAATTCAATGGGAGGATATATGAGCGATTATATATGTTCTAAGTCTTCCGCAGGTACAAAATACACATATCAACATTATTTTTATATTAAATATACTATATCCATTTGCATTTGCATTTGTGAATAAATTAACTGATTTGACGTTAAACCGCAATATTTATTATAATATTCAAATACCAGAAAAATAACAATTTGCATAAAGTTTCATGGAACAACCAACAGTATTTACTCGGTTAGAGTTTGCTGATTTGGGTATGTTTAAGGGTATTAGTGTATTCGTTCAGAGACAACGGTGAATGCGTATAGGCAAGTACTTATAGCCAGAACACTCGATTGAATATGCTTAAAACAAGGCAACAAAAGCTGTCTTGAATGCTATTAAAGGCCATTTATTTTTGAATGCAAAACAAGGCAAAAGCCATTTATGTACATACCCTTGTATAGATGGGTGAGTGTTTGTGTGTGAGAGGATATACTTGCACACACACACACATGTATAACTGGCCAGCAGTCATGGGCAGCCTGAGACTGGAGTTGGCCATGTGAAAATCCTGTCATGGCAGGATACAATAACAATAGCATAAGTCATTTTTAATTGACTTTTATCGAGGGCATTGTATTTTTTTTCTTTCTATTTTGTGTGGTAATTTGTTATATGTATGTATGTTCATAGAAGGGGCACTTGGCTGACTGAACGCTGAATAGGACAGACAGGCGGACGAATAGACGCTTCAGACTTATGACTGTCATTTGTTGCACGATGGCGCGCAAGGCGAACGAACATGACAGGCGATGGACGCGTAACTAGACAGGATATGAACGGACATCAGCGAGAGGACAACCTCCGCACACCCTACCCTTTCCAACACTTTTAGACACACCAAAGACCAAAAACCGCACTTGCTCATTAGCGTGCGGCCAGAACAAGTAGCCAGAACAGTCAGCCGGATTGTGCCTAACTTATGCAAGTTACTTAACTTACCTGGTGTTCCAGATTTATGTTCAGCTATTAATCAAACCCAAGGCACAGGCTAAAGGAAAGGCAACCGGCACGTGGCACAGTGAAGTTTGATTGCCACTTGAGCAGGCCAAAATTTATGTTAACTGCCTGCCTGAACTGGCATTCAATTTGAAATTGGCTGCGAAAAGTTGAGATTGAGATTGTTGAAATATGTTCCAGTCGGTCGGTCAGATGTTGGTTGGATTTTTCCTCTTTCTTTTGCGGCTGGGTTTGATGCTTATTTTTGATGGCTTTTTGCACTGTTGTTTTTCCACATTTGATTTATCATTTTTAAGTGCTGCCTGTCGTAATTATTCTGTCATATAGATAATGGTAACACACACGCTGCCTTTAAACTTCTATCGAGCTTAAGAACTGTAAGTTTACCCGCTGCAGCCGCTGTCAAAAGTTTTTTCGAGTGCAAATTATCAAAATACTTTCACAAGTTTTATGGTAAACTTTTATAGGGTAGAGGGAAGGGGAAAGCATATCAGCTTACAATGCATAATATGGCTTATAGCTTAAACTCAAAACGTTTAATGAAATTTCAAAATATTCAGAATTTAAGTAATATAAAAATTGAACTCTTTATTGCTTACTAAAATGAACCTATCTGTTTATCAAGCGTTGATGCGAAATGCAATATTTATTTGAAAACGATGTGCATAAAGTTTATGAAATGATTTATTGGTTTATAATGCCACAAGTATACTACTAGTATGCATACTGTCTTAACAATGCTCCATATCTCCGGAGTTTCTTAACCGATTTCAATAAAAATTTCCCAAATTGTCATTATTTTGTCTAATGTTTCAAACGCTATCTCAAAGTTTTCCAGATTCAAGATTTGGTGTTATCGACCACATGTGTATATCGGAAACGGAAAGAAGTTTCGAAAATTGTAACTAAACTGTACTTGTACTGCTTATTGATTAGGCGAGCTTATGTTCCAAACCTGAAGTCTGTAACGTGCACGACAGTGTTGTCTAGGCTATTCGCTGTCTACTATTCGGTTCCGGCCGTGCTCAGGGAAATTGGGGTGGGGTCTTCGAAATAGCCATTCATTTAGACACGCTTCACAAAAATAAAAGTCGTAGACAGTGCGGGAATTGCGGGGACCAAAGTCAAAGAGGCTAAAGATATGTAGAGTTTGAAGAACTTGGTGAGGCTGTTCTTCTTCTATACCCTCCCTACCTGTAGAATTTAGGGAATCTGTGTAATTCTACCCTCTAAATGTTAGTGCATGTGATCGATTAGGTGCCCGATTTATAAGAGTTTAATTTATTTCTTGAACATTTTCTTTACTTTAAATAAGTTCGTGGATGCCTTCATGGCTTAATATTAACTTCATGTTTTTGTTCTTATTACTCTATTTACGTTATTTCTAATTATAATTTTTAATCACTAACATTAACAACTTTAGTTAGTGGAGATTTATTCTATTATGCGCGTTTGGTGTGTCTTAGTTTTTTCTGATTCTTTCTTTGTTTTATTTATTTAATTGTTTACTAGTGTTGGGGATACCTTCGTTAATTTTCGGCTGGGCCGTACTCACGCTTGTTCCATCGATGTCAGCAGGCCTGATGACGACGAGGGGTATAGCTGTATGTGTAGGTGTATATGTAGGTGGGGTGTGTATTGAGGTGTGTGTAAAACAAAGAAACACCAAAACGAACATAGCTTAAAAAGATAAAGTACATAAAAATTATAAGTAGGAATTAACACAATTTATTCCAAATTCAAAATCTCAAACTTATCACTTCGATACAAAATTGCAAGAAATCGCAGGGAGCATCGCTTAGATCATTTTGCTCTGGTCGGTCACGCCTCTGTAGAGAGTTGGTGGAGGGTATGCGTGTCTTAACGCTTCTGACCTCCTCCAGCAGCTAAGGGAGTAGTCTTTGGCCTCAGTTAGGCTCTATCAATCCTCCCGCGGCTTATTGGGTAGGCTTTGGCCTCTTTAGGCCTCATCCATCCTCCAACGGCTTTATCCCGCCTCTCTAATGGAGAACTTATCACCGCCTTATGGGTAGGGTGCCGCGGAAGACGCGGGCGGCGTGGGTGGTGGAGACGGTGGCTTTAGCCAAAGCTAAACGTGCGTCTGCATCGCCTATTTGGCACAATATAGGCCGCGGCAAGCTTTGTCTCGGACGCCGGTGCAAAATATCACGTTGCCTTTTAAGTTGATGGCACGTGGAAGCTCGATGCTCCAGATTAAGTTTTATCTCCCCGTCTCTTCACGAAAACGTTTTACAGCGTAATAATCCGGAAATACGTGAAGTTGCCGGTGCATCGCTTTACAGCGCAGCCGTGCAGACTTGCATTCTAATCAGCTGATCGTCAGGGGCTGCCAGACTTATAGGCGGATCAGCTGACGGTTGGGGTTGCCAGACTTTTACTATGGGCGCTCAAATCGCCGACGAAAACCGTTAGGGTTTGAATTTGAACTTAACTAAATTTAAAAGTTATATTAAAGCGATTCTAATCGAACCCTCACAGCACAGGTTTGATCTTTACCCACTGGGTGGAGATCAAAGCTGAAAAAAAATTAAAGGGTGACAATGGAATCGATTACCATAAGTCTTTTGCATGGAATCTTCCCAACTCTTTTCCCTTTAAATCTTCGAGTAAATAAATCGATTGACCGAGCTTTGCTTTAATGCGCGCTTTAGTTCCGACTGGAGCAGACCATGGAGATGTCGGAGCTTCTTCAATGACGCCTAGTTGTATCATTCGATCAACCTCTTCGCATAATAATTTTTCCTTAGCAGGGGACAAGGGATAAAACCTTTGCTTAATTGGTTTGGCATCTGCGGTGTCGATCTCATGCTCAACCATAAATGTTTTACCAAGACCACTACGTTCTGATGAAGGAAATTTATCGATAACCGATTGTAATTTGTTTCTTTGAACTGAATCAAGCTCGTCTTTGTTTGAAATTTCTTCCTTGGATTGAAATGCCAAAGGCTTTCCAAAAATCCATTCCACATATAACATTTTGTTTGATAGTAGGTACAATCAAAAATTCAAAATCTATTTTTAACGAATTGAACGTTACAGGTATATTCACTAAACCTGACACTATCTGCTTCTGACCATCGGCTGTCTGAACCACCCCCTTTAATTTCTCAACTTTTATCTGCTCTGAGATAAGGTGTTTAGCCAAGTCTGCACCAATTACGCTCTTATTGGCACCGCTGTCCAAAAGTGCTAAATATTGTTTCCCAAACACTTCTATTTCAGTAAAGGGTCTAATATCATGAGGTTTATTTATAATTGAAGATATTGTGTAGTTATTAAGGCGAAGTTTATTATGCCAAAAGTTCCTCAAGCGCAAGGTAGAACGAGTCTTTTGCACTTTAACAGCATCCACATTTAAGATGACTGCTCTGCGCTCTCTATACTCTCGCAAACGTACATGATACGGTTTAAAAATCGGGGATTGATCTAGTATTTCAGATAATTTAATAGGTACGTCCGGTAAATAAGATTTGTCTGGTAACGATAAATGTAAGTCTGGTAAGATTGTTTTATTATCCAAGGCTAATGTCGGATGTTCGCTTTCGGAACTCGATGAACATCCTTCAATGAGTTTTCCGATCTCGATTTGCAATGACCACAATTCGGTTTATACATGTCTATTGCGCTCGCCGTGGCGCAGCATGGTCGGCTGCCATCACAGTTCCAACATTTAAGTTTATCGTTTAAGCGAAGTGCACATATTTCATCGGCATTGATGTCAGTGTCAGTCAACTCTTCAGTCTCTTCTTCAATCACCACTTCATTGACATAACGCTTCGGCACGTTTGTACGAACTACAGGCTTGGATCGTAAATTACGAAAGAATTCTTCATGCCGATGGCACTCCTTGCGAAGAGTTGCAAGATTTGGAGTTTCAACATGAAGAAGTTCATGAATTAATTCCGGGTTTAAGTTATGCCTAACTTCTATAATTAAGTCAGTCTCTGACATGGGTTCTCGAAGAGAATCAGCTATTGCTAGCATCGCGTCAAGAAACTCATCAAACTTTTCATTCACGCCTTGCTTGCGACATCGCATGACATTTTTGATATCTCGGTCCGTTCGTTGGTCTTGATATCTTTCTCTTAGGCTGTGGCACAACTCATGCCATCCCATATGACCCACAGTTCTATGTACCCGCCAATAGAATGAAAGAGCTGGGCCTTTAAAAAGTAAATTCCCGAACTGGTACAACAACTCGAAATTGTTATCAAAATATTGAGCGGTAAGACAATTGACTCGATAAATAAAGTCTTCAATGGGGATGTCATTCGCAGCACCTGAAAATTGTATTTTCCAGTTCGATATGACGTTAGAAATTCTATCTGGACGATCTATTGAATAATAACTGTTGTTATTATTCTCGCGAGATGGACCACGCCTATCTCTCGAAAGGTTTCCCTGCTCGAAACTCATACGCCGGCCATTGAGTTGGATGTCATTTTCCCATTCTAACTGCGGCTCGTCTCGATTCTCTCTAGCGGAGGGAGACAAATTTAAGTTTCGAAGTGCGGCACTGATTTGATCAGCCACAGATGAAGCAATACTATTACGAAAACCTTCCAAGGAACTCGTAATAATCTGCTGAATACGATTTTCTGAAAGTTCTACATTTTCCACTGCACTATTGCTTGCATTACCTCCTAACTGCGAAGGGACCTGTTGACGCAAATTTGTATTGTTACGATTAACAGCTCTCGTAACTGGTCTACGTGTAGCAGAACCTGATTGATTGTTGACTGCGGCAGCACGACCTCTACCTCTTGTGCTACCGGAATTAGTTCTCGGTCGAGCAGTGATATTTTCTAAACTCTGCGATACAGTGAACGGCTGCTTACACTTTGGGCAGTCGTTGTGATTACGTAACCATTGAGACAAACATAGTTTATGAAAACGATGTTTACAACTGGTTTCCGTAAATACCGTTTCGGCACTAGTGTCATTGCAGATGACACATGGTAGCGCCTCGTTAGCGTTACCAACTAATGCTACTAAATCTTCAGCGCTACGGACCACCGCCATTACTACTGAGTTTAGCTACTAAACAAAATACGAAATAAGCGATACGATATAAGCGATACGATATAAGCGATACGATATAAGCGATACGATATAAGCGATAGGATATAAATTTAACTCTTGTGGGACTTATCCATACTCTTTCACATGCAATAACATTTATTTTCTACATATCTTAACGGGTCTAATTTAAAAACTGGGTATGAATATCAAATTCAAAATTAAAGAGGAACATGCCGAATTTATCCAGCATGAGCGATCTCGATTTAATTAAGAAAGATTAATTTATTTTAACTATATAGCCTGTGTAATTAAAGAGGAACATGCCGAATTTCCAACATGAGCAATCTCGATTTAATTACGACAGGTTAATTTATTTTAAACATATAGCCTGGAATAGAATCGACTTAATCAAGACTAATAATCCGAGGAATATATTTAAAATAGCAACAATAACGTAAAAAAATTCACGTATTATTAATATATATTATCTGTTGGTCTAGCTCCGAAAATATCCAGACTGCCAGCAATTCCTACACAGATAATAAATATTTTCTGAAACTATTTAAAATTTTGGGTCATCATTGATTTGTATGGGAAAGGATTCGGAAAGGTGTGGTGGTAACCTCGGTATTCTATTTCTGGATGTTATTTTATTATATACTTCGGCTCTACGTTCGGGCCTTTTATTATATACGTCGTCGGGTGTTATTTTATCAATTTATACGTCGGGTTCCACGTTCGGGCGCCATTTTATTAGTTATGTAACGTGCACGACAGTGTTGTCTAGGCTATTCGCTGTCTACTATTCGGTTCCGGCCGTGCTCAGGGAAATTGGGGTGGGGTCTTCGAAATAGCCATTCATTTAGACACGCTTCACAAAAATAAAAGTCGTAGACAGTGCGGGAATTGCGGGGACCAAAGTCAAAGAGGCTAAAGATATGTAGAGTTTGAAGAACTTGGTGAGGCTGTTCTTCTTCTATACCCTCCCTACCTGTAGAATTTAAGGAATCTGTGTAATTCTACCCTCTAAATGTTAGTGCATGTGATCGATTAGGTGCCCAATTTATTACAGTTTAATTTAATTTCTTGAACATTTTCTTTACTTTAAATAAGTTCGTGGATGCCTTCATGGCTTAATATTAACTTCATGTTTTTGTTCTTATTACTCTATTTACGTTATTTCTAATTATAATTTTTAATCACTAACATTAACAACTTTAGTTAGTGGAGATTTATTCTATTATGCGCGTTTGGTGTGTCTTAGTTTTTTCTGATTCTTTCTTTGTTTTATTTATTTAATTGTTTACTAGTGTTGGGGATACCTTCGTTAATTTTCGGCTGGGCCGTACTCACGCTTGTTCCATCGATGTCAGCAGGCCTGATGACGACGAGGGGTATAGCTGTATGTGTAGGTGTATATGTAGGTGGGGTGTGTATTGAGGTGTGTGTAAAACAAAGAAACACCAAAACGAACATAGCTTAAAAAGATAAAGTACATAAAATTATAAGTAGGAATTAACACAATTTATTCCAAATTCAAAATCTCAAACTTATCACTTCGATACAAAATTGCAAGAAATCGCAGGGAGCATCGCTTAGATCATTTTGCTCTGGTCGGTCACGCCTCTGTAGAGAGTTGGTGGAGGGTATGCGTGTCTTAACGCTTCTGACCTCCTCCAGCAGCTAAGGGAGTAGTCTTTGGCCTCAGTTAGGCTCTATCAATCCTCCCGCGGCTTATTGGGTAGGCTTTGGCCTCTTTAGGCCTCATCCATCCTCCAACGGCTTTATCCCGCCTCTCTAATGGAGAACTTATCACCGCCTTATGGGTAGGGTGCCGCGGAAGACGCGGGCGGCGTGGGTGGTGGAGACGGTGGCTTTAGCCAAAGCTAAACGTGCGTCTGCATCGCCTATTTGGCACAATATAGGCCGCGGCAAGCTTTGTCTCGGACGCCGGTGCAAAATATCACGTTGCCTTTTAAGTTGATGGCACGTGGAAGCTCGATGCTCCAGATTAAGTTTTATCTCCCCGTCTCTTCACGAAAACGTTTTACAGCGTAATAATCCGGAAATACGTGAAGTTGCCGGTGCATCGCTTTACAGCGCAGCCGTGCAGACTTGCATTCTAATCAGCTGATCGTCAGGGGCTGCCAGACTTATAGGCGGATCAGCTGACGGTTGGGGTTGCCAGACTTTTACTATGGGCGCTCAAATCGCCGACGAAAACCGTTAGGGTTTGAATTTGAACTTAACTAAATTTAAAAGTTATATTAAAGCGATTCTAATCGAACCCTCACAAGTCTTTAGTTCTTATAGTCTTTGAGATCGACCGGATATACGGACATGGCTTGGCTGTTGATTCTGATCAGGAATATATATACTTTATGGGGTCGGAGAAGCTTCCTTCTGCCTGTTACATACTTGTGCACAAAACCACTATATCCTTTTTACCCATTTTTAATGGGTTCAGGGTATAAAAGGGATACAAAATCAATATTAATTTTAAGCAATAACTAGCATAATGGAAGTTGTTACATTCTTGAAAAGATAAAGCTAAGCAGATAAAAAATGGTTGCCATTTTCCTGAACGCTCTAACGTGCGAAAATGCAACAACAAATGACACGAAAATAAGAAGTCAAGAGCATCTGCTGCTTAGCATACAAAATGGGCCAAGATAGTCTCCATCATATTTATACGCTGGAGCCAGCGTGTGGTAGGCGATGATGGAGCTTATTGGGTCATAGTTATGTCATTGCCTGGCTAATGTGCCCATCAACGCCCCATGCGGCGCTTCTCGCAGCACCATATGACACTTGCTGCCTGCAAAGGCGCTGCTGCTGCTGCTGAAAAGTAGGCAATGCTTTTTGTCTTCCATTTTCAGATTTTATTCTTTTGACTTGATTTGGCAAATTGATGGGCGGGCATGTTTGGTTAGCACATTTGCATACGCTGCACTTGAGCAAACACAAAAATGAGGCCTTGTGTGTGTGCGTTTGCGTTCGTTAGACTGCACTTTTTGGAAATAGATGAAAATATAGAAGATCGAGCGTTTCGACCTTTTCAGAAAGACTGCCAAAGAGACAGCTTTCTAAATTTTGTAGCTTAAGCTCTTAAACTATTGATTACAGATAGAAAAATAATCGTTATCGGTTAACTTAACTATTAATAGCTCAAAAATATTGCTAATGTCTTCATTTGAATGCAACATTTGTTGTAAAAATTTAAGAGTAAAATAAAAATCAGATATTTAATCAATTGTATTTCGTAAACTGATTAAGATTGTTTATCGCTGCTGCAATTATAATTAACATTTATCAAGTATGTAAAAACAAAGAAAATCGTACCACAGAGTGTGCATCTCATCAATCATACGCCTAATTTACTTGACATATGTCACGTGGCGGAAACACACAACAACAGCTGTTAATCATTGTATCATATCCCTTTCGAAAGATGAACATTTTTCAGTGTAAACAGCACAAGAACTGGGACTGACAATAAACTGCTTTCTGCTAGTTTTAAGTCATGTACATTTATTATACCCTTAACCCATTGAAAATGGGTAAAAAGGGTATAATGGATTTGTGCAAAAGTATGTAACAGGGAGAAGGAAGCATCTCCGACCCCATAAAGTATATATATTCTTGATCAGCATCAACAGCCGAGTCGATATAGCCATGTCCGTCTGTCCGTCTGTCCGTCCGTCCGTCCGTCCGTCCGTATGTATGAACGCGTCGATCTCAGAGACTATAAGAGCTAGAGACTCCAGATTTGGTATATAAACTCGCCTAAACCCTAGGCAGTACAAGTTTGTTTTAGATTTTCGATAACTCTTTCCGTTTCCGATATACACATGTAATCGATAACAACAAAATCTTCAATTTAGAAAACTTTTTGATGCAGTTTGAAAGATTAGACTAAATAAAGACAATCTGTGAAAATTTTATTAAAATCGGCTGAGAAACACTGGAGATATGGAGTATTGAAACTAAGAAGGTATGCCCTATACGCGTATACATACAGACACTCACACATACTTGCAAGCACTGACTGTATGCGTAAATTATAGGGTTAAGGGTATAGTCTAGTCGGGATTTCTCGACTAGAGCCTTCGTACTTGTTTTTGTTTGCTTGCGTGTTGAACTCAATTAGAATCTGGTGCAGGACCCGCAGGACTTTGACATAGATAAGTTTTTCCAATAGATAAATAAATCTTTTTGCAATCCCTTTGGGACAGAAGTGCTACACAAATGTAAATGTTTTATTTTAGCACACAAGTGCTTACAATATTCATTAAAACAAATGAAAGCTATTAAATTTAAATCGTGTTTTCAAGAAAAATGAATATTATTATATGTGGGCTGTGTGCGCAGCAGCTTAAGCAACTTGTTGGCCATAATAGAGCAGCCTACATATACTAAGGACACAAACAAGGACATTGATATGGACACTCTGGCCAGTACAGACAGCAACAAAAAACAATTAGTTCGTGTAATTACACTGACTGTGACCATGTTCTTGGGCGAGTGAGTAAGAGCAAGAACCAAAAAAAAAAAAAACAACTAATAATAAGTCTTATGTACACATGTATGTATGTAGTACGTGTGTATGCAAATATAGTGAACACTTTGTACGTGTGTGTTCGTTACTGAGACATGTGCATTGCATTTGCATTTCAATGGCCACCAATTCTGCCATGTGAGAGAGGGAGTGGTACAGGCCAATATATGTACATATGTATGGAATACAGCGTTGCATATGCCAAACAGTGATGACGACGACAACGAAAACAGCAAAATGCAATACAATAAACATGAAATGGATTTTTGGCATACCCCAATGTGAGAGTTGTCCCAAATAGTTCGACTGGCTTTTAATCGGTGTAAACTTTATATTTGGTTAGAATATTTAGTGACATTTTTTACTAAATGTGGTTGAACTTAACAATAATACCTTAGTAGGGGAAAAATATTCTTTAAATCAAAGTTAAGAATTGAACAAAAGGAGACAACTCTTTTTTTTGTTGTTATGGGTGTGTATGTGCGTGTGCATTAGTGTGTGTATCTGCGTGACTGCAGACAACTGGCCCCAGTTGAAGACCCCGGTCCAGAACTAAGCCCGAAGCACAAAATGCCCAATTTGGTCAACGTCAGTTGCGGCATGCAACGAACGTAGTGCCACATAACCACCCACCCACCCAGCAACAACAGCCAAGCCAAGCCAAACATCCCGCCCACATCACACGCATTTGCAATTTAAACTGAATGCGCATAAATTAGTGGTATTGCCGAACTTACCAGCAACTACTGTCATGACAACAACAACACCAACAACAAAAACCAAAACAACAAGCAGAGTGACATCAGCAACCAACGAATGCACTGACAGATGCATATGCTGACAGCGTTCACAAAACGAGAGAAAGTATAAAAGGGCGAATAAGAGATATACGAACAGAAAGATGGAGAGAAATGCGAAAAGAGGAGGTACTGAAAAGTGGACAAGGTCTTGGGGGAAGTGTTCAGAGTACAACAATAGTGACACTTGTGCCCACTAATTGAGATACAAATTTTATAGATCAATTAAAATGAACAGCTAAAAGAACCACATTTTTGTTTCAAGTTAGGCTTGTTATTTATCGGCATTCAAAATAATAGTTAAAGTAAGCTTAGGTTAAGTTCAGTTAGGTTAGGCTAGGCTAGGCTAGGTAAGGTAAGGTAAGGTAAGGTAAGGTAAGGTAAGGTAAGGTAAGGTAAGGTAAGGTAAGGTAAGGTAAGGTAAGGTAAGGTAAGGTAAGGTAAGGTAAGGTAAGGTAAGGTAAGGTAAGGTAAGGTAAGGTAAGGTAACGTTTTGGTTTGATTTCCTGTGATTAAATAATATTAATTGTACCATTAAAAAGGGTATTTGGATTTTAGTATGCAGTGCAATAAAAATGATCCAGTCATTAAGAGGCATTATTTTCCTTAGTGGACTTCTGGTCATATGCTGCTCGTTAGTGTATTCCGAAAGTGGTAAGTGTCGAAGATAACAGTCGTATTTGGTACACTTATTAGTTATTGGCATATTCCAAAAGCTTCTTTCGAAAAGATCGGCAATGGTAATATTATTTTGAGCGGACAAATACGGCAAATTGGTTTGATGCCTTACGTCAGTGCCAGAAAATGAATGCCACACTAATAAGCTTAGAAACAATAGAAGAATGGAATTATATTCAAAGTTATCGGAAGTCAATAAAGGCTGATCAACGCTACTGGACTTCGGGTAATGACTTGGCCCTTGAAGGAGAACATGTTTGGGTGGAAAGTGGAGAACATGTTACCATTAATGTTTGGACACCACCCAGTCCTGATAATGACCATGATGACGAGCACTGCGATGAGATGAATAATTTAGAACCTTATGGAATGAATGATTGGAGTTGTAAGAAACCACTATATTATGTTTGCGAAGCAAATAAGCCAGCTGCATGCATTGCATGATAGTTATTATTTATTATGGCACAACGTTCTCTAAAGCCTCACCCTTTTTTTATGTCATTAAGTGTTTTTAAATGTGAATTGATATTCGAAGAGCAATACGCAAATAAGATGGCCCATCTTTGTTTTGAATGAAGCTTCATTGTTTGTGGTTTTGATATTATTTGATATTTCTTATCGTTAATTAAATAACTTTTTCACTGAATACAGTGAAAACTCGCAAGCTTCGAACAGTAAGTTTCATTGTCAATATTAATATGGAAGAAAACCCAATATATGTAATATATACATATGTACTTATGTCGAACATACATATTTTTGCATATATGTATTCCGGACTATAAAATGCCTGTGGGAATCATTGTAGTAAGTAGTTCAATCAAAATGCTCAAGTTATTCACACGCATATTTTTCCTTAATGGATTTCTGGTCATATGCTGCTCGACGTATAGCATAACACCAATCATCAAAACTGGTAAGTGTTACAGATCGCAGGCTGTAAGAAGAGTTATCAATTATGTGCTAATACGTACATTAGGTCTACCCAGTTATACGGACATCCCGACTGCTCCATTCGTAAAGATCGGCGATGGTTACTATTATTTTGAGAACACCAAAAAGGCAAATTGGTTTGATGCCTTTCAGCATTGCCGTCAGATTAATGCTTCATTGATTAGCTTTGAGACAATGGAAGAATGGAATTTAATTATTAGCTATCGTAAGTTGATGAAAGATAATAACAAATACTGGACTTCGGGAAATGACTTAGCCAGGGCAGGAAAACATATGTGGATGGCAACAGGACATCCGATCACAATAAACGTTTGGACTTCAAATAATCCCGATAACAATGGAAAAAATGAACATTGCGATGAACTTGGGTACAAATATCAAGGAGGAGTTGAGGGATTGAACGATAATAATTGTGAAGTTAAAAATTATTATATTTGCGAAGCTCCTCAGCCGAAAACTGCACCATTCGTAATATATATATATAATAATGTTTTCAAACCATCTTAGTAGAAAAGAAAGTCAGAGTGACATTCTTTGAGAGTCGGAGAGAAGAAATGTGTATAAATGGATTTGACGTTGCAACGAATCAATTAATAATTATAATTATGTAAACGTATATTACTTTTAATAAACAAAAATATTCTGGCTTATATAAATAAATAAATTAAATATTTGCTTTTTACGAATTATGCATTTGTGTTGCCAATATTTCTATCGCATGTCTTTACCACCTTTTACAAAACACTAAAATAAACAAGTATGAAGGCTCTAGTCTCTAGTCTCTAGTCTCTTATAGTCTCTGAGATCGACGCGTTCATACATACAGTCAGACGGACGGACATACGAACATTGCTATAGCGACTCAGCTTGCGATGCTGATCACGAATATATATACTTTATGGGGTCGGAGATGTTTTCTTCTGCCTGTTACATACTTGTGTACAAAACCATTATACCCCTTTTACCATTTACTTACATTGTATTTGTATTTGGATCCTTTAATCGTGGGACAATATAATTCACATGAGTGTAATTTGTTCAATATGTATTTAAGGGTATTTAACCTCCTGGGCGCCATAGATAGCAGCTCAATAACTTTTTAATTGATTCCATTCATTATTTGTTTCGCTTCGCTTTCACAAGCAACAATTATCCAAAATATATTGCTATAATCTTACAAAGTGAATGTCATGTGTATATTTGGAGTAAAAAAGAAAGCTATTGAAATTGATTATGCAAAGGCGGTGTAAGAAGTTTCGATTATTAGCACTTTATAACATATTTTTAAACCCTGAACCCATTGAAGATGTCCGTCCGTATGTATGAACGCGTCGATCTCAGAGACTATAAGAGCTAGAGACTCCAGATTTGGAACATGTGCTCGCCTAATCCATAAGCTGTACAAGTTTGTTTCAAATTCTCGATAACTCCTTCCGTTTCCGAAATACGCATGTGATCGATAACAAAAAAATCTTCGATTTGGAAAACGTTGTCATACAGTTTGAAACGTTAGACGAAATAGTGACAACCTTTTATTGAAATCAGTTGAGATACACCGGAGAAACATTGAAACATTGAAATTAAGAAAGTTTGCAATATACGCGTTCACACACACTCACACACTCACACATACTTGCAAGCCCTGATTTCCCGACTAGAGCCTTCCTACTTGCTTACAGCTGCTCCTTGGTATGTGACCAATTATGATATTCACAAAGATGATGACTATGACAACGTTTTAACAATAGGTCTATTAGACAGCACTCACGCAGAAGTCGAGTAAATGGATTTCACATCCTATCATATAGATTAACATATAGATAGTTAAAAGTATGTAAATATGCACAATAATTTATGGATATAGAACAATATATATTGATAATAAATTTGTTCTGTTCAAGACAGAATGAATGGAAAAAAAGTGTTTTTTCCTTAGGCTATTTAATTTAATTAATTTATTTTGTGGTCTTTAGGTATTTTACTACTTGATGAAGTCCATCAACTACCGCTTAATTGAAATTTAAAGCCTGAAAACATGTCAAAGCAAAGCCGACTTATGAAAAACATATGCGCACAGCCACTTTATGAGTTCAATCCACATTTTAATGGGATACATGTGTGTATTGTAGATGTATGTGAAAATGCATTGCAATTTTTGGATTGCCTTAATCGATGATAAATTTAATTGGTTTATCCAGTGTTGGGGGGAGGAGGAAATGTTGCAATGCGTTTACACCTGAGTGGACAGCACAGCACGGCTTATAGAAAGAGTCCTTCCTTATTTGGTGGCTGGACATTTATGAGGCCATAATGCAATTCAGGCAACCAAAAAAAAAAAAAAAAGTAAAAATGTGTACGGGCCATATGCAAATTGCGTTGGCAGCAAAGTAAAAAGTTGATTAATGTTCGCGCTCCTCCCTGTTCTTTTTACTATCGCTTGGCAATTAAGAATGCATGCCTGTCAAGCCCAAGTAAGTATGTGGCAACAATTTGTGTCATTCGCACGTACATTCATACATACATTCGAATATATACGGTAACAGAGCTAATGTAAACGTTGAATAAACGGAGAGGCGTTCGAGCTGAAACACAGGAAAACTTATTTATGGCTGGCTCGAGGCTGTCGCTGTTTATTTTTGCTGACTTTCTCAAAAAATGTTGTTGAAAGCCAACAAACTAGAGAATTGTTTGGCCAAAAAGCGAAACTGACAGTCAACCGACAGCAACTGGAAACCGTAAAAACCTTACTGCCAGCCACATTGCCCAACATTTTAGTGGGCAACTTCGCTATCTCTATCTCATTCTCATTCTGTCTCTATATAAATAGGGCAATTGGACTTTTCGCATCATAAATCTATGGGTTTGACTGTTTCTATACCTCCTTTCGTTCACTCTAGCCCCTGCACCCCTTGCTGAATCAGTTAAATATTTGTAGATAGATTTACAACCACAACTCAGCGCGTTACGTTACGTTATTTTGTCCAAAAAGTTACAAATACATATACAATTGGTGTTTTCATTATAATTTCCCAGTTATCATTTTCCATTTCGGTTGTGCTTTCGGTTTATAAAATCAGCGTCAACATTTTGTTGTGCCGAAAAACTTTTTGTTGTTGCCAAATTGTTAAATTTTTGCAATATATTTTGAAAGGCCACAATTGCTTTAATATCCTGTACACACAACAATGCCAATGGGGTTTGTTTAAGTTGTGCACTTATCAAAGGACAAAAAAAAAATTAAATCGAAAGATTTTTTCGAAAACTAATTAAAACGCTGGGTGTTCACTCTATCCAATTGTTCACTGTATCGAGCGAGGAAAAAAATGTTTAATTCATATATACATACTCTTCATCAATCATTATTGTTTTATGTTTACATAGAAAAAGTGTGAAAAATTAATCAATTTGTGAAAGTTATTTAGTTTTCCTATTATGTTGAAAGTTTCAATTTACAATTTTATTATCAAAGTTTCAAGGGTGAAAATTGTTGACTCAGGGACCCCGAACTTTCTGTCCATGCTTTTTCGTCATTTTTCCATGCATTATTTGTATGAACTTTCAATCGAAGCTATTTGATAAATAAATATATGTTTTTATAGGGTATTTACTTAACGATCACTAGCCGATAACTGTTTATTGGAAACTTTTGATTGCTACTCGGCCATTTCGCATACGACATATAACCGTTTTGAATGGATTCAGAAGTGACTTAGTCATATGGAAAATCGTTTAATTAATATTCTGCAGTTTGTGTTGCCTAATTTTAGGCGGCTTAAACGCCCTTAGCCTGCCAACGGCTGGCGAAGCTTGATTCGTTGTCGCTGTTCTCCTGTTCTACTGTTTTCTTCTTGTTGTCGCTGTCGCCTTTAGCTCTTTTGCAATTTCACTGATTAATTGTTGGGGTGTTGTTGTTTAATGTGCTTTTTCGGTCGTTTTTTCGCTTCGTTTTGGGTGTTGCCGCTTTTGGTTTCGGTTCGGTTGGCCTTGCGGTTCTTCGCAGCTCGGCGGCAACGACTCATCTGTTTTTATTTATGTATTTCATTTATTTAATTCAAACGTCTGGCTGTGTTTTCTGTGTTTAGTTGGCGTCGTCGCATTTGCATTTTTCTCCAAGCTGGAGTCTCTGTTGTCCCTCTGGTTATGTTTGCTTTGGCTCTGGCTCTGGCTCTCGCTCTGACACTGACTATGGCGTTTCTCTTCATTAAATGCGTTTGAATTAATTTATAATTTGCTGACGCTTATGTATTTATGCCGCCTACCCAATGGCCTTTGTCCTTGCTGCTTTTGCGTTTTTTTTTTGTCCCAGCCATTTTCACGCCTCGCGCCTAACTGTGATTAATTATCATCGAATTTTCATCGAGTCAGCCAGCTTTGGTTGCGTTTGCTCTCTGTCTACTCTTTCTGCCTACGCGCTCTTTTGCGTAATTGTAATGGCCTCTAATATTTCTTTGTTGCTGCTGCTGTTCTGGTTGTTGTTCCTTAACGCTTCTTAGGCTTGATATATGAGCTGGTCGAGCGGCTCGCTGATTTTATGGCGACTTTGCTCAATTTCACAGAACAAGACCAGTACATACAAATCACAGCCATGGTGCGTTTGAGCGATATGCTACGACAAGCGTATTGTACATACACGTACTTTAAAAATATGGGTGAGTCGATCCATTAAATATTAAATATTGTAAGTTGTTGTGATGAATTGTGTAACGCATTGTTGTTTATTTCTTCTAAGGTTCTTAATATGTTTGCAAGCCGAACTCAATACTAGTTTACACTAATATGTAAGTGCGGGAGGGACCAACTATTTGGATGTGTATATCGAAACCACTTAAAGTTTTCGAAAGAATAAAATAAAATGGTTCTGCCTATGGCTTAGATGATACCTAGTTCATGATTCAAAATCTAGAGTTTCTAGCTCTCATGGTCTCTGAGATCGACACGTTCAAATCAACAGAAGAACGGACATTTTTTTGGGCAAATGTTGGAGAGGGGAAACACTTTATATCCACCCGTGTGCCGGACTCCTCTGCTTCAACAGCAAGTATACCGGCTAAAACCCCTCTCCCTGTTCCTCTACTGTCGACCCACTCGACTGACCCTGGACGCTTGCCTGGAACCGTTCAACACATTACTTCGGGCAAGGTCCTTCATGTGGCCCTAAAGACCATCTACTTCTTGCTCAGGCATTTCAGACTCGCTCTGAGCTCGATCTAGATCGAGTTTCTTGTACATACAGTCGGGCGATGCTGCCTTTCCCATTCGGTGAAGGTACTTGCGGAAGTATCCGTGTCCTGACAAAAGCTGTGTTAGGTAGTAATCTACCTCACCATGCTTTCTTGTGGTCCACGACTCCACGTCTGCGATAAGTCGCGCAGTCCTTCTCCCCCTACTCTCCCCCTCCCAAAGAGACTCATGTCATGCGCGAAGTGTGTTGGCTCTTTCCTCTTGGGAAGAATTTTCCCCTTCTCCTCAAGAAAACAGCCTGCCGTTCTTTAGCCAGAAGTTGTATTAATGCCACCCCCGCGATCACCAACACAGCAGGTTCCGAGACCGTACGATAGGCAGAAACAGTCCTCATCACTTGATTGAGTTTGAGCTGTGCTCGTTGCAGGTCTCGTGCTGATACCAGTACAGCAACATCATCCGCATACCCCACCAAGCACGTCTCCTCTGGCATATATCATATATATATATATATAATACAATGATGAATTGATAACATTTATTGGCACATCGATCACTGAAAATTTCAGCGTTAACGAATGATATACTATGTACAGCTGTATGCACATTAGAGTTACATTTTTTCCTACCCAGCAAGCTGGACAAACACACATGTGTGTTGTTTTGGTTGTTTGTTTATTTACTTTTTTGTACATAATCGCGTGCAACTGATTTTGAGTTATTATATTGTTGAGTTTGTGTGTCGGCGCCGCTGATATGTCAATATTTGATGAAGAAAAGAACAAGTTGGGTGGTTGGGTGTGCTGCTGCGGGTTAGGGGGCTGTAGGTGAAGTGGGTATTAGCATTTGAGGCTCGTTTGTATGGGTGAGTGTGGCACTTAATGCACTAAGCAATTTCACGTTTGATTGAAGGCAAATAAATGACTGCGTTTGCGCTCAAATCATGCGAAGCAAACGCAGCCTACTTGAGTACGCGTATTTGCTATATTTTGTGGCCGTTGCTGTTCTTGTTGTTGGACAAATTAGAGGGCAACCAACCGAAAAGTACGTATATACCATAGAGGTCAGCGATTAATCTGGGGCTAAGCTCTGGGCCACTGCACAGAGTTATGTATTGAGCCATTAAGCCAGATCAAAGACTTCTCCCAAATTAAGGATACTTATGTAAATGTGGTCACGTTACACAGTTAAATACATCTAAGTGATATTCCTTGTTGTTTACTGCAGGACTTATAAACACAAAGATTGGTGCGACTGCAAAAGGCTTCCAATTGAAAGTAGAAGAATACATAAGGTGATGAAAACAAGCACAAATAATATAAAAAAACGTTAGTAAGTCACAATGTGCTGTTAGGACTTCGGTGTTACAGCTTGTCCTAAGTCTCGTAAAGGTATGCTTAGTTATAGAAAGGAAAAGCTTAGTTAGGCCGAAAAAGTGAAGTTAAGTGAACGTCGAAAAGTAAAAATCAAATTTAAAAGTATTAAAATGAATGAAAAAAAAATCCACTTTATTACGAATTATATACGTTTCTAATTCACAAATCGAGATTATCCAAATCATTCAGCTTCATTTGCAAAAATAAAATGAATTGCTATTCCAGTTCAATGTTTCCTCATCTCGATTGCCACCGCTCGTTTCAAGTAACTCAAGTGACTGTGTTTTGGAAATCGGTGGGTGACCAAGAGCTCAATTGACAATTGACGCCTTTCATTCAAGTGGCCAAGTTTCGGTATTTGCTTTTTCGATTACTTGGCGGCTGTCTTTGGCTTCGCTGCCCCAGAGACCGGATTCGAGTGTGTGCGCGTGGTAAGTGGCAATCAATTGACAATTGTAATTGCAACAATTGACCGCCTTTGTCACCCTTTGCTGATTAAGTGCCGGTAGCTCAAGCACTCAAGCAAGGAATGCTGGAATTTTGTGCATCAACTAACTGAAAAATGCCTGACAGCACAAAGTAGTGCAATGCTGTTGTGTAAGCCAAATGATCCGATTAAGGCCACTGAAGTATTTCGGGTCATGCCACATCTTAGTTTGTCTCCCATTGCTCCAAGGCCCTTCATTGTGGAATTCGTTTTTACTATTCTTATTAAATTATTATTTTTATCATATAGCTAAGCGAGACGTTAGTTGAAGTGTTGTTGCATTCGACACTTTTGAAAAATATTTAAACATCAACTAAAAGATTACTACTGAAACATATACATGTATGACATTATTTCTCTGGAACGTTGCAAACAAATTTAAATATTTTTAATCAAATAGAAATTAGAACATGCAATAACTGGTTGCAATTTGCGAGCGTTCATTGTATGTATATTAAAAGTTTGAGTTGCATTCAAATAATTAAAGAACAAGTTGTGAATTGACATAGTTTGTGACAGAAATTGTGCCTAAACTTTTCCCTTGTTATATTATGGCAAACTGGGAGTTGTGTGAAACAAATCAAATTTATTCCACAAGCTTCCACAAAATGACACGAGCATAGAAAAATTCAGAAACGAAACAAAACTAGTTTTTGCCGTATGACCATTTCATTACCTTTTGTTTTAGTTTAGTTTTAGTACTTGCGCCCATCAAAACACAAATAGAAGAGTGTTGATCAGTTAATGTATTGTCTCGACTAAAGCCGTCAGGATAGTTCTAAGCTGTACTCTCATACCACATTTCTCAAACACAGATTAGGGTAAATATAATTTCGCATCATGGTAGAGTTTACATAAAAAATGCCTACACACTCCTTGCCATTCGTATTCGTAATCACTTTACCAAAAGTATATTTGATTATATTTATGCATGAGTAACCACTGTGCTTGGGGGGAGTGCCGAGCTGGCTGGATGTCATTGACAAATGCTGTAACTGTCATCAGTGTCCGTCAATGCAACATCTTAGTCTCAGCCCCCGACCACTACACACACACAAACACAAGTCCCTGGTCCGTAACTCACATAGCCGCATTAGTATTTACCATTCAACTGCCTTCGTTTTTTCTCTCTATTATTCTCTCTGACTCTGTTTGTCTTTCCCTTGGCGCTAGTGTTGAAGCCGTTGCGTATACTCAATGTCAGGAGGTGAATTCCAATGTGTGAGTTGTTGTTGCCAATGTTATTTTTCTTCTTTGGCTTTGCTAGTTTTTCAATTTTGCCTAAAATGCTTTGCGGTAGCTTTTCAAGTATCCAAATGTCCAAATATCCGAGTAGGGGATGCCAACCCTCCGTTCCTCATCCTCCTTCATCTTTTGTGTCTACTTGCCATTGGCCAAAAATCAACATTATTCCAAACGTGACATTGCGCCAGCTGTGCCTGCAAGCATGCTGGGCACTTTCCATCTGACATGGAAGGACATTTAAGCAATGTTGGCCAGCTGTCTTTGCTGTGTGCATTTTATGCCCTTACTACTATTTGCACTCGATTGTTGGCCAAAAAAATGCATTTTAAAATCCACTCGGAATATTTAATTGCACATTGATGACACTTGCATGGCTACAGTGAAGTCCTTCATTCATTTCGGGTGCACAAATGGCGCAATCAACCGTAAACATAAACACAACCATATGTGGAACGAGCTCTCAGCTGAGACGAAGTTTGGACTCAAAACATGAGCTCGTCATATTTTTGTACATATTGTTTTATGTGGAAAAAGTATCGAAACAAATTTTTAACAACATTTACAAAATGTCGCTTATATAATTATAAATAGTTTAACTTTTGCTCTCTCATATAATATTAATGTGTTTCTAATTTAAATTCGCAAAAACTTTTCGAAAAAATAGAAAATATGCTTCTGTCTATATGAAATGTGTACACGCATAATATATGCAAACATAGCTTGTTAGAAAAAATGCTACATGGAATTCATTAAGCTCCAGACAGACAAACACACACACACACACGCACACACACACACACACACAGTAGCCAGACGCCTGAATAAACACACCGCAATTTTAATTGTATGCACGGCATGGCGCATAATTTCGCGAACAAACACACACCCACAAACACACTCATACGTATGTATGTATGTATGTATACATATACATGAATTCATTCACTTGTATTCATATGCAAAAGGTGGCACAATACTTTTGCAGAATGCACGAAATTACGCAAATATAATTTACATAAGTAAATTCCATAAAATAAACTAGAAAACTGCCAAATCATAGACAACATTTGGACACACATACACACACACACACACACACACATACCCGCATATAGTGAATGTACAAATTTATTCATTATTGTTTAATTAGCACTGTTAATTGTGCACATTTATTGACTTAAATTAGGCATAAGTATTTGTATAGCGTGTAGTTCATATAAATGTTATTTACAATTGAAAACAATAAAAAAACGTTTATGGCAATTTGGTTAAACACATTAAACCGAATTCTACATTGGTTATTTGAAGTTAACATAAATATTATTTACTCAATACATTGTTTGTTTGCGTTTTCTATACCATTGAAATTCATTTGAATAACATTTACGTTTGGAATTTCATATACTTAGTTTTGTGTTAAAGCAAAATATTTAAATCCAAACAATTTGATTGACGTCGCAAAATAAATGAAGAAAAACGAAGGCGTCAATAAATAAAGACCTTCCGAATCGGGCAGCCGAACTCAAATTTATTACGCGCAACGCAAAACAAATCAGTCCGGTTACGAAAAGGGACAGCTGAGTGAATAAATTGGCAATGGAATGGATTGACAATTGCCCCAAATGAGTTGCAAGCCTAAAAAAAAAGTAAGCCAGAATTTGAATAATGAAACAAATAAAAATATGGCCGGATAGAATCAGTGAGTGATGGGCGCATTTGAAAGTGCCCAAGGGGACGAGGGGCTTGCGGGGCACGGCGTCAGCTAAGTGGATGCAAAACCTTATAAAAATGATTTAACTTTTACACTTCAACTCGCCTCGATTCGAACAGCTGGCCGTTTTAATCGTAACTGTAGTTGGGGAATTTAGCTAGCCAGTCACATACCAAGGACAGGGACAAAAGCTGGTTACACACACACACATACATAAAGCCAGGTAGCTTTAATTCCCTATAGACGCAAACCAAATGAGCGAGTTGAAGTTGAAAGAAACTTGAAATTGAATGAAAAACAAAAATAAAAAAATGTTAAGAAACATTTTAGTTAGGAAAATCTTTTTGTGATTGATTTTAAAAGTTTGATATAATTAAGAATAAACATTTTTCGATATTTTTTTAGCCAACAGCATGTTGATACCCGTTCTGAACTGATTTTACAGGTTATATATAAATGAATAAACTTTAATGTTTGTAAATGCTTTTCATTAAGATGTAACAATGTCAAAGGTTGCCAAGTAGCATAGGTTACAAAATTCCGTCGGGACCGACACACACACACACACACACACATATATATACATACAAACATGCCTAAAGGTACACACACGTATAGAAAAGGAGAGAGATAGGGAGAAGAAAACACTTGAAGCTATTTTCATAAATATTTCATTCGTCCCATTTAGGTTTATTTTTTTTTGTACGGCTAAAAATAGTTATAAGTGCTGGGGACCGACCGGTCATGACTTTCAGTTGCCTTTATTTGTTCACTACATATACATATATACATACATACATGTACCTGGCAAATTATACTATTAAAACTTTATCCACACAAAGAGCAAGCGACAACAACGAATAAAGGGAAGTTACCGAAAACATTAATACCAGCGGTAAACGGTTTGAGGACGCGGCCAGAGCAAGAGACACAGATACTAGTACACCAATACATGCTCACTTTTCGTTTACAGTTCTCAGGCAAAACTTCGGTAGCGACAAAACTTTTGAAAAACAACAACAACACGAACAACTGCAGCATCATAGGAGCCAACCTCAGATTTCTACTTGTACAATTTCAGACACAGATACAGATATATATATTTGCATGTTCAGGTGCAGATGCTCAAACATAGTGCAGGTCAGGGACATTTCTATTGTTGTTAACGGGATACAACCAAATAACTTAATTAGAACTTAAAATTATATTAAATTTTTAGCACTGCAAAGCAAAAATTGGTTGAAGGACCTGAAAACGTTTTACTGTGGCAACCAAACCACATCAAAATCCGCAATGGTGCTGCAATGTCGAATGTTTTTCAAGTATATCTCGAAAACTAAGCGAGTACAATGAAGATCAGTTGTCAGAGTCATCGGGATTGCTGATGCATGTGTCGCTAGTGGTGTGATGTGGTTATGGTCGTTCTGATTTTGGCTGAGTGCAAAGGTTTCACTGCTTTTTTCATCTATCTGTAACTGTCACTGCGGCTTCCCAGCCGTTTCCTGCTCGACAAATTCTACGCATGACCTATCGATAGAAAAGCAGCTCACTGACATTTAAAGCACTCTGGTCACTCTGAGTTTCATAATTGACTTGAATATTATGATATTTCATCATAGTACTTAAAAATACCAGATACACAATAATAACAAGATAAAGACTATTGAGTGGTATTTTAAAAGTGGTTTGATCTTCTCTTGTGAACGTACCGAAGAGAAATCTAGTTATTACCATGGTGAAATTATGTATTCACCACGCTCAGCTGTGGTAAAGTGGATGACACCCTTGGAATGGTAATCAACTCGGTTCGTTTTATTCAATTGACATTTATTCTGTCTAACACTATTAATAATTATTATCGAATGTGTTTCTCTACATACTGACAGTTCTATAACCACCCATATACATTTATAGCTTCACCATGATAATTACTAGGCATTAACTTTGTGGAGTTGTCGAATTATCGAAATTTTAAAACTAACTGTCACTAAACTTTAATATTTTATTGATAATTTAATTTGTGGCTAGAGTTTTATTTCTCCTATCAATTTTTTTATGGGATTTGTATTCAAGATTTGCACTACAATAAAGCCCCAAAAGAACTTGGGTCGTTCGCACGTGCTTTTGTTTTGGACAGGCAATGAGAATGGTGGAGAGACCAATAGATGACAGAAAGGGGAAAAAGGATATGGATGGCATGAATGTGCTTCCTGCTCCGTTGGCCATTTGCTGATTGCGACCGCACTATTTTCTTGGGTCGAGCATATAAATTAACAAAGAACCCAAACTGAACCTAACTGCCTCCGCCGCCGCCTAATAGTTAAGGTTCTTGACTTTACTTTGTATGCGACCAGATTTAGATTTCAATTCAATTGCATTGAGTGGCGAAGTGCCTTGTGTGTGTGCGTTTGTCGTTTGCTTGTAATCCTGTCCAGACTAAGCTTTAGCCTAGGCTTATGCCTGTGTAAACGGGTATGAGTGTGTCTGTGTGTTTATTTGTATGTCCATTTGACCATTTGCCAGTCGATGACTTTTTACTGTCTACATGTGAGCACCGCACTTAATTGATGCAATGCATTTGAGTTGAGCCTGACATAACTTTGCTTTTAAGCCCCTACACAGCCGTCAACCAACTGTTCGGTCCTCTTCGTCTCGTTCAGCCAACAGCAAAATGAAAAAAAAAAACACAAGAAAGCATGACAGCAAAGGCGTTGGAGCGTTAAAAAACAGCATTAACTGTTAAAAGAAAAAAAATGTTTGAACATCTGTTGGGGAAATGCAGGATGGACAGAAATTGGCAGCGACAAGCGTTGCTCATACGCCATGTGGACCGTTCTTGGTGTGGATTAATCCTTCATGTTGGTCAACGACAATTGAACAAAAGTGTTCAGCGAAGTAAACATGTTCAAAAGGCATTGTGCAAACATTAATTGCAATCATGATTTACTGCAATGAAGCCAATCGTAGTGCTTAGAAATTGGCAAATAGCCTTGAGAAACTATGTTTTACTACGCAATTGTTTAAAAGTGTGATCGAGGTATATTTTAATGAGGAAGTGACCGTTAATTATTATTTTTTTTTTAATTCAATCAAGTGGATTTCATGATTTCTAGAAAATGTTTGCTGAAATAATATGATTATTTTTTTTTTTTTGATTTTTTGTCGCTTCTATAAAATGATTTTTGTCTTGCCAATCTTTGATAACAAATTTAGAAATTTTTTTTTTATGAAGTTAGGCCAAAAAAAAAAGATTAGTTCCTCCTGCCTGTTACTTTGAACTGTGAAAACTTGACTCTGTTCTGTCGGTTAGTTTATTGAGTATTTGTATTTACCGACAATTTAATTGGATTGCCAGCCACAAGCGAAATTTTGAGCGTTACATTTCTAGGTACTCATAATAACAATAACAACGCTAAACAATCAGGCAATGCCACTTGTGACCCCAATCCTAACTGCAACCTCAATTCCAATGCCATCGCCAACACCACTGCCAACACGAAGCCAGGCCCAAAGCCATTGGCATTGAACGTACGAGTTTAGTGTTCACGCCTTTTGGCTGCGCATTCCGGGCGTTGACAGGCGACGGCATGTACAAAATTGTTGTGGCTGAGTTACCGGGGAGGAGACTTTGCCTAAGTTTCGCCACTTGCCGCACCATGTCCAAGGCTATGTGGCCAAAGCCGACATCTTTGTCGAACTTTTACCTTTATGACACTCACAAGGTGGTAACATAAAACCGGAAACGGTGCGACAGACAACAACAACCTGCTCGCTCTAGCTCTATCTTGTTCGGACCTAAACTGAAATGTAAATGAAACTGTTTCAATGTGTCTCATTGAAAGTATCGCTGTTGTGCCTGGGTCTCTTTGCGCCTGGTCGCGGAGTCCTAAGGCTCTAAGAGTTGAATGGGTGCGGATGGTGAGTCCGTCGCATGTCTCCGACTGCGTCAACGTCCAACAACGAAAATGTCACGGAAATAACTAAGGATTAGATTGATGAGTTTGCTGCTAAGCCAAGCGGCCCAGACCGAGACCGGAGCCCATGCTCCCACCCTAAACCCACACTAAAACGAATACATACTACAGGCTGGCCATGTCATAAACTAGTCACAGGCACACACACATAGTAACCGACGCGTCGCAGTGGCACGTGCAACATCACAAGTCCTAACCAGACTGGTGACTGAAGCCAAGCGAACGGGGTGAGGGGTTTAATTTTTTGATTATATGCCAACATCAGTTTATTGCCAGCGTCGTTTCTTCCCGTTTCCTTTAGCTTTTGTTGTTGTTGTTGTTGTTGTTGTTATACTACATGTGTTATCTTCTACTCCGGCAACTGTAATTAATTAAATTAGACTACTTAGAACAGAGTGCGCAGTGGCGAAAAGTTCTTCGAATGAAATTAACTTGCAAAAGAGGATATTGTTGATAATACGTCGACAAAACCCTTGACAAGGTCGTTCATATGCAAACATATGTTATATTTGACTGCCCATATCGCACATACCATTTACACACATACATATAAACATGAACACCAACACAGCAATCTGCCCAAAAGCCATCTTTACACTGGCAAACAAATACGGTGTATCGCTTTTTTAACGCATTGTTATTCCATTTAAGAGACTTAGTGAAGAGTGTAATGATCTAGCTTATGTATCGTTCAATGATTTTTGTATCCTTTCGAAGCAACAATCGAATCGCAATTAATTAACAGCTTGTCACGTGAATCCTACAATATCGCTTGCTTGACAGCTGAACGCAATGGCAAACTAAACGGCAACTTAATCGAACATCAAGAAATTGGCCCAAAGGGAGCAAGTCCTAAAGATGGCTTGTTAGCGTGTTTGAAAAGTATTCATTATGTAGGGGTTGTTGTAAGGTCTTTTATTTAGCTAAAGACTTTGGGAATTAAGTTTTTAAATAATCGAATTTTTCATTAATATTATATAATATGATGGCAACTTTAAAGCCAAAAAATATTCATAAATAAATAAAAATTTGTAAAATAGTGAAAATTAATCCGTTAATCAGCATAAAGAAAGTTAATGCAAGCATTAACA
Organism: Scaptomyza reducta; assembly: GCA_035044485.1. Taxonomy (NCBI): domain Eukaryota; kingdom Metazoa; phylum Arthropoda; class Insecta; order Diptera; family Drosophilidae; genus Scaptomyza; species Scaptomyza reducta. The sequence goes on along the minus strand of JAWNNV010001364.1, from coordinate 246,362 downwards.
ATTTATAATCGTTAATAACATAATTCTCAATCCGTGTTTTGTTCTCGTGTATAATATATTTTATGCACAGGCATATCTATACATACATTGATGTATGTGTATGTGTGTTTTTACACATATTTATGCTTGTATGCGCGCGTGTTTGTGTGTGTGTGAATATGTAATGTCTAACATTATCGTTGACATTTATTAGCCCCAACTAAGTGAATTTTTTGCTTTGCTGCCTCACACTAATATTATTATTTTCGTTCTTGCTCCCTTTTTATTGTATGTATGTATGTATGTATGTATGTATCGTCGTTTGCACCCTTCGAGTACGTGCGTGTGTGTTGTCGAGAGGTCTAGTAGGTGTGTCGGTTTTTGTCATGTTCAGGCGTCCCAATTTTGTTGGATCTTTCTTTTGGAAGGCATTTTGAGGTCTGTGAGACTTCAATTTTTTTTTTTTTTTTTTTTGGTTTTGCAACGTTTCAACTTTACGTGTTTTGTTATTGAATAATTAAATTAACATTCACGCATATACACAATGAAATATATATATGTATATGTATGTATGCATATGTACATAAGAATTAAAGATAATAAGTCAAAGTTCAAACGTTGAGAAAGCATGAACATCTCGCAGATAAGTTATCCAAATTCACTTTAAGCAAATTGTTTAGAGATACATTTGAAGGCGTTGTTGTTCGTTTGGCTCATGAATCATCATTGTGTCCAGGCCGTGGGTGTGTCTGCTCGGACATCGAGCCCATGTGGCACGTCTATTAAGCTACTTTAATGTATTTTGATTGCATATTTTTGTAAGTTATGACTTGTGAGTAATGTTTAACATATGCGCATAAATTTAACTTGGGTGGAGATAGCACAAAGACAGAGAGAGAGACTGGTAGAGAAAAGAGCGTGACACACAAAATATTTAGCTATTTATGGTATGTATATGTATACATAATTATACATTTACTTTGGTAATGGCACAGGGGACCTATTAGCAGGCACGCTAATGAATAATAGGGCAAGAGCTCAATCAGCCATTGGCGTTGGTGTATTTGATACGAATTGTCAATTCGAAGTCAGCTGCAACATTTTATGTTTTCCGTTTTGTTGATGACCTTGTCCAGTCGAGTGTGGCCAGGTCTGGTGTTCGTAATAGTGTGCTTTTGAACAGATAGTAGTCTGGGCTCGTGATTATGTCAATGGAATACGAATCCGTTGACTGTTCGCCGAGCTTCACTTCCGTTGCATTGTGTGCGAGGTCCGTAGAGGCCATAGTTGTAGCTATTATGGCAATGTGTTTCCTGTCCCAGCCGCCGGTATCGCTGCCACCAACTGTGGCTGACTGATATGGAGGTGGCAGAGGTTGGTTGGGTCGTTTGGTCATTACTTGCTTGCCTACCAAAGCCAAAGCCAAAGCCAAAGTTAAAGCCAATGCCAACAGCGTTAGCGACACTCTGCCACCACGTCCAGACAACAATGCACAATTGAGATTGTATGTGTATGTGTATGTGTGTAGTTGTAGTTGTAACTGCCATCCAGCTCACCAGGTCGACAGTTTATCACATTCTTTGTTGTACGTCCGCTCAAGGCTGTGATTCGTCGCCCAACTGTCTGCAGCCCCTTTGTTGCTTGGTCACGTTCAAGTCATTATCATTATCAGCACCAGGCTCATCGCCTTGTTATTAAACATAATAATTGGGTGCAATTTAGCATTTCGCTATTGCAACTTTTCTTTCTTACTTTTCTTTACTTTTTTATGTCACTGCTGCACAATTTGACACCATTATTCTCCATATATTTTGTTGTTGTTGTTGCCACCTCCAACTGAAATCTCTTCAAATAAATACATACTTTTTCGTCGTTTCTTGTGCCATATTAAGTATACGTTTTAAAAGATACTTTTGTTGTGTTCAAAAGTGAACGAAAAGATAATAATTAAACATGATGAGAGAAGCACAAATAGCCCGAGAACGCAATATTCAAATGCTACAAAGTTATTTCCCAACTGCTTTATCAACTTGCCCAAATCGACAATATTTGAGTTCGAGGCAACGCATAGTTGTAGAGAATGAAAAGGATGCATAAAATGTATGTATACTGATCAATAACGCCGGAAGTTGCTCAAAAAAGCTTGACTTAACAGAAACGAATATTTAGAATGTTTAATATACATATATATATATATTAAGGTAGCGGTATATATTGGATATAAGATATAGTATTTTATCCTTTGGTGCAACTTTGTATGTGCAATTTTGTGTGCACACACACATGTAAGCGAAAATAAAAAAGAAATGCTGACAAATTTAATAATCATAAAAGCAGAACACAAACGAAATACAAAAGAAAAGCAAACGCAGCGTGAACAAAGCGTGGCACTCAACCAAGGGAAAGACGTAAGGATAATGCACAAATCAAGGCATGGCCAGCAGTCAGAGGCGTGTGTGGAGTGTGAAAGTGGGCGTGGCATGGCGTGGCGTGGCGTTTGCCAAATTACGCCAGACAAAGTTTAAATGCAATTGAAAAGTTTTGCTGAAAAGTAGCATCCACTACAGCAACTACTACTATCTGCTGAATGCTGAAGAGTCTGCTGCTGGTGGATTGGGTTGGCTGGTTGTTTGTGGCTGTAAATTGTTGAGGGAGTCGAAGCAATGTCATAAATGTTGAGTCGAGTGCCAAAGTCGCTAAATTCATATAGTTTGTACTATATATATATGTATGTACACAACTTTATTGAGGGCAACCAGCTTTGGGGGCAGTGCGTGTGGCAACTGTGCGAAATGCAACTGCGGCTCCGACGTCTTTAAGAACAAATAACATCCAGATTCCTCGCCCCAGGCATTATTTCAAAACTCATCTGTGTTTTGCTGTGCTGCATGATAACGCCAATGTGTGGGGCAGCCTGCGATCCGGTATGTGGCGGAATGGTGGCGGGTGCTTAAGTTTCACAACCGAACAAGTTGAACAAAAGTCTTAACATATTTTCGTAATCCAAAAGTTTAGCACAAATGCGACTTAATTGTTGGTACGCGTTGCTTGTCCTTCCTATCCCTAGGACTTCATGCTACACTCAGCAAAAAACAACTGAATAAAAAACACCCGAGTTGAAAGTTTTCTCAGTTTCTTGTATCATATTTGTATATACCTAACCTTTTTATTAAAATTTATAAGTAATTTTTTTTTTTTTTTTTCATGTTTTTTTTGAGTGTAGTGGCAGTTGCTGTTGTTGTTTATGCTGGCGCCGAGACAAACAAAAGCCTCAGCAAGCTAAAAACCGAAATGAATTTGCTGTTGATGATGTTGCCGCGCTTTATTAAGTGATTAAAAAGAATAGCAAAAGTTGAGCTAAGCCGATGCCGCAGTAATAGTTGTAGCAGGCAGCCAGCTTCTCAGTTGCGCCTCAAGGGTGGCCTACACTACTAAACGGGACTCACGACGATAGCGGGAGGGTTTCTGGCTCCCCGTGGTGCCACCACATTATGCAGATTTGAGCACCAGAGCACAAAGCACAGAACCGACATCAACTTGGCTTATTTGCTGTCTTTAATGCGCTTACAGTGAAACAGAGACGGAGAAAGACTGACAGAGAGATAGAAAGGGGCAAGAGCTGGCACTTTGGCTTTGGCATCATGGCCAAGCTGCCTGGCTTTCCGATGGGTTATACATCATCACCAATAAAATCATTTGGTTTATTCTACACTGACGTTGACGCCAACTGAAATGTCAAAAGCTGAGCTTGTGTGTTATGCAATAATATGCAGCATCTTTAACAACGTCGAGATAAAGCAAATCAACAATATGTAGTGCCAGGCAAAGACATATTTCATTCCTAAATACTTATCTTAGTTTTCCTTCTCACTAATATTGTTGTTCTTAATTAATTGAAATACAACGAATATTTCTACTAATTGTTGACTATCTTGCATTGTACATTCTCATGCTTAATACTAAATCCCAAGTATTTGTTATCCTTTACCTATACGAAACTATTCATTAGTTTGATGTGAAGCTAATCATCAAACAAAGACTCAGTTTCTGTTTTGACTTGTTCGTTGTTGAGACTCATTAGTCAGCACATAATTTGAATGAACTGAAGTTGAAAATTGTTTATGGTGCAGTTTATGGATTGCATTGAAGTGTATTGGGAACTATACTGAAGGTAGTTGGGTCTTAGCAAGTAACAGCAACATAATAATAAAAACTTTGAAGTTTTCAACAATGTACTAAGTAGATGTACTTAGTATTAGTCACTAATGCGAACGCTAAAGTTAGTTTATCTTTTCGGAGCACTTAATTTGCCTTAAAATGTAAATATTTAAGTTTATTATTATTTTCCTCTTTTGTTTGTTTTCACTTTTGCCAACACTTTTTGTTCGCTTGGCATTCAGCTTAGTTGGGTGGGAGTATTTGCTGTTTATAAGCCAAATGAGCTGAGCAAGCGATAAAGAATTCGAGGGGAAAATTCGAAAGAGAGTGGGACAATGTTAAGTTTTTGCTGCTACAGCTTATATATTTTTAAATATATTGCTTTTTAATTGAAGAAAAAAATAGAAAAAATATACAAATTTATTTACGTATTCCCAAGCGCTCCAATTTATTCATGAATTTAACGCCCAATGTATTTTGTTTAATATTATATAATATTTTTATACTTTTTTTTATTTATTTTACGTTCTATTAAAAAACTTGCTACGGTATATTATCTTAAAGTTGATTTGAAAATTATTTCTTTTAACTTATTGTTAAGATTCATTCACATAATTAAGACAACTAACTAACTTAAGGTTCCTTAACAGTTTTTCAACAATAATGTAGACATACATCTCATTTACGATTGTTTCTATTTGTGTCTTTGTTTTTCTTTCACATATTATTCTTCTCTTGTGTTACGCCTCGTAGCGCCCAATAGATTTAATGTACATTCAAGAATTTGTTGTTGCCCAAGAACATGAACAAGAAGGACTGCCAAAAACTGATGACAGACGCTTGTTGCTGTCGTTGTTGTTGTTGTTGTTAGGGCAAAAGAATTCATAAGTTTTTATGTCTTCATTTTTGGCAGGCGTCGCAAATCAAAGTGAATGACATAAATTTCTGTATCTATTTGACACAAATGCCCTTTTTAGGCATAAACAATGTTACGTCGACGTAATAAATACGGACATTATGGCAACAACAATAACAACAACAAAACAGCTAAGCAGAAGCTTCGCCATAAGCCATAAACCGAACGCATTAACGCCACAAATTTCGACACAAATGTGACACAAATGTCACACAGACTTATTGATTTCTTCGAATCTTGAAATTGAGATGACGGCAAATGAGAATAGCAACATTGACACAACCACCCACACACATACAGACACAGACACACTCACATACAACAACATACACGTACAAACATAGATATATGTGGGAAACGACGCGAATACTGAATGCTGACAGAGTCCAAAATTGAATTCTTGGTGCTGTAATCGAACACATTCTAGGACCGAAAAACACGTAGCACACAACATCGACAACAAAACACGCATACACACATACAAACATTGCTTAGGATATTAACGTTGATGGTTAGACGGGAATGCAATTATGTGGACACTAAGAACAGGCTGAGATTCCGCATTCGACCGCTAGTAACGGGTCAAGAGAGACGAATTTTGGAAATTCATTGAGAACTATAATGTTCATTCCTATGTTGGTTCTAATGAACATTAAAACCGTTTCACAGACCTTATTAGCCACATTATGAAAATATGTCTTTGCCAGAGGTTTATTAAGTAGTTTTAGAAACATAACCCAAAACGTTTATGCATTCTCAGTCGCATTTGAAAATATTGTGCAGCACAATTCGATTTATAATTCAAATGGCTTTTGGAATGCTTAGCAACACAAAATTCATTTGAGCCCGCTCAGCAACACAATCCAATTTAATCGCCCAACAAATAATTGCGCCAACAGTTTGTTAAGCCCATAAATATTTATGTACATTTAGGTCCAAAAGGATTGAGATGCATCTGCAGTTAGCAGACAACAGACAACAGCCAACAGCTGATGACAACATAAATGAACCCCAAAGGAAAGCCAAAGGATACTAACAGATTAAGTTCGGTCCATTGCTATTCAAATGAAATGAACTGGGAGCAATTCGTGCTTAGAAGCCATACAATGCTAATACAACTATTTTCATATTCTTTTTTGTGTGTGTTTTTTGTTTGCTTACTGATTGCAGCCATTTAAACGTGCAACGTGCACAAAGCGAGAATGCAAACAAACATTTATCTGGTCGTTGTGGGTGCGCGATTTCGCGAAGTCTGCAATTGTGTAGTTCTAGATAATAACAAAAAAAAAAAAAATAGATATGCAAATGCAGCTTGCCAAATGATTTTAATCTTAGCTTACAAAGAATTTAATTTTTCCATATAGTTCTTTTCAATAACTGTTATGTTGTTTAACCGCTTTAATCCGTTCAAAATGCTGCTTTAAAGCTGATGAAAATGCCTGAAAGTGAGAAAGCTACTCCAACTTTATTGGAGCTATGATTTGATTTAGCTTAGTTTGCCAACTTTTTGAGTATGAGTATTTGGCTTGGAATTTATGTACAAATATCTTTGGGATCATCTTCGGAACATTGTACTATTTATGATGCAGTTAAGTTAAGTATCTCTTCCGATTGTGAATCTGACTAACGTTGAGCAAAAGGTGAAATGACTCAAACACATACTCGCACTGACTTACATACATCCATACATGTAGATATGGTTAAAGTAATTAGCCACGTTTCACATTGAAAGTTGGGTGCTCGGGAGCACTCGGCACTTATGCCGGCAATAACTTAATTTCCACTACAACGTGATTTAATTAACGATTACCAAAAGGCCGACCCTTTGTCGGTTGCCCCAGTTGCTCCGCATGAAGCAATTAAGTAAGTTTGCTTGTCGCTTTGAGTTAAAAGGCAACTTTTAATCGAGTTGGATGCTTTAGTAAAACTTTTTTTCCGCCAGCAATATTCAAGTCTTTGACCATATTATATGTGAGCCAACAAACATGCGTACATATCGAACACATTTTAATAAATTGAGTTTAGTTCCAGAAAAGACTCCAAAGTGCTGAGAAACTCCGAAAGTATGTAGTAATGCTTTGTGAATTATTGACAGAATATGCTTTCAGTTAAAGTTATTTGACGTACTAAAAATAGTGTAAAGTACTCAGACGAGAAAAATATTTATACTTACGTTAAGTAACGTTTCATGACAAACAAGTAAGAAGGCTCTAGTCGAGAAATCCCGACTAGACTATACCTTTAAGCGTACTTTCTTAATTTCAATGCTCCATATCTCCGGTGTTTCTCAACCGATTTCAATAAAAGTTTTACAGATTGTCATTATTTCGTCTAATGTTTCAAACTGGTTCGCAAAGTTTTCCAAATTCAAGATTTTATTGTTATCGATACCATGTGTATATCGGAAACGGGAAAAGTTATCGAAAATTTAAAACAAACTTGTACTGCCTAGGGATTAGGCGAGCTTATGTACCAGATCTGGAGTCTCTAGCTCTTATAGTCTCTGAGATCGACGCGTTCATAAAACGGACGGACAGACAGACAGACGGACAGACGGACATGACTATATCGACCCGGCTGTTGATGCTGATCAAGAATATGTATACTTTATGGGGTCGGAGATGCTTCCTTCTGCCTTTTACATACTTTTGCACAAAACCATTATACCCTCTTTACCCATTTTCAATGGGTTCAGGGTATAAAAAGTATATTTAATGTTCATCCCATTCAAGACATTCTGGATTGGCATATTGCAAATATTCCTTATCGTTTATAATTAAATATAATTAGCGAAGGTTAAGTGCATATAAATACTTATATGTTAATATTACTTATCTGAATTATTAAGAATTTTTGAATTTATTTTGCACTTTTAATTCCCATGGCTATGCTTATATCGACATCCGATATGAAAATATATATATATATATATACATATATATATATATATATATTATTTCGGACTATAAATTGCCTGTGGGAATCATTGTAGTATGTAGTGCAATCAAAATGCTCAAGTTATTCACACGTATATTTTTCCTTAGTGGATTTCTGGTCATATGCTGCTCGACGTATAGCATAACACCAATCATCAAAACTGGTAAGTGTTACAGATCGCACGCTATAAGAAGAGTTATCAATTATGTGCTAATACGTACATTAGGTCTACCCAGTAATACGGGCATCCCAACTGCTCCATTCGTGAAGATCGGCGATGGTTACTATTATTTTGAGAACACCACAACGGCAAATTGGTTTGATGCCTTTGAGCATTGCCGTCGGAATAATACTTCATTGATTAGCTTTGAGACAATGGAAGAATGGAATTTAATTAATGACTATCGTAAGTTGATGAAAGATAATAACAAATACTGGACTTCGGGAAATGACTTAGCCAGGGAAGGAGCACATGTGTGGATGGCAACAGGACATCCGATCACAATAAACGTGTGGACTTCAAATAATCCCGACAACAAAAACAACAACGAGCACTGCGATGAACTTGGCTACAAATATAACGGAGTTGAGGGATTGAACGATAATAATTGTAAAGCTAAAAATTTTTATATTTGCGAAGCTCCTCAGCCGAAAACTGCTCCATTCGTAATATATATATATAATAATGTTTTCAAACCATCTTAGTAGAAAAGAAAGTCGGAGTGACATTCTTTGAGAGTCGGAGAGAAGAAATGTGTATAAATGGGTTTGACGTTGCAACCAATAAACTAATAATTATAATTATGCAATTATATGTTAACGTATATCACTTTTAATATGCACATCTTTGTTAAAGAAACAAAAATATTATGGCTTATACAAATAAATGAATCAAAAATAAATGAAATACTTTTTACTTTCTTTTATTGAGTTTTATTTGGTAAACATACCGATTTTTACGAAATATGCATTCGTGGTGCTAATGTTTCTATCGCATGTCTTTACCACCTTTTACAAAACTCAGAAATAAACAAGTAAGAAGGGTCTAGTCGAGAAATCCCGACTAGGCTATACCCTGAACCTTTAGATGAACTTTAAGCGTACTTTCTTAATTTCAATGTTCCATATCGGTCGGAGATACTTCTTTCTGCCTGTTACATACTTTTGCACAAAACCATTATACATTTTTTACCCATTTTCAATGGGTTCAGGGTATAAAAAGAATAAATTGAGTTTTGAACTCAATAGCAATTTTAACTGTACCATCCACAAACTAAGTCAATCTGCATTTTATTTGAGATCTGGTTCTTTGTCGTTTTCAGACTGCAGACTCATGCGGCTCATTTGTCGCGCTTTTGCATTTGGCTAATTAACATGCAGTAAACCTTTGGCACCAACTTTGTGGCCCAACACGAACTGGCATACAACAATCAGCAATTGCATTTGCATACCAAAAACAGATACGCCACTCTGGCAACTCTTTCACTCGTCTGCCCTTCACTAATAGGCGCATTTAAGCGTATTACATCGAAATTATCGTTGTTGCGAAAGCGTTGGGAAATGCAATCAACACTCTTATGGTAATTTCTGCTAGTGATGCTCAAGTACAACGATTAACAGTACGAATATTTATATATAAAGGGTGTTTTTTTAGAGGTATAGAACTTTGAAATGGAATAAAACAAAAATGATTTTTTTTATTGATATGAAATTTACTTTATTCAAAAGACAAACTTCTGGCATTATAATTTAAATATGATGTCTGGCATATGTCCGCCACGGCTGGCTCGGACGTAGTCCAATCTAGATGCCCAATTTTCGACGACTCTATCCAACATTTGTGGCCGTAACCTGCGAATGTTGTCCTCCAAGTGTTCAATCATTTCGGGTCAAGCGGCGATAAATCGAACGATCTTGGAGGCCAATGCACGGGTTCGAAAAGTGAAACTATGCGGTTACCAAACTTTTCCTTCAATAAATTAATTGTGCGATACGTACTTCGAACAGATTTTCAAAATAAATTTGCATCATTTGGAAGCGTTATTTAGGCGTCTATTCACGTTAAAATGCCAAACCAAACTAAACATAAATCACTTAACAGCTGACAAAAAGGCCGCCAGTTAAAAAAGTGTTGCCCACTTCAAGTTCTATACCTCTAAAAAAAACACCCTTTATATAATCAGTATACGAAATCCCAAAATTCATACACTTGCAGGTGCATGCTGGAAATATTCAATCTGATTTCATTTCGCGAAAACTTTAGATCGTTATGTCGTAGCGTTTTGGCAGTGAGTTAATAGCAGTCAGTCACTCAAAGAGTTTTGTAAAAATAGATAGTCTAGAACACATAAATACTAAAATGTGTGTTGGCTGTACGAACCTATAACCTTGAACGTATTTTTGATTAATATTATTATAATACATTTTCATCCATTATCAAACATCACCATTTGGTACTTCGTTCAACAAATCATTCTTGTTGTTACGTGCTCAGCTCAATTTTTTTTTGTATAGACCGCCCGCAGTAAATTGAGAGAGGAGAGCTTGCGGCTCAAGATTGGCAAAGCACTCAACGCCATAATTGATTTACAGCTGCAACTAACGCATCGAATTTTGCATCCTTGGGAACAAAGCACTTATATTTGAAGGTTCTTTTGGTTATTTCAATGAAAATTCCATATTGAATCATAGTTTTATTACGCATTTATTTTCCATACAATTCGTTTTAGATGCATAGTATTTTAACTTTACACAAAAAAAAAGTTGTTTATTTTTTTCTTTTGTGTTATTATTATGCTTTAATTAAATATTTATTTACTTTCCTTACTAACTGTCTTACACTTTTTGGTTTTGGTTTGCATTTTTGGTCATGCAGCAGGACTTCAACGACTTGGTTTATAGTTTTTAAACTGTATTATTTCCGGTTTTTCTTTTCATTTAATTCATTAAATTTGTATTTTCTTTTTCCTTTTTTTGGTTTGTTTAATCTAAAATTTCCACCAATAAAGATCAACTATGCATTACAATTAGAATATATTTGAAATTATCAATTTGCAATTAAATTTTTTTTTTTTATTAGTTTTTTTTTTGGCTTTTCCGGCTTTTTAGTTTTTGAGTTCGAGCTCGGACTGAACCGTCAGATGTTTTAAGTCATTTTAGTTCGCACAGTACTGAGAAGAAAGTAACACAGCGAACATTTATCTATATTCTTATGCAATCATAATACATCAATGTCTGATTTTGATTATCAAATTGGAATTGCTTGACAAAGGACTTAATCATTTCGCAATAATATTTATATTGTGGGTTTTTTAGGTATTTGTTTTCGTGTCGTTCTCTTGACAACATTAATGCTTTGATATTTTCGTTAGGTATTCTTACTATTTCTCATACTATAGTTATTCTTGGTAGTCTGCTTTTGTGTCCTGCCTTTTCATTTAAGTCACACTGAAACATTGAATACAATTAAATTTACTTAATCTAATGCTATGACATGTATTTTTTTCCACTCTATTCTTAAATATTAGTAATTCACAAAGCAAAAAATATACATTTATTATTATAACATTGTTTTTTTTACAGTAAACTTGGTACCTTGATTATTTTCTTCCACACAAATAAAAATAAAAAAAAATAAAATAATAAAAATTAAAAAACAACAAAAGAGTTAACAACACTAATAGAAAATTCTCTAAAACGAGATTTTTTTGTTCACATTCAGTTCCTTATTGGCTTGTAAATACTCGTATTCTCTACTGACCAAAAGGTTTTCCTTATGTATTTTGTTTCGCTTTGGTAAAATTTGATTTTAACAGTTTATGAAATTTAGATTTAAAAAAAAAATACTTCGCTTATACGAATAGACTATATACATATATATGTGTAACACTCATTTGTTATTGTTATGCTAAGCCTTAGGCCTAAAAAATAAATTGTGGCATGCAACAATCTCTTTGTTTTCTGATTTATTATCCGTTTGACTTGCCACAAATCCAATTTTTTGTTTGTTTTTGGTATTTAGTTTTTATTTTTATACACTTGTCATGAAATGTGTAACGCAATAGAAGGAAGCATATCTGACCCCATAGAGTATATATATTCTTGATCAGCAGCGAGCTGCGTCTATATTACCCTGTCCGTCCACACCCGTCTTTCCTCTCTCAGTTTTTGAGCTATTAAGCTGAAACTTTGGTCAAGGTCATCTTTTTGCTGCAGTTAGATCATTTGTTAAAGTCGATAAGATCGGGTCAAAATATCATATGGCTTCCATACAAATGTTAGATCTTCAAAAAGATTTGCTTGTGTATATAATCTTCGGCTTGCAGAAAATAGCCCTTACTTAAATTTGACACATTTTAATTGTTCTATTGCGACTCCGACTTCTTGTATGCGCACCACATCAACATCACCTGTGTGTAACTTTATTGATGTATTCATATGTATGTATGTATAGAGAGGGGCGTTGTTAGCCGTTAGAAAATGAATTGTTTACTGCCAGTATTATTATTATTTATTTTTCACTTGTTATTATTCCAACTGCCTCAGACCACATTGCCTCCATGAGCCATACTTATTAAAGTGTCTTTAGGGTTTAGTTGGTATAACCTTTACCTTTACGTTTAAACTGTTTCTAGTGTTAGGATAAAGAGAGAGGGATAGAGAGATAGAGATAGAGAGATTGAATACAGCTTCGCTTGGGTGGGTCAAAGTTAAACGTGGGTGAATATCGTTTTGATTTGCTTGGCATTGTGTGGGCCACTTCCAACAGTTGGCATAGTACATAGTACATTGTCGTGACTCGCTTAGAGGTGTGTGTCCTAACAGGAGGTGTTTCCTATTTGTGTGTGCATCATTTGATTCCAATAGAAGATGCATTCGTTTGGATTTGTTTTAACTCTGTTGAGTATTAGTTCAAGTAACAAGAAACCAATTGTAGCTCAAAGGAGAAAAGTAGTAGCTAGTTAGTTAGTTAGATAAGTAATATTCTTAAGTTCGTTAAGTTAAGCAATTAGTTTGTTGTGTGTGGGTGTGTGTGTGTGCCTTAGAGAGAGAGAGAGAGGCTAGAAAGTGTTAAGAGTAAGTTAAAGATTTCAACGCCTTTTGTCTTTGTTTTGCTTGTTTGTAAGTTGTTAAGATTCACATTTGTTAAAAATTGCTATTATTCGTACTGCGGCAACATTTCTCTAAAAATAATACCATATGTTTTCTTATACCAATTTTATTCGACTATTGTTAAACTTCTATAATTCATCAATGACTTAATTGCTATTATTTTATTCTTTCCTTCTTTCTTTGTTTTGTTGGTTAAACTAAGACAACATTTATTGTTTAATGTTTGGTTTGGTTGGACACAGTTTTCTAGGTTTTTGTCATTACTTTGTATATATTTTGTTTTTCATTTAATAGTTGATTACTGTATTGCGCTTGAACTACCACACTTTGTGCATTATTGTTTAAATGTAAATGTGTAAGTAAGTAGTTTTTAGTAGTTGTAAAGTTGAAAGCTTTAGTTTTTTGCATAGGTGTTTTTGTTTTTAGCTAAGGTACCAATTTGCTACAGGTTGTCTAAGTGGAATTGTGTTTTGCGTTCTCTCTTGGTTCTTGTTCTCATTCTCGCTCTCGTGCTTATGCCAAGATTGAACATCTGTTGTTGTTGTTGTTGAAAGACTACATCTAAGTAAATACATCTGTATACAAATTGTGTACAGTTAGTAAGTGAGGATGTAAGTAGAGTAGTAGTTAAAAAGGATCCACAGAAATATGTAAATATTTTGTCGGATGGGCGCCTGACTCAAGCTCCGTTTATTTATTATTATTGTGTTTCAAAATCATAACAAACTCTTTAAACGGTTTTAATTTTGCTATTGTTTATTGTTTGTTTTTGGTATTGTTGCTAAATGCCTAATAGTTGTATGTGTTTTGTGTCTTATGTCTACTCGTAAAACTACAATGCATCAATATATATATTTTTGATGAACATTGTATTTGCATATAGCATATGTCTTATGCATACATACATCCAAATTACACACACATATATATTGTTTGTACATAAGTATGTCTATTAACACACAGATTTCCTTATTTATTCACGAATAAAACTACAAATATTTTTGCATTTCCTTTTGTTATACTTTTTTTTTGTTTTTACTTAGATTTGCTGGTCCAATTTCTGATTTTAAACATTGATTTCATTTGATTTGCTTTAGTTTATACACACACATATATATATATATATGTATATATACGTTATACTATATATCTCATAGGCCCTTCTTATTGTTTAACACGCAATTACATAAGTATTGTATAATAATGTACATGCCTAATACACTATATTAGATTCTATATACATAAATATGTTTGTATTTGTATGTATGTAGGGTAACGGCTTTTGTCAAAATACACTTTGAGAATCTTGAATAATTGCAATTTGAACTGCAACAATGTAAAACAAGCAAATCCAAAACAAAATAGTACAAGTTGTCATTAACTTTTGAGCAGTTCTACGATACTTATGTATGTTGGGAGTATTATTATTTTACATTGGTTGAAATTCCGCTGCACTTACGACAAGAGATATACTAGTATACCATTTAAATGTGCTGGGTACAATTTGTTAGAATCCCATACACCTCAATTTCATTAAGGTATATATATAGGTCGTTATAGTTATTCGTATCCAAATAGAACCGACTGATACAGGCATACCGATTGTGTCTTTAAAAGTACAATCAAACCTAAATGCGTCAAAAGATATTTAGTATGCAAATTTGTCTGGTCATTTGCAATGTATTCAGAAATAAAACGCTTAAAGTTGTATTATATTTTATATTTTCCATAGCTAAGTTAAGCCTACGATTCGTGAGAACAGAACGAAATATAAAATAATTAAATATAATTAAAGATAAAACAAAAGTTCTGGCTGCATTCGAATGTAGTTTAATTTTGTATAAATATAGCATTTTTCTCTAATTAAGAAATATTTTCTCTGTTTCTTCACATATATTTGATTGGTTTTTGTTCGGTTAGTCGGTACTTTTTTTTTGTTGGTAGTAAAGCTTTACGTTACGCATGCAGTCAACGGTGAAAAATTCTGTTGCATACTTTTGTGGGCGCACCAATTCGATTAATTAAAACATTTTTGTCTGTGTGCTTGTACATACATACGCGAACATGTGCGTACTTTTAAGTACCTTAACGATTATCGGCCAATCGGTATGGCAATCTAAAAATTTTTATTTTTATTTCTGTATTGGCTTTGATGCAATTGACGATAATTGCATGTTGAGAGTTGGTTGTTCGCTGGTCCGTTGCAGCCAATGTTTGTGTGTATGTCAATGTATGTGGGAAAGTTGGCACAACGACAAACATAAACACATCCACACTTTTGGCCATCATTGCACATTTATGGCCCGTTCGTAGCTAGTTTGACAATTCACAATCGGTTTGATTTTCGCAATTTTTGCTTCGTTCATGTTTCATATTTTCTTTTTATGCAAATTTCTGTTGTTGTTAGCATGGCATGTGTGTGTGCGTGTGTGTGTGAATGTGTTTGTTGTTTGTGAGTTTGGGCCAGCGGCAGTTCAAGTAGTCGGCAGGCAACAGCAACGGGCAGCAGCCAGAGCGGCACAAAAAATGTTAATAAAAGAAAGAGAAATATAAATAGATAGAAAGAGAAATTTTAATTTTCATACAAGAATTTCAATTTTCATGCGTCTCCATGTGTGTTTATGTCTGTGTAGAATTTTTTGGTGTATGTGTGTGTGTGTTAGTTTGGCAAAAGAAAACACCAACAAAACATACACACCGAAAAACAGATAGTAATTAGAAATAACAGTTAGCAAAAGGTAACGAGCAACTGCATTCATTATTCTTGTTGTTTATTATTATTATTTTATTTGAATTGCAGCCAAATTGTTAATCTTGGCTTTTAACGACACTTGAACAGATACACAAATACAAATACATCAAAATACACACATATCGAATATTTGTAAGGAATACTATAAAATGTGTAAGGCTATAAACATACATACTACATACATCGATACGATACGTATTTGATTCGATTGAATTCTATCTACACATACATACATACATATGCAAGACGATTATTCGAAAGATATTTTCAATGTAAATTCCCATTTTCATTCAATTGACATTGAAATGTAAATTGTGAAAGGGGGGAAAACTGATTAAGCGAAAATCCATTCTAGGTCATTAGCTCTTTTTGGGATAGTTAATGCTCTCAAATCCCAATTTCCCAAAATTGTATGTGTGTGTGAGAAAGTTTTAATTATTATTATTATTATATTCGATTTTTGGTTTATTATCTCAGTAATTATCTTCGTAATCGTACGAAATGGTAATGAAGAGCAATTTTCTTTGATCTTTTTTAAAGCTATTTTAACATAAAAACCAAATGCAATAATCATGCACGCAGCGTGCTCGTAATTTTGTTGTGGTTTCTATACTTTTGTCAATCACAAAAAATATAGAACAGCTGATGAGAGGATAACACTTAATTAAAATTTAAAATATTTAACATGAATTAAGTCGCGTCTGAAAAATATACAAAAAAGTAATCGATAAGTGTTATGAAAATTCTTGAAATTGCGTATACGCACTTCACACACACACGCACACTCACACACATAGGCATGCACAAACATGACAGCTTTGTTTATGGCTTTTGAGCAATTTACCGCAACTTATTCATTAGTTTAACTTTAAACCGATAGTTTGTTGTTTGTTTTCCCCCTCATTTTTTTTTTTGGTTTGTATTTTTTAAGTAGTTTAAATATTCATCACAGCTAACGTCAATTATGTTGGTTTTTTGTTTTATTTTTTTTTACTACGTTTGTATTGCCAATTCGAAAAGAAACATAAATAAAAAAAAAGAAAGTAAATAAAATATGATTTTATAATTAATTATTTTTGTTTATTTATTTAATAATTAATTTGTTTGTATATGCTTGTTTGTTTTAAGATTAAAATTGAATTAATTAGCTAAAGTAGCTAGACTTTGTTATACATTTAAGTTTCTATTTAATTCATTAACACTATAACACATTTGATACCTCTTTAACATCAATATATATATATATAATAACATACACACACAGATTTTTTGGATGTCAGTTCTTAAACTGGGTATATGTAATTATTTGTTTGTTTGTTTAAGAAATAAATACAAAAGGAAATTAATTCAAAAACAACAAATACACTATGCACTAGTAGTAAAGTACATTGAATGTAAATCTTAAAAATTAAAACACTTGAGTTGCAATTATGTATAATAGTATTATTATTATTATTAAGTCCAGCCTGTAGACTCTTTCTGCTCCATTGAGTCGAAAGAGCGGGAAGAATTTTCAATTATATATATATAATTTAGTTTTTGGTTGAATTGTTTTGAACAGTGTTTTGAATTTTCTATTTGACGTTAGATATTAGACTTAATCTGCATGCAATATGAAAATCTCGCAAACACTTAATGCTGATATCAAAGTTGTGTGTTGTAGTACTCACACTAGCTGGAGATACGAGAGTTTTAAGATTTTGAAACGTTTAACAAATAGTTCTATGTAAATGCCTATTAACAGGAGACGCCCTGCTTGGCCACCGTATACCAAGTGCTGACAGTTACCAGCGATGGTGAGTCGGGTGTTTGGGGTAGCTCTGTGTTGCCCGGTCCGACCCGATTGCTACCATTCAAAGGTGACGGCAATGGCAATGGCGGTGGCGGCGGAATTGTTGATGTTGCAACATCTCTCTTTGCAATTGCAACTCTGTCAACGGCTGCGGCAGCTGCTGCCTGCTTTTGCTTCCGATTATTGTTGCGCTGTCTGTTCTTGCTTTTTTTACTCTTTGCTGGCTTTGGCGGCGCCTGCGGCTTGTCACACGCCTGACCTTGAGCGGGGCACAACTGTTGCGGATGATGGAAGTGCATCGGTTGCGGCGTATTCAGTTCCCTACCGACCTGCGGTCCAACCTGTGGACAACGGAATCGTATAGCCTGCTCATTGGCCACACTAAGCTCCGGCCAACGCAATTGTTTCTGCTGTGCATGTGGTTGTTGGAGCTGCTGTTGCTGCTGACGATGCTGATGATGATGCTGATGCTGATGCTGATGCTGATGCTGATGCTGATGTTGATGCCTGCTCTTGCTCCGCTGGCGTGACTGACGCGATTTAGAGTGCGATTTCCGAACTCGCAACGAAGGAGGAGGAGGCGGCGGCGGCGGCGACAGAACAATGCGTGACTGCAGCTCGGTTTGGGGACGTTGGCAGTGACGGCAAAAGGCACGACTCACGGGCTTGGGGTCTGACTGTTCGCTATAACCATAAGAATCATCCAAATCAGCATCATCGGCATATTCGTATTCATCCTCATTGTCGCTTTCATCATTAGCATCGTCGTATTGCGCGTCTTCTTCATCTTCATCGTCGTCCTGCTCGGCCTCATTGTCTTCATCATTTAGATGTTCATTGTAGTTTGGGTTGCAGTGCTTATGATTAGTTTTATAGTTGTTGTGTTGTTGTTGTGGTTGGTTGTTGTTCATCTTGTTGCTGCTGTTGTTGCTTGTGTAGTTATTGGTTGTTGTGCTGGGGCCATCAATGTCAATGACATGACAGCACTTGTCTGCTACTGCTGCTGCCTGATGGCATGTGCTATGTATTTGTTGCATTTGTTCTTTTTGATGTTGTTGTTTCATCTTGTTGTTTGACTTACGTGTGTCCGGTTCCGTTTGTTGCTGTTGTGGTTGCTGGCGTTGTTGGCGTTGTTGCCTTTGCCTTTGTTTTTGTTGCTGACTGCTGCGACTACGTTGTTGGCGGTGTTTGCTCCTAACCGTGTACTCATCGCCCTTGTCAGTCGGGTATGGTCAGAATGATGATTCAAATACGGACATAGATCTGGAAATAGCATCATCATTGTGGCACACCTCCAAGAACTCCTCCAGCGTTACAACACCATCGCGATTTATGTCCATCTTCTGTAATAATCGGTTTGATACAAACAAAATTTCTATTAGAACAACAAACGAAAACAAGAAGAGAGAAACATTTCGATTTTGATATCATTAGTTGCTCTTTAAAGTCTGTTATGACATAAAATCAGATAAACACGGACAGCAATTGTTCATTTCATTTTTTTTCCACTGAATTGTTTGTTGCTTATCTTTATGTATCTTCCTTTCAGGTAGCTTTTTGCGTTGTTTAAACTTTACTTTGCTAAATATTGAATCCTGTTGAATAATATTTCAATCACACTGAGCAAAACTAAACGTAGCTTCTTACCGCTTTCAGATTACACTGTAAGCGTTAACTTTGGAATAAAACTTACGAATTTGCTTTCTTTTTTAAAAGCATCATTACACATAAAGTCTATACTCTTTTGATATTGCTTAAGACATAATTTCAGCATTGGCCAGCTGCTCACTTATTTGGCTGCCCTACTCAATGTTGGCTATCATAAATAACTAAGCGCTGTGTCATACAAATGCAGAAGAGTAATGAGTTTAAGAAAGATAATGCTGACAAATATATAGTTTACGTTTACTACGCATTTATTTATGTCCCCCCACTGGCGCTACCATCTGGCGAAAGGACACGATGGGACAGTTAACAGGACGGCAACCGCTAATGACACTGCGTGACTGGCAAACCAAACGAACTGAATCTGTGTATACGGAGAGTTTAGTCCGGCTCCCTGTTTCCTTCGGAGCAGTCGCCTACAATTCGATGTGCTGTCTGGCGAAATGACCGACAAAAGAAATACATAATTTGATTTGCATAATGCTGAGTAAATAAGCCGCCAGTTTGAGGCGAGCGCAAATTGGAAATTGAATAATTAACATAAGTAATGCGAATCGCTGCGGTCAGTTTGGCAAAACCCAACTGAACCGAAACGAACCGAAGCGATGCGAACCGAAGCGATGCGAACCGAACCGAATCAAGCAGAACAACATCAGCTGTGACTGTGTGTGGGCGCTCATTCACTCACCTGAAAGATGTGCTCCACCTTGCCCTTGATCTTCTCCTCCTCGGGACATTCGTCGGGCAGGCGGCCCATTAGCTCATATATGGCAGTCACAATGTCAGTCATTTCCTCCCTCGTTATGAAGCCGTCGCCATTGATGTCGTATAGCGAGAAGGTCCATCGCAGTTTCTCCTCAACTGAGCCGCGCGACAGTATCGAAAGTCCTTGAACGAAATCCTGAGCCGCCAAATGAAAAATAAGACAACATTAATACGCATTACACATATACGTTCAGTATACGTACTATAGGATTCAAAGATACAGTCGACAGGTGCTCGCAATATTAATGCGGCGAACCAGCGAAGAGCGTGAAAGCCATACGAAAATTGAAAATATGTTTTAAGAAATTGGCCGTAAGCCGCAGCCCATAAGCACGTAGCGAGCGAGCGAGCGACCTCCTCCCCAGCCAACAACCATTCCCCCGCCCACCACTCACTCAGTCCAGCAGCGTCCAGCTGGAGCCTTTGCAACGCAACAACAAACAGCATGCTGCTGAAGTGGACATTTATTTCAGTTCTTTGTATGACAAATGTGCCTAGATAAGCACTGGCGAGTGGAAAAAGTTCTGCTCTCAGAGCTCCTCACCCGATCTCTGTACGTCTTTGGGGACAGAGCAAGGGGAAAGCAACTGAACATAAAAAAGAACTCCAAAAATGTTGCAGAGAGGCAAACTTTTGCTTCGTTTTGCATATTGCTTGTGCTTCGGATATTTGTATTTCTGTCAGAGCATTTTGGCCCATTTGGCAAATTGTAGAGAGCAGCTAGGCTAATTTATCAATGGGAGGGAAAGGGAGACCAATGCACGTGACAGAGACATAAAAAAAAAATACTAGCAAAGTAGTTTCGGGCATTTGCTGTTCCGGACGCTAACAAATGCGTTTAGACTGAAACACAAATGAAACTTGTTGGATTTGCTTTAGAGGTGCATTTATAAATGAGCAGCGAATGCAAACAAATGTTGATAAAAAGTAAGGGATGTGCCAAGTAGATATTACGTATACGCATTCAACTTGCAATCGGATTCAAGTTTTATCTTATATACAAGCTGAATTTTAATAATGGAATCATGAAAGCTTTGAAAGTTATTAAGAGAACTTGTGAAATGCATAGAAAAGCAAAATGAATTTCAAATGCAAATCGGATTAGTTTTGTCAAAGCTACCAGAAACTTAAACGCAGTTTACAATTTCAAATTTTAATTGAATAGTATGAACTGTGTTACGCTCTTTTTACTCTGATACCAAAGGTATGTTTTACCTTTGTGCCTTTGTGCAATGTTCTTCATGCTGTTCCTACGTCTGTCCCTTAAAGCTAGATACTTAAAACTTTGCAAATATCTGGGTCCATGTGTTTGTCGGGCAAAGCCTTTCAATTGGACAGCTACTCCAACTGGAAGCTGTTAAGTCGACATCAAGTCGATAGAATTCGATGCGCAAAACGATAAAACAAACATATATCTGCAACGTTTTCACTAATTGAAGCCAGTTAAAAAAGAGATATCGGTCTAATCAGCGTGAACAGTTTGAAGTAGTTCATTGCGCATTTTATTCGCTTTTCCGTTTCATTTGAGCTTTAGAGCTGCTAAAATTAATTCCAGCAAATCCAGCGAGTAAATATTATTGCAATTCACAGCCAAGTTTTCAATTTAATAAAAGCAACTGTCGTGCAAATCGTGCATAAAACACCTTGCAACAACACGTGAGCTTAATTGAAAAGCGGAAGTCTACTTAGTCAACCGTCACTCGACACACACACAAATACACATACGAGTGTGGGATGCGAGAAGTATGTATGTACTTATTGTAGTGTACATACACTTAGAAATAAAACTTGAAAATTCTTTTGAAACAATGCAAAAGACAACGCTTTACAGACACCATTTTCACATAAACGGAGTTAATTTATTTTTTAATTAAACAATTTTACTCTCAGGCGACAAAACTCAACGAAAAAATATGTTTTTGTTTTTTAATTATGTATATACTAATGTCTTATAAATTATATTTAATTTACCAAATGATGTACTTGAGACATTACTTCAAAAGTGTTGTCCCTTTTTTAATATTAACTTTACTCTTATTTTGCTAAGTGTATAGGTGCTAACTAATGTACGTACATGCTTTATATGGTGAACGTGCCTTGTAGTCATTACAATTTTAGGTCATTATTCACAAACGAAATGGGAGAACCTGCAAAAAGGCAGAGGCGAAGCTCCCAATAGACTTCCCCTGCCTGCCGCAGTTTATATTTACCAAGATAAGCGACTGTCTCTCAGTTGTGGGCGAGAGTGTGTGCGTCTGTGTCTAACTGCAGCAGTTGTTTGCCTTTTGTTTGCGCCTGTGTGCGTCTTTGCTCTGCTTTGCTTTTGTATCGCACTTGTGTCTTGGCATTGGACGCCCTGGCGAGTTGGCGTTCAAATCGCCATAATTCATCGTTTCAATGGCATCGCCAGCCAAGCTAACACGTGCTGCCATTGTGATGCTGTCGCAGTTTCCTCTCTTTCACACCCTCACCCGGTCTCTCTCTCTCTCTCTACCTCGTTTTGGACATAATAGTATTTTGCATAACGAATAGGGGCCCTCACACCGGAAGTGAAGTTCATGTTCGGACGAACAAAGCTGCAAAAATTATTTGCAAATTTGCATGCGAAGTGCCTGCCAGCCACGCCCCATAGCCAGAACACAGCCCCCTCTTCCCCCCACTGTGTGTTCACCCAGTTCACCCGCTCAGCCATTTGCCACGCTTTGCATGCGCATATTTATTTGATTTCCGTTTGGCTTCTTCGCGCTTTTTTCGCCCAGAAACAACAACACAAAACATATATATATTTATATACATATATATATATATATTTTCGTTTTTCGCCTTTCTTTTACACTTGTTGTGCAATAGAAATGTTGACAATGACAGCAGCACTCCCAGCAAGAACAGAAACGACAGCAACTACATGAAACACCGCACGCGAAAACAGATTGAGATAGGCGACAGCACCACCACAACCAGCCGAAGCACCACCTTACGCCACCCGCACCGCGCTTGTCAACCACTTGTGCTGCATTTTATTTCAATTTTGAGACATTTCACTTTGGTTTTTTTTTTTGGCTTTTGTTTCGCTCGTTTTGCGCTGCCATTTTCAGTTTGTTCTGCTGCTGCAGGCCAAATACCTAAAAGTAGGCAATGGATGTGAAAATGAAAATGGAAACGCCAACGCTTGTTGTAGTAGTTTTCTGCTTGTTTTCTGCCTGCTGCACATTGGCAAACGGAAAACATAAAACAATAAAAACAAACAAAATCGTTCGCTCCATTTCAAATGCATACTAGCTCTACAACAGAATAAAGCCAAAAAACCCCTGTCAGACACTTTTTATACATCTGTTCAGCGGGGAAAAGTGAAAACTGTAATAAGTGAATCCAATGTTTAGTTAATTGTTTACTTCGTTATGAAAGTGAATATACAACAGGAAAGATATCGTTTCTTATTACAGACACAACTTTAAGTTCTGTTGGAACACTCAACTCGCACTTTGTTTATATCATCTTAAATCTATGCACTTTAGGTTTCAAGCAAATCTGTCGCTGTCGGCTACAGCAGTGTGAATCATGTCGCCTGCCAAGTTTGCCACCCATCAATGACAAACACTTTTCAGCTTCAAAACAACTTGGCGAAAACTTTTCCTTTACGTACTTTAAAGCGCACGAAAATACGACAAAGAATGTGAGAAATTGTTTGAAAGGAAAAAACTAACTTAGATAGAAACTTTACTTATTACAGCTTGAAGCTGGTCTGCAGCATTTAATGAAGCGGTAAAACATTTAGCCAAAGGACATTTTGTGGTTCTTGTTTATGCTGCGGGCATTGTTAGAAAATCTTTGCTAAATGAGTAGCGTTATACGCATCTTGGCCTAAAGACTGCGGATGTGGCTAAAACTTGTGAGCGTTTTGTTGTTCTATTCGAAGCATTTTGCAGCATCATTTGGCAATGTCATGGAAACCAATTCGCCAGCCCATTACAGAAAGAGAGAGCGAGCGAAAGAGAGAAAGAGAGAAAGAGAGAGATAGGTAGAGATAGCGAAAGAGAGAGAGAGAGATATAGCCAGGGGCAAGCAAAGAAAGTCTGGCTCATGATGCTACTCGACTGTGTCGTGAAGTTTTTCAACTCAACTGTCAGCCATATTTTATGCTTAAAATGTCTAAAGTAATTTCATTGTACTTAAGCGCTCGTTCTTGTTGTTGTTGCTGTTGTTGTTGTGAGTGTGGGTCGATATGGGAGGTTATGGATGCTTTGCTTTTGGCCGTCTTAGTTCGCTGCCCACTGAGCCCAACCGCTCACACACCCTTAAGAGTATTAAAAGCGTGATCCTAACAGTACATAATTAAGTATATTAAATTGAATTATTTGCCAAGTGCTTAGGCGCATTAAAATGTTCAAAATGTCCCATTTGCCAAAAGATAAGAAAAAAACATTCATTTGGGCCTAACTCTTTGAACTTAAAAGCGGGATTTAGATTCCGTCTCATGCTGTGAATATATATATTTTCTCTCTCTCTCTCTCTTTCTCTCACACACACTGTGTGGGCTTTGTCTTTAAACGTTCCCTACGCTTTGCCTTGCACTTTGTCAACCCAAAACGCTATCTTGATTGCTGGGAGTGCCGCTTAACAGCTTCGAACAAGAATATTTGGGAACTTGTTTTTATTAAACGCTAGAATACATATCAAGCAGTTGGATTATAACATATTGATAATATATATTAAATATCAAACATACGACGTTTTTTGTTTTGATTTTTTATATTATTATTATTACGTACCTCAAAGCTGACAATGCCGCTGTGATCCTGATCCAGAGTATTGAATACATAATGTGCATATAGTGTTGGATTTGCTGTTTTAATCGTTGTTGTTGTTGTTTATTGTAAATGAAAGCAAGAAAAGAACTGCGTTAAATGTGAGAGTAAAATAGTAAAAAGTCAAGACATATATGTTATGTCTAGGACTTGAATTAAGTTCAAAACTTTTTGATTAAATGTGTTAACATCAACTCTCAACTCTACATAACACCAACACATATAAATGTATATATATATAACATTAACGTACTCATACAAACACATTCAAGTTTTAATAACACACATATTAGAGATAGAGAAAGATATAAAGATATATACAGTTGCAAGTATTTCGATAAACTATGCGAGACGAGCTTTTGCGAATGACAGATGCGAGATGAAAATGCGAAAATTGGGCAGTGAAAAACCCAAAGTGAAGCCGAAAGTGCAAGTGAACTTTTGTGTGTTGTTGTTGTTCATGTTTTTGTTTTGTTTTTTCATTAAGATGGGGAAATGCCACCGCTGCTGTGTCATTATTGGGTCAAAACTTTTATGGTGGTCGTACCCGGCCCTTGTTGTTGTTGTTGTTTGTTGCTCTTATTGTCCTTGTCCTGTTCCTTCGTTGAACGTTGTGCACTACTTGTGGCAGGCTCAACAGCCATGCTTGCTTGCCTACCACCAACACCAACCACACCACCAACACCACCAACAAAACCACCATGGCAAAGAAAGTAAAGGAAAGGAAGGAAGGAAAGAAATTGTTGCAACTTAGTTTTCGTTTTGTCAGCCACAAAGTTTTTGTTTATCGCTAAAAGTCAACATGCCCCCAAAAGTCAGGACTTTCGACTTTGTCACCCCCACCCCTCCATTCACAAATGTGCCCAGCTAATTATGTGTGTGAGTGCGTATGTGTTGTGTACTGATAAGTTGGCAACTGCTCAACAAATTATGCAGCATGCGTGCTCACACAGATAAACATATCCTGTACCATAATTAGCTGCATTGGGTATATACCCTAATCGTTGAAGGCTCAGTTTGCTCTGCTCATATCGCAGAAGTGCCCGTTATGTTCATTTATCGAGTCGATAAAGTGGCAATGTATCATTTTCGTTGCGATAAGTGCTGAAGTGTAGTTGTTGCCTTGTCAAAAGATTATAAAAGTTGACGATTTATTTAATCTAAAATTTTTAAGCTACAGAATTTTTCTGGTTTACTCTTTAGTTCGATATCGCAGTAAGTAGAAATTGCATAAAATCGAACCTGAACGATCATCAATCATTCAGTCAGTCAGTCTTTCGATATAATGAAGTGTAGATGTTACGCTTCTGACATTGTATTGTTCGCTACCTACAACGGGCGCAACATGGTTGCGTGTGGCATCTTTAAGGATCGTCTTGTTGCAGCGTCATAATATTCGACCACTTAAGCACATCCTGTGGCCCTTGGCGCAAATGTCCTGTTATCTGGCCATCACATTACAGTTGGATTATTGCCCAACAGCGGCTCATTTGTACTGTTTATTTTTATGACACGTTGCTGATGGTTTCAAGCGGCTAAAGCTACAACTGCAACAGCACTCACTACCCTTTCTCTCTTTCTCACCCTCACTCTCATTTGGTCTCTTACACTCTTTCGCTTAATGGACGTACAATGTTTGCACACTTTCTTGGAAGTCGGACAAGAATGCAGTTCATAAAAATGCCACTTGCTCATCTCGTCACAATGTTGTGTTGGGCAAAAAGCAATTTTATTGATGTGCTTGGCTTTCCCGCGGTCTCCCAGTAACAGAAACAGCCAAGCAATTGGTCGGTGGGATAATGGGATATTTGTTGGGGATGTTTTTCTCTGTTCTGTGCCATTGCGTACTGCCAAAAATGTATTTCTCAAAGTTTATTGTCCCCGTTTGATACTTAACGTATTTTTATGACGCATGACGCACCGACACGCCCACAATCTGCGCCTACACACACATATACACTGAAGCAAGGTCAAAGCTCAAAGATATATATATATATATTTTCTTTTTTTTTTTTGCTTTGGGCCAAATCAAAAAATGACTGCAAATGTGTCATGTAAAAATTGTTATACAAATTTTGCGCTGAAAATTCGCTAAGAAAAACAACGCATGAATAAAAAAGCCCAAAAACAATGTGTCTGTGTGGCAAGTGGCAGAATAAATGTTCGGGAACAGTGCAGTGGGCAACTGGAACGGCATTGAGATTGCGACTGGAATTGGGACTGGGACCAAAAGTGATAAATCACCAACTTTGATGATGATTTTTTTCTCTTTCTCTGCTGTTGTTTTTATATATTTTTTTTTGGTTCGTTGCCTGGTTGGTTGGTTTCTTTTTCCCTCCCGCCCCAGCTGTCGCGTTGTATTAGGTTGCGTTCCGAACCCGCGCGCCCGTCGTTGTGGCAAAGCGGCTTATCAAAATAAAAAATGATTTCATTATTTATTTTTCATCAGATAACTGAGGCGCAGCATGTCTCTTGTTTACTACGCTCTTTACAAGCGTTTCCGCCTGTCGCTGCTGTCGATGCTTGTTTGTCAGCTTACCACTACAGCCATGCCACCAGCTCTGCCTCTCTTCTACAGCTTTGGCTTGGAACCTCCCACCTTATGCTTGAGCTGCGCTTCCATCTCAAGGCAACATCTACATGTTCACATCATTTACCATTTACCATTTACCGTGTTTCATGTTTCATGTCTTGGCTTCCTCCCTTGCTCCCACTCTCTGAGACCTTGGCTCCCACACAATCTCTCGCAAGCCAGCCAAATAAGTTTATTATAATAATTTAGTGCCAAACATGTGTAGCAATATTTCTCTCTGTGTGTGTGTGTGTGTTGCGTATTTTTCTCACTTTTTTCTTGCTTCCAGGGGGATTAGTGCATGACAACCAAGCCCTACAGTAAAAATACCCAATCATGGATTTTAAGTAGGATTCATTGTGTCCCAAGTTCACGTATGTATGTGTGTGGGTATGTAGTCAGACTGGATCCTGCATTTTCTGCAGATTCTGAACTGATTTTAAACATAATCAAGTCAATTAATTGCGTATTATATTTTTGTTTATAACCATCAATTAAATTATTAAATTGCTTTGTGAAGCTCAAAGATGTTCAAATGTTTTCTATTCGTGTGATTACAAGTAATTGAATAAATTCTTTAGTTTAAGAGGAATTTTTCTTTGCTTTTAATGAAATAATTGCCTTAAAGTATCTCCCAAGTTGATGGAATGTGTCAATTTTACTATAAAGTCGGACAAACTTTTAGTTTTTCATCAAATTCTACAATTCGCATAATTTAGTGAGTGATAGTGAAAAGAATTTTTGCATGAAGCGAAGCATAACTTGGCTCTTTGGCATGTTGCGGGTTAATGAAATTCCCTTGAATTTGTACTTGGTAAGTCAGTCGTTGAATTGGGCTGTCTGTCAGTTAGACAGTCTGCCAGTTGGTTAGTCAGTCAGTTAGTTACTGTCCAGTATCTCATTATACACGCCTTAACTTGACCAAAACTGGACGAGGCTTTGTGGCAAGGCTTTTATTTATGGCAGCAGGCGCGTGGTAAAAAGTAAATGAGCAAATTTACTTGTTATTCAAACGAGGTCAAGTGGGTGAATATGGGTGGAACTTGCTGTTTGTTGGCTGCTTTGGTAATACCTCCAGCCCCCTTTCCCCCCTCAGCGTCATGCCAGTGACGACTTGTGAAACATGATTTTGCTTTTTATACTTTTTGCTAATTTGCTCTCTCAACATTTTAGTTCTACAAGGCAAAGGGTCGGCCGGCATCCGTTGGGGCCCGCCAAAGCCAAAAGAAATAAAGGCCTTTTGGTATTTTTTTTTTATATTTTTCGCACCCTGCCATTCGCTAAAAGCATTCAGCAGTTGGTTAGTTCGCGTTCATTCTGTTCATTTGCTATCCTTCAAAGACTGCCCAATTTACGGTCAATAACTGGCATTGGCCCTTTTGTTTTGGCCAGACTAACGATGATAATACACACATACATATGTATGGCTATGATTATATGTTGGCATTGACGGGCAACAGCATCAGCTGCCATCGAAACCAATTGATGCTGCCCAATTTGAATGCGGGCCAAGCAGATGATGCTCCCACTTGATTGCTAGCATCAGATAACAATACTATGGTTCGGGATTATCATGGATTATGTTTGGATAGTTTGCTTTTCAAAACTGATTAAGTTTTAGCTTTAGCTTTGGCTTTGCTGTATATTTTTTGCTAAGCTTAAATGATTTTACCTTCTGGTTATTGCTGTTGAATGTTATCAATGCAATGAATAGATACCATTGTTGTCTGTTTCGGCTTTGTAACTAAGAATATTGTAATGAAAAATGTGAATTTGCTTTGTTGTCATTTATTTGCCATGCTTGAATTTCTATCTGCTTTGTCTGTTTGTAAATACTGATATCTAATGACTGCAAATAATATTAAAAATTTGATAAATAAATACAAATAATAATAATAAAAGACTTTTTGTATTCCGATATCTATTGAATCGATGAAACATATTGCATTTAGTTGTTGCATAGATCTGCCTATTTGTAAGCCAGTCATGAATCATAACGCTTAACATATTGAAAAGCCATGCAAGTTG
Organism: Scaptomyza reducta; assembly: GCA_035044485.1. Lineage (NCBI taxonomy): Eukaryota > Metazoa > Arthropoda > Insecta > Diptera > Drosophilidae > Scaptomyza > Scaptomyza reducta. The sequence goes on along the minus strand of JAWNNV010001364.1, from coordinate 216,881 downwards.
TGTGAAGTTCTATTGTACTGTTAGCTTTGAATTATTTTATGCTCAGTTTAGACTTTGTGTAGCAAGGAAAATGATTGTGTTATTACCTTTTCATATTGGCAATGCATTTAATGCGATCTGTATAAAATTCCAATTAAATTGAGTGAAGACTTATAACTAAAATCAAATTGGTTTTACTCGAAAATGATAAAATATTGCGCAAATAATAAATCAATGTTTTTTCAGGTCTTCTCGCACACATGTTATCATACAGATTGTGTTTAAGTACAACCATACATAAAAGTATCAAATTGATGTAATGGCGATGAGAATGTTTGTAGCAAGCAGCTGGTTGCGATGACTACGAATGGACAATGTCTGAGCATATGGATGGATTGCCTTTTAAATTGTTATCATATTGTTAGTATATTGTCTGTACTTAAGTAATTGCAGTTGTGTGTACTTCGCATAATGGTAATAAAACGAGAAACAAGGATATATTTATATGTATATTATATAGGCAAGCGCTAGCAATACACAAGTCACAAATGTTAACGAAACAAAGTATACTGTACCGCACGAACCTCCCTGTGGAAAGAACTGAGAGTAGATCACTTTAAAGGTATCCTCCTTGACGACGCCCGTGGGGCATTCAGCCTTAAAACCGCGATAAATTCGTTTGATTTCGTCCTCTGTGAAGCGGGTGGCGCGACTCAAGGCGCTCAATGAATCTGGTCTGTAGCGTGCCGGCGTCTCAAATTCTTCTAGTTCGGAATCTGTAAAGCCATTCCAATTGACCAAAGCGCAAGAAAACGAGAGAAAGAGAGAGAGAGAGAGAGAGAGGAAGAAAGAAAAACGAGAGAGAGAAACAGAGAAAATGAAAGCAATGCATAAGTGAATATATTTATTTGTTTTTTTTTTATCAAGCAAAAGCTGTTGAATATTTTTAATCAATACTTAACTACAAGCAAAATGAATTAAAATATATTATTGAGTCTGATTTTATCATCAGTTTTCATCATTATTATTATTGTAAAGGCTTAAGGTCTTGCATCAACAGGAATGAGTTGAGAAAATGGAGATAAATAGGGACTTAAGCTCAAGTGTTTATTTTTTTTTGTATTTAACGTTTCCATCCAAGCGCCTAGACACACATTTAAATACTTCATTTTACTGTATGTATATGGTAGCACGATTTTTGTTTTTCGTTATATTTGTCATAATAGCCGGAGGTTGATTCCTGTGTTCCATTTAAATAGAGAGTTTTCTTATCTTTCTAGCGTCTGTCATTCTGCTTACATGGCAGCATGTTTGCCAAAGACCTCCCTCTGCGCACACATATACTAAACACACACACACCCACACCTACAACCCCCTCATCTATGCTTTACACACATGACATGCAGAAGTTGCGAGCGATTTTGATCTTTTAAGTCGCTTGTAGCGCTGAATTGACTTGCAACTTCCTTAAGTACTTGGTCTGTCGCTCCAAAAACTTTTTAGGCTTTTCATGTTATTTTTGTTTTTTTTTTTTACTTATTTGTTTATGTGTGGGTCGTGCAAAAAAAAAAATCGAAATCTTTTAGCATGGCAACGTTTTTTTTTTTCAGCAGGTAAATTCCCCTTTTTAGCATTGTGTAACAAAAAATCAAGAAAAAAACTCTTTGTGGCTGCTGTGAAGCTTCAATTTTGGTTAATTAAAAGTTTTACCTAACTCATAAGTACACACACACACACACACAGTTATATACATGACCTGCAGCTGGTGTGTGTGTGTGAGTATGGGGTTGTGAGAGCGCAAGTTGCCCAAAAGCAGGCAACACTTTTCACGCGCTTGACAAATGGCTCCTTAAAAATGCATGAAACACGCGCTGCGACTGAATTGTGGCAAGCGAAACGGGTCCACGGTTAGACGCTGTGGTAACCACAGAGGGGTTACAGCGAGAGAGAGAGAGAGATGAGTTAGAGGATGTGTTTGGGCCAGCGCATCAACTATTTGTTAGCTGTGCTCACATCTAGAACAGACTTGCGACACGAATCCTTGGTTATCGCCTGAAGGTATACTCGCATATAAATGAGTACTCGCCGTACCGAGTTGGGTATATTCAAAATATGAAAGACAGACAGTCATACATACGTAAAAGAGTATTAGCAAAAAAGATGGGACAACGGACTACACTACAAAACGAAACAAATGTCACAGATTCTCTGCAGAAACGCTCAGAAGAAACACTTGTACAAAACCTCAATATAACCATATAATAAATAGGTAGACTTTCTCTTTAACTTTATTTTAAATCACATACAAACTTGTACTTTCGTTTTTACAAAGAAAACAAAAGTTAATTGTTTTTTTGGTTGTCCCGAAATGAGAAATACTGCAAGCTAATAAATATTCAAAGCATCTTTTATTTGTATCAAAAAGGGTGTTGCCGGGCATTTCTAAGTGTACATTGTCGAGAAAAATATTTCAAATGCCTGCTGGCATAAGCCACATTCCAACACACAAGCACACACTTTCATGCATATGCAAATGCATTGTTTAGTATGCATTTACTTTTTAGCCAAAAAGCTCACAATATACCAAAAATATAAAGCAACGCCTGCAGTTAGACAAACAAAAAAGTTACTTTATACTTTTGTATATGTTTAGATGTGAATTGCATTTAATTTCGTTTTGTTTGTGTGAAACCAACGTTTAAATGGGTCTTTAAATAATAACCATTAACGAAATATTAGCAAGTGATGTTGCACGGGAAATACCCTGCAATCCAGATTTCAGATGACAGATTTAGAATATTAATCCTTCAGTATTGACGTACAAATCGATTATAATCGATCGTTATCGACAATAACGTCTGAACAAACTCCAAAGATTTAATAAATTGTGACTTCCAGTCTAGCTCTTACGACAAAACTATTTTTTATTACTACATAAGTCAAATTAGTTTCATTTACGTATACGTATTATGTATACTATCGATAACAACCGACTTCAAGATACGACATTTGTCATTGTCAATTTGACTTCAACTTCTATCACGTATGAAAATTTCATCAATATCATGCAAGAGACACAAAAGATATTCCATATACAAATTTACATAGCCACTCAGCAGTAAGTGCAGGCATCTTCTGTAATTTCATCCACAAGCACACACACATACAAACGCACAATTTTCAGCGTGTTGTTTTAAAATACTTCGACGATTTGTGCTTCTGATAGGTTAAGACTATAGGGTTCAGGGCATCTTATAGTAAAGCAGCCCGCAACCAGAGATTTTCTTACATTTATTTTTTGTTGCACATTTTTATTGGCTGAGTGGATATAAGCCTTTTAGATGTGCTGCCAGAGTCTGCTGGGTATAGGAACATCTTACAACTCGTTCATTTTTCATGCGAAATGCACTTTTTGCATTTTCTTGCTCAGTCAGCTTTTGGCTGTTTGTTATATGTTTTAATGTCTGCTTTATTTTGCTTTTGCCACAAACTTTCTGCTGTTACACTTGAGCGCATTTCCATTCAGAAACTTGGTTTTATGACTATGTATATAGTAGCTCGCATCTGTCATATCTGGGTGACCGCTGAGAGTTGACAGTGGCCAAAATCGTTGACAAAATGCATTAATTCAAATATATATTCATGTGCTGTTTGTTTGACTCTAATATGGGCAAGCTGTGCTTTGAGTCGTGCCTCTATTGTTGGTGGCAAGTGGCATTCAACACACACACATATATGTATATATATATATATATATATAGGCTGCATGTGTGTTTGTGTTTGCCTTTTATTATCAGTTAACAAACAAAAAGCAGCCAAAAGTGTATATTCACCCGAAAAAATGTCTAAATTATTTGCAAGCATAACAAAGCTATTTGGTGCGACCTCGACGTGTTTTAGGGGAATATTTGTAGGATTTTTGGGTAGTCTAACAATCCAAAAATAAGCGCCAGCCGTGCCCAAAAACAGAAAGTCAGGCCACACTTCTGTTGTTGTTGTTTTCATTTGGTTAGAGTTATTTTTTGTTGTTGTTTGTGTTGCTGTTGCTGCTGCCAGCTGCTGTTGCTGTTACTGCTGAGGTCAAGGTGCGAAAAACGTGAATAGCAACGCCAAATGCAAACATGCCTCTCATTTAGGGTGGTGTGTGGCAGGCGTGGAGGGGGCATGGTTGGTGGTCAGTTTGGTCATTGTGGTCAGCTTTGTTGTCGTAATCGTAATCGTTGATGCTGGCAATTGGCAACCATAACCATAAACAAAGCGTGAGTGGAGGAGCTTTAGGCCTCAGGCCTCATACTCCTCTTATTGTAATTGCAGATAAAGCACACACACACACACACACACACGCGCAGCGGTTGCAACTGTTGCTGTTGTTAGACCCCTCACCACAACCCATTCCAATCGAGCGTCCCTTGCAACTTACAATGTTGCATGCGCTTGCATAATACGTTCCTGTTTATCTCGACTCGGTTTGCGTGTCTGTCTGTTTGTTTGTTTGCCACGTTGCTACAGTGGCAGCTGCTACTGCTGCGGCTGCTGGCACTCTCACTCTCTCTCTCTCGTGGACTTTGTGTGTGGCGCAGGTGTCATGTTTCCGTTTCCGCTGCAGCACCATTGCAATGCAGGCATTCATGCCGCTGCAACAACAAGTAGAAGATGAGCAGCAGGCGCCGTCAGCCAAGCGCAAATATTTTTGCAAACTGCTGCTGGAAAAACCGCAGGTTGTTAGTTTTCGTGCGGCTTCGCTCTGTGGGTGGTGCAACGACTGTAAAAGTGCTTTTTATAAGGTCTGCCTGCTGCTTTCCCCTACTGCAACTACTGCAAAAATATTTGCTTTCGTTCACTTTATAGTGTGCCGACTCTGTCGATGACGACTAGAAAGAAGAATCAGTAGCAATAACCTTACTATCAACCTGAAACAACAAATTAATAAAATCAAATGTATCCTTAATGGACTACAAAAACAAGTATACACACACACACACACATATGTACAAACGGAGAAACGAAAAGCAAGTTGATATAGTCAAACAATCCTTTGAAGATACGAGCTCAATTGAAGCGTTCACAGATAAACTCGCCCACAAATAAAGAGGAATACAAACAAGCAAACGCTCATGGCAACGCCTTTGTCAGTTTTATAGCCTTTCGTTCTCTCATTTCGACAAGCAAGCGCCAAAAATAAACGAAAGCATACCAGTGCGAAAGAGAAAGAAACGAAAAGACCAAGCAAACTCGGCGTCGTCATCGTCATCGTCATCATTAAAATGAGATAGAAGGCGTGGCAAAACAGAAGCTGCAGCCAAACACAAACTAAGACGAAGGCCAACAAGCAATAGCTTCCAGATAACTTGATGAAAGACAAAACGAAAAAATCAAATATATACATATTAGATCCATTTCTTTTTTATGAAATCGTTGAAACTAAGTAAATGCGTTGCCTCGTAAAACACAATCAGATATACATTTCTTTTTTTTTTGTTGGCTCCTTCAGCTGCTGCACAAGTAATGAACAGCTTATCAAGAACATGCCAAGAATCATTCAAGTCGATACATACATATATTGTACTTGCCTTCAAGGCTGGCTATCAAATTGCATATTCGTCTTTGGCATTATATGCCAACAATGTGTATGCGTTATGTGGCTATAAAAAAAAACCCATAAACCGCATATACATAAATCCAATTTTTTGCCTGCTGTCATGCGGAACCTAATGAGTTGTCAGATCTTTGACTTTAACTTTAACGCAATTCAAAATTTGCATGTTGAATTCAAAATGGAAGAATGAGGCAAACGTTAATACTCAGCTTATTAGTTTTTCATTTAAATATTAACTGAAGTAAATAGGAAATACTATAAAAGAAGTGTATACAAAGTATATATCATTTTGACAGTGAGGATGGAATATATATGGTGCAATTAGTCTAAAAAGATTAAATCAGTTTGTTTAACTGCAGTTTGGAACAACAGGCGCAAAAACCACTTTCGCCATAGTTTTTTTTTTGCCCCTCTCTAACCGGCAAATGGGTTTTTGTAATGAAATCCACTTAAACAATGGCAGTGCATATCTCGTTTAATTTTGTTTAATTTACGGCTGCGCATTTTTCATAGCCGAAAATAGTAGTAGGGCGTATGTGCAACGTTTTTTAAAAGAAAGCCAAAGAAATAGCAGGGGACAAAGTTTGCGGCGCCGCCTGCAAGTTGCAACAATAATGAGAAATTGTTATGCTCTCTCTTTGTTGTTGCTCTCGCTGCTTGTTTTGTGCAGATGTTGATGCTTTCCTTTATTGCACATTTTTGCGGCTGTTGCCCGTAAGTTTCCCAGACAATTACCAACTAAATGCGAACAGAATGCGCGAGACATGCGGGGCGGCAACAAAATCAGCTGCACTTATCTAGATAACGCACGCATGCCCCTCACTCCCCCAAACCCATGCAACATGCATGTGAATAGTTTGTGTGTTTTTGTTATCCTATGTGTGTGCCAAAAAAAAACTTTTACTTGAACAAAAGAGATTTGGAATAAAAACGAGTTATTGTTTTGTCCGATTTACAGCTCTACTATAAGATACCCTGTTACTGCGTTTTGTTATTATACTTAATGAGCTTTCCTCAAGCTCAAACAGTGAAGCAATAGCATAAAGCTATTTAGCTTGATTCCATTTCTTATTTGTAGGAAAATCATGATATACCAAAGCATTGGCTCAGACTGATGGTAAATAGAGCAAATATGTACCGAAGCGCAACAACGAATGGCTCGATTTAAGTAGAGTATAATATTATATATGCAAGCGTGTATTCCGAACTTAGATATACTTGCAACATGCCGTGTTACAGCAGATCAACTGACTTTAAAGCCATTTTTAATGGTTACAGGGTACAAAAAGTACATAAAAAAGTTGTATAAAACACGAAATGCACTTAACTCATTTGCGAGCGCCACAGAATGCGCTTAAATAAATTAAATTGTGGTAGCCCTGACACTTAAATATATGTATATATAAAAGGGGACGACAACAAACGACAAAATCAACGAGAGAAAGAAATTTGTTGCCCAACTTTGCAATATCCTGTAAGCTTAACTCAAAGCTGCTGCAATACAGAAAAACTCACACACTGAAAGCTGCGAATTTTGCACACCATGGAAAAATAGCTTTGGTGTAAAATAAATAGCATCTTTATTATATAATTGTGACCCAATTATTAATGGATGCGGGGTATCAGAAAGCAAAAAAAAAACCACCACAAAGTATATGAGAAGCGGAGAAAACAAACATGACAGACAAAGGACAAAGTGTCCTGGCATCCTTGCGCTTTCGGCTGAGTGCCAGTGAAAGTGCGCCAAGAAAGCGAAGCGAAGAAATGCGAAAGGCAACTGTCAAGATAGTCAGCCCGGCAGTCTGTCCGTCAGTCAGGAGAGGCCTCAAAGGTGGCAGTGTCTCTTGTGTGTTTGTGTTATTATGTATTATTTGTGTCACTAAGTAGTTGCTCGCGAGAAGCGAGCAAGAGAAATTGCAGCGAAGACACAAACCTTGCCATCAAGCATATCCATTCACCCGGTTAGCCACGCCTCTCTGCCCCACCGTTTTGTTCGTGGCCTGCACAAGCACTTAAAATGTCGCAGTTTCCATTAAAAATTATGTATAGTATCAAACAACAAACAGAGAATAATGAAATGATAATTAAAAGCATGCACGCAGGACACGAGAGACAGGCAGACAGTACAGAACGGAACAGGCAGGCAGAGCAGTTCTGGGCAAGGACTTTCAGCTCTTGGCCATCAAGTGCACAAATTGAAGAAGCCACAAAGTGTAGACGAGGAATTCAATTACAGATGGGAGAGCGAGATATATACAGATAGATTGAGAGAGAGAGACAGAGAGAGAGAGTGGGGAATTCGTTTTGCACTGTAATGAAGAAATTATGAAGTGCAGTAAAGCGCAGAACCAACCAACTTGCATGGCGCAAACAAAAAGTCAAGACAAACTGCTCTGCCTGGCGAAGCAGATAAACAACAATAAAGGGGCTAAAGCCATGGAATGGAGTCGGACGGAAATTGAGATGATGATGCCAATGAAGCTAAAAACTGAAGCTGATGGCGTAGATGGTGAGCGGCAGGAAGGGGAAACGGCCAAACTGTGATTTTTCGTTGGCCTCGGGCTAAGGAAACAATAAAATGCAGCCAGCGGCAAAATGCTGTTTTGCAGCACACAAAAAAGTTGGCAAAAATGCAGGAAGTGAATTGTCCAAAAGCCACAACGAGCTGCAATCTCTTCATACATTTGAGCTAATCATTGTTGCGTCGTTTCTTTACTCTTAGAAGCTGCTTATTACTATTGAGCACAGTAATTAAATGAATTTAATTGCTCTTGTTTAAGTCAAAACTCGATAAGGAGACACTATTATCCACAGCTACTTAGTGTAAAATAAAATAAATATATAATGAAATAAATAAATAATATAAAACATAGAAATGTTCTTATTCCACTGTGTGCACCATAAATTAATATATTTCTTATTTCAAACTATTTATGCTTTGTTTTAGAAGCTTAAAAGCTGGAGCCATTTAGATTTATCTCACACAACCTCTGAAAGTATGCAACAAAAAAGTGAACTTCCACACTGCCAGCATGTACTGAAAATTACTTTTTTACTTGGTATGCCTTATAATTCTGATTCTAGCTCAGGCAATATTTTTATTTTTTGTTGTAGATTATTTTTATATATCAGATTTTTTTTTGTTTTTTTTTTTTAACAGAACATTTTGTATCTTTTTTTATAAGAATTTTTATAATATTTAAAATTTTATAAACGTTACTGGCAACGCCTTGACTAATTCTGTTAAAATCATCAAATCCTTATCAAGAATGTACTATACAAATTTATGCCTAGATTCTTGTTTTTAAATGCGCTTACAGTTGCAAAACTTAATTATACAATTGGCTGTTAGAGTAAAATATGCGAAATGCATTTGAATCTGAATTTATAAATTTAAGCAAAGTGCATAATCATTTTGCATATTAAAAACAGATTATCGGTGTTTATAGTTGTTGTTCAGCATCGTAGCAAAGTAAAGTAGAGCAGAAGGCAGCCAGCAATGGGCATCAGCAAAGTTGACATTCATCAAACTTTTTCAATAAAACTTTTGCCCATCACTGGTCAAGCCCAAAGCTTGGCACTTATTTCGGCTCGCTATTCTAGTGCCAAAGTGAATTAAAATTTGTCAACTTTGCGCCAGATATGCACACACATTTATATGTGTGTATTATATAAGCATACCATGGAACAACGAATGTCCTTGCTGCTTCTTCTTCGAGAGCAACTGTCATTCGTTACGGCAAGTGAAAAGTTTTTTTTTTTTTTTTTGTCTGCCCTCGCCGACTGATTGTCAGAAAGGCTAAACTTCCACTAAATTGCTGGATTTACGTTTGGGTGCCTGCTTTTCCAAACTGTTATTGGCAAGGTGTGCTTTCTGCCGCCCAGCCTGTACAGTTCTGATTTGGAGCAGATTTAACATTTGAAAAGTAATAATATGCACTAGGACGCCATTCTTTCTTGAAGGAGCTTCCTAGATATCAAGAACAAAGCTCTTCCAGATTTTTGCACTTTTTTTTAAAGATATTTTTATATACTGATTGATATTTTATTTATTTTTTATTCATTTCGTTTCGGATATACTATGAAATGAATGAAAAAATTCGTGCAATACATAATACGTTAGTTGCATTATTAGTCAGGGGGGGGAGGTTAGTCAACGGCTGAACTGAGCGATGAGCGGATGGAAACTGGGGGAAAAGAGACCGCTTACGCTTGGAGAGACAGCCCATGGCCACAAGGAGCTCAGTCAAAGCTACACAAAGAACCAAAAAAAAAAATAAAAAAAAAATATAATAAACCAAAAAAAGATATGGTTAAATTTGTGTATTCAAAAATATTGTAAAATTTTTATAATCCTTTTTTCTTTTTAAATTGTATTCTCAGAGTAAAGTTGATTGTGAGCCTGTTGTGAATCAACATTCGCTTACCATTCTGTGCGGCGCTGCCATGGAATAGACTACGCAGATAGCTAATGAGGCGTCGATGCAGTGGCCGATGGCGGTGACGAGACGATTTGCGCACCGTTGAGGTTGAGTCCTGGCCGCCGCCACCTTCGCCCTGTTCGACATCATCAATGTCCGCTGTTGCGTCGATGCCGCATTGCGTTGCATCCACAATGATCTCAATGCTACGCTGGGTGTTCGTTTTTTTTAGAGCTCCACTGCTTGTGCCTGCCTTAAGTGCTGCCAATGCACTGCTGCTGCTGCCGGCTCCAGCGCTGGTGGCAATTGTTCCGATTAATGCATCCGTTGCACAGCTTCCCGTTCCTGTTCCCGTTCCCGCGCCCGCCCTAACATTGTCCCGCGAACTGTGACCCGGCTGCTGTTGAATGATGCGACTACAATGCCCGCCCGCTGCCAGTTGTCGGCCGGAAGCAACGCCGGCCAGCTGCTCGTTCACCATACCACCACCACCACCATTGTGTTGGCTTCCGCCACCGCCACCGCCGCCACGATAGATCAGCTCCGTTTCGTTGGTCACCTGACGCAGTGCATACAAGCCGAGCCCCGTGTGCGAGGCGCTGCTGGGCATGCCAGCACCTGCGCTGGCCGAGCCATTGCCACTGCCATTTAAGCCAGTATAGTAGGCGCTATTTGGACGCTGAGTTTGCTGCACCTGCGGCCCAGCCATTGCGATATCAAGTTCGGCGGGGTGGCTGACTCAAGATTCAGTGATACTCTCTCTCTCTCTCTTGCTCGCTCGCTCGCTCTCGGTCTCTCTAGTGGTAGTAACTGGTGCAGTTGTGGCTGTTGTGTGTTAATTGTGTTAGTTGGTTGCACAACATTATTCTATATTTACATGTTGCTTGATTTTTTTAAATTTCTTTTTCTTGGGTTTCCTTTGATGCAATTATATTTTTTGTTTCGTTTATCTTTTATGGGCTGATGTTATTTTAATTAGTAGTTGCATTAAGCGTTTTTTGCGCCTCAAACGTTCCTCAACATCTGCACGAGAAGAGAGAGTGAGAAGAGAGAGGGAATGGGATAGGGAGAAGAGAAGAAGAATAATATAACATATTAGAAGCTTGTGGTTAATTTATATAGTTATTTAATAGCTATGCAATTTACAGGAAGCAGCGTTGCATTTGTGTGTGTGTGTGTGTGAAAATGCATGCGTGTGTTAGTTCCATGAGTTTTAACACATAAACTGTTAGTGGTACAAATAAAGTTTTCGATCCAAGATGGCGCTTGCTCAAAATCCTGAAAAACTGCTTTCGAACATAAGTTTCGAAGCTCAGTTATTTGGCGAAACTCAAACAGTTCGGGTCACACAAAATTTTGAAATTGCTGTGCAATCCTTCGTTGGGGTTCTTTCATTTAAAAACCATGGAAAACAAGGACGAGGAGAAGCCCTTCAATCCTTTCTACATTGGACCGAACCCCAGCCAGGCATGTGCCGTTCCGAATGCGGCGCCGGACTGCGTTAATACGCAAGCCAGCGCAAAGAAGGCTGAAACGGGGAATAACTCGGCGCCCTGCAAACCGTTTCCTTGCAATGATCGGAGCAAGTAGCGCGGAGCAAGTAGTTGGGACAAAACAAATATTGCCCAAATTGCCATACGCACAATTTATTCATTCATAAATAAATATGCAACATTCAAAATTCAAAGCAATCTAGATTCGTATGTTTGTGTACCTAAACAAACACAGCTTATAATGCAAATGAGATTAAGGTCGCATTATTCTACAAATTTGATTTGCCAAGGAGCGAGTGAGAGCAGCTGTAGACAATTTATGTGAATTTAAGCAATTTGTCAATATTTTTTTGATTATTTCAACATCAGCAAATAATAGACATCTAAAATGTTTAGCTGCCAATCAATTCGCTGTTATCTCACACGTTCCAAATTTGGATGTCTTGACGGTTAGCAGGTGCTGCATCTTTTATGCTTCGCTATCAACAGCAGCAGCCACCAATAGTAATGCATCAGCTAAATTAAACATTGAGGCATTTGCCATTTCTATTGGCATTGGCATCGCAAATGGCATATGGCATATGGCATGTCGATGTTCTGCTCTAGCCAACTACACATACTCACACATTTATTATTTATTGATGGACTTATGCAACATGCGCAGCACATGCAACAGTAAGAGCAGCAGTTCATAGTTCCTTCACATATGTAAACTTATGCATCAAATATATACATATGTCTGTTTGTTAGTGTATATATATGTATATGGATATAAGTGTGTAGGGCGTAGCTTGGCACTTGGCAAAATTGCTAACGTTGCTGACTTCTTTTCACACACACACACACACACACACGGATATTTACAGCTGGCGCACCTGTTCATTTTTGCTTAACCTTTCCCTTTTGCTTGCTTGCACAATGATTTATGCATTTCAACCGTTTGTTGTCGACGCAACAACGACAACGACAACAACAACAAGAACGTTTAATGTAATTTTCTTGTTAAATGAAGACTGCCAAACAGCTTAAAAATGTGACTTTTTAGAAAAACACTTTTCTTCTGCCAGTTTTCATTTTCACAAATTGTCAGCACTTATGTCCTGTTTTTTTCTTCTTTTCTCTGGCTTTGTTGCTTTTAATGCATTCCATTAAATATATCATGCTTGCCAGCAGAAGTGAGTGATCAGTTTTCTATATATATCTATATGTTTGGTGTATTATTCTTCAATCGCTTGAGCAATGTTCCTTGTCAGCTCATCAATTGTGACCAAGGACGATTTTGACATTGCCTTGCCCTGACACGAGCACATGCTTGTCAAAATCTTAAACCTTAATGCCAAGTGTCTTTAAGCTCATGAAGATAGTAAACTCGCATAGTATTAGTAAAAGCGAAGGTGTGTGTGGAATGTTGTTTAAAAGGTTTGTGTGGCTCATGCATTTTGTATTGGGAATTCATAAATAATATATGCAAAGTTTGGTTTATTTGGTATATATCCTTAAACTTATTAGCATTTCATAAGGTTTCATTTCATTTTATTCACTTAATTTTTTTGTGCTGTCGAAACTGTCAACAAATCAAGCATGCAGCTTAATTTATTGGCATGTCGGAAATGTCGCAATCATTTAAGGCCGAGTAAAACGAACGGAAAACAATGCATAAATATCTATTAAACTGGGATTGAAATAAATTATAGTTTACACAGCAGCAGCTGCTGATGCGGTAATAATAATGTGGTCTCAGTGCTTGAAAGCAGTAAGAAAACGGAGTGGGGCACGGATTGAGGCAACGCTGGTTCAGGGTCAGGGTCAGGTGGTGTGCTCCTCTCTAGCTAAGCCAAGCTGGGAGAGCCAGCACTGGAGTGCAAGGCAAACACTTCGATGGCAGGGCAAAATCAACGACGTGAACAGAGGAAATTACGTGCATGGCAACAAGAAGAACGACATGAAACGACAACAACAACGTCGACGACAGTCGTAGATGCTGATGTTGAGGGTGAAGAACGACTGAGAATGAGAACGAGAATGCGAATAAGAAGCAAAATAATGATGATGATGGTGATGGTGACAACAATGGGAGTCGCATACTTAGACGCACTTGAGCATAAGAAAAGAAAACGCAAAACGTTAGGAAATTAAGCTAAAATGTATTATAACAATTCACAGTAATCGTTTGTCTGCGGCTGCAGCTGCGAATCCGGCTGTTTCTCTGACTTACGCTTACGGCTTCAGCTTGAGCTTAAGTTAAGGTCGTGGGCTGCCGCTGATGGAGTGTGCCCGGAAGTGCCGGAAAGCGGAAAGCTCAACGCAAGCAGCAAAAAGGTAAACTGCTTCGCATCGACTGCAGCCGGAAATGTGCCAGCTGAGAATGATGTTGGAAAATAAAGCAGTATTCCAAGAAACCGTCTACTATGTCCAAGTATATTCAAGCGAGAGATGTTAATTGATAGTCAGCGCGCATATAAAGTGAATCAGCAGCTAGCTCTCTTGATGTGGCGCTTGTGCTTGCCACTTGCCACGATTTCACAGTACAAATGTCAAGTGCACTTGCCCAGTGAACGCTGTGTGTGTGTGTTGAGTGGGGTGGTTTATTATGTCTTGCCACAATGTGGAGGCGATGCCAGAGTCGAGTCGTCGCGCAGCGTCTTGTGGCAATATATGCGCAATACTTAAACGGGAAGGTAAAAGGAAATTGGATTTTTGTTGACATTATTTTACAAATATCCGGGCTTACAAATAGCGATAACAATGGGCTAACACAAATGTTGTTGCGGCTTGTTGTTGTGGGCAGTTTTCATGCTAGCCAGCCACACACACACACAACACACACATGTACACACTCATGCGATGAGATTTTTGCAAGTTTGCTACTCAAGCACATCCGATCCAAAGTGGATGCTGAGGCAGCGCACCTGAAGCTGCCTTGCCAATTTTGAATGGAAATGCACAAGCATTGTGTATACGTATATGCGTGTGTGTATGCGTGCGTGTGTGTGTGTGTGTGTGTGTTTGATGGCGGTAAACATATTTTGATTTTGCATAATAAATTGCTGTGTGCTCAGGCTCAATACAACAAAAGTGCTAAACACTTCTAACTGATTCTGTTTGGCTCGCTTGCTGGCTGCTTGAGCCACTTTTGATGCACTTTTCATACCAGTTTTAATTTCTTGCTTGTTTCTGGCATTTTTAATTACGCGTATTGCTTTTGCATCGTCGTGTTTATGTCTGAGAGTTTTTACTTTGCCGACCAGTCTACCTAACTCGGTTATCTAAAAAGCATAAATATTTTGACCCATAACATTTTTTAATTTTTTTTTTTTTATAAATGGGATTTTTCGAATATCGTGATTTATTTCCATTTATTTTTCTCTAAGAAATATACATTTTTATTAATAATTCTGTTAACTATATCTCCTGTTTGTGTCCTTAATATACCAATAAATTGCCAAGGGTTCATACAACAGCAAAGATAATAGTACAAAACAAGTAAGAAGGCTCTAGTCGATAAATCCCGACTGACTAACCCAGAACCCCATACTTTAAGCGTACAGTCAGGGCTTGCTTTCTTAACTTAGTTTCTTAATTTCAATGCTCCATATCTCCGGTGTTTCTCAACCGATTTAAATAATTATTCATTAATGATTCGTCTAATGCTTCAAACTGCATCATAAAGATTTCTCAACTCAAGATTTTGTTGTTATCGATCACATGTGTATATCGGAAACGGAAAGAGTTATCGAAATTTTGAAAAAAAAAACTTGTACAGCCATACATATGGATGGACGGACAGACGGACATGGCTATATCGACTCGGCTGTTGATGCTGATCAAGAATATATATACTTTATGGGGTTGGAGATGCTTCCTTCTGCCTGTTACATACTTTTGGACAAAACCATTATACCCTTTTTACCCACTTTCCATGGGTTCAGGGTATAACAAATGCAAATGCAAATAAATTTGTGCATTCGATGCAAGTTGCATAAATCTGTCTATGGCTGAGCGACAGTGTGTCACAAAAGTGTGCGATAAGGGATTTGGTAGACTTCTTTTGGTTTTATGAATTTTGTGTTTGTTTTTTTTTACATATTTGGTCAAAAAATGCAATCAAGAGCGAATTGATTAAAACAAAACTGATAGTTTTACGGCTTGTTATGTTTTCATTATGAATTTTCAGTTTACAAACAAAGCATAGTTGTACTTGGTATTTACTTCTGTGTTAGCCAGAAAAAAGGCTTCTTGAATAATTGGCCAATAATGGAAAACAAAATCTAAAATACTCGGCAACAAGATAGTAATATGTTGAAAAGTGTGACATTTTCTAAATTTCTGTAGGCCGTAAAATATTGTGGCATTCATGAATATTATGTGGCCAACAACGACAAGAAGTTGCAACAGGCGCACACGGCAAAATACACGAAAAACTCATATTACAAACACAAACACAAGAAGGACGTAAGCTGATGCTGGAATCTGTAGCACTTCCACTTTGGGTTAACGGTCGCCCCTTACGCCAACTGGGGTTAACTGGATGCACAAGCTGTTTTCAGTGTGTGTGTGTGGGTGTGGGTGGATGAGGGGGAGTTGGTTGTGAGAAAAACAGCTGCCAGCAGGTAAAACGCTTTTATCGCATTTCTCTGTATGCTGCGTTTTTCGCACGTTTATTTGCGAATACTGAAAAGTGAGCTTGCGTGGCCATTGCAGAAGTTTGAGGCACTGCAGCCAAAACCAAACCCATTCCTACCTACACACACACACACACATACGTAGTGTATTTATGAGTTTGCACGTGTTTCCGTCTGCACTGTCGCCAACGTCGCCATTGAAGAACTCGAGTATCTTTTAACAACAAAAATAAAATGAAATAAAATAAAATATAAAAAAAACCTGTCGAGTGGGGTTTCATTTTCAAGTGAGCGGCTGTTTGTTTACATGCTGTGTGTGAGGGAGGAATGGCGAAAATCGTTTATAATAATCTGTAACCATTTAAAAGGGTTACAACTTTCATATGTGTATGCAAAAATCTGTCTATAAGCTGGTTAAACTACGTTTTAAAGTGTGTCACAGGGAGCTAATAAATTACAAATAGCATCAATTAACATACACTATAAATAAATGTATATAGTTACTCTTTAACATGATAGTAATCTCGCAGCGAAGTAATTCATTTTAATTTGAACAATTTCCCTATCTACTAGTACTAGTTGTTGAAGCAAACCATGTACGTATTAAATTGAGCTTTGACATTGTTGTGGCATATGGCAATGCAATCAAGGGAGATAATAAGCATGTTAAAGAACTTGAGTACACTCGGCCAAAGTATATATAGTATATAGTGTGTGTTGTGCAAGTGTACTACTAAGTACATATGAGCAGCATAAGGAGGCTCCTTGTGTAAAGTAAAGCATCTGTCGAGGCTTCTAACTACATAGACTGTGTGTGATACGCCCACATAAGTAATAAGTTGTAGTTCTACTTCTCAGCTCGCACACAGTAAGCACAAAGAGCGAGCGATACACATAAACTACTTACTAAACGTATGTGTGTGTGTGTGTGTGTACATTCATACGTACATGCATGTGCATAGTTTGTTTGCTTGTTGTATCTGCTGCCAGCAAGGGAGACAAGTGAATGTAAAAAGGAAAAGAAAAAAACGTTCGAGTTGCTGCTGGGCTGGCTTCACATTAACGTAACGAGGAGAGAGACCCAACAACAATTGTGCCTGTGGCAACTGTTCCAAGAACTATCCGTGCTTGCCTCGCCTTGCCTTACCTGTCAGTTTGTCTGGCATTCATTGTCAGGCATCAGGTGCAAAACATTTTCTATTTTCACAACTTTTAGTATAATTAATTCAAATGCTTTCATAAAAGCGAGCATAGCATTTACTTCTACTTTATGGTGCCGCCAGCATGTTGGCTTCCTTTTCCGTTAAATAAAACGCAGCTGCGTAAATACATTGTATTAACTTTTTCTCAGCACCAGTTTACCTTGGTATATCTTCACGCTACTATTGTGTATTGGATTGCCTAGCCCAAAATTAATGCCCTCAATGTGAACATCTTATGCATTATGTGCAGAAGTTTTTATTTTTATTTCCTTTCGCCTCCTTTACGCACAGCACTGATTACACATTTTAATGACTAGAACACAGGAACAACAATTAAGAGGGGCAAGGCAAGCCACAAAGCTGCTGATAAGCAATCTGAGAGCCCCAATTGCTCATTAGTATGCATTGATAGTTGCTCGTTCGGCCTATCGGCGGTCTAATGTAATTGAAAGGGATATAAAAATTAATTTACGAGCTTTGTACGCGAATCGCGTTCAGCTGGCTTCCCTGGCCAATGTGCCGTATGCGTAATGTGTCTAACAGCTGCTTGGATAAAGCATTTAGCTGATGATGTGATAACGTTAACAACACCAAACAACACGGCCTTAAGACCTATTCGGAAAACGGAGTATGAACAATGAACCCATAAAAACAGAATTATAAATTATAAGTAACAATGTTTATATATCTTTATTTAATATGAATTGTTTAAGAATTTAGTTAGACTGGAATATTTGTTGTTTTGACTGTTTATTTGCATTTCTAACCCTGACATAATTGAAAGCGAAACCCCCATAGACTGACATTGTATAAGATTTATTCGTTTTTCTAAATATCTAATAAAATAGTTTCAAAAGTTTATATCAATGCGATGCAAAAGCTCTCTAGAGCTCAAAGAGACATGGAAAGGTTTGTAAGGACTTTCGCAGTAGGACCTTTCGCATATATATATGGTACATTCTTCCCTTACGTAATGGTACTCAACTTTAAGTGAGGAACTACGAACTTGTTTCAGTTCTATCTAATAATAGAACCTCACTTCGTTCGATGTCCTGTTCTGTTCTGTTCTGTCCTGCGCTTTGCTTTATGCTTTCGATGTCCTCAAAATAGACAAGAACAAATCCTCCTTCCCAATCACGTCTACCCACAAGCAGACTGCCCAACTCAAGTGTTTCCACAGAAATTGAATTAAATTTGTGTATGAATAAAATAGAACACGAGCATAACACAAAACGAATTGACAGCAAAACAAAAAAAAAAGGTTGTTTCGCTGTCGCCATTGAGATGAGAGCAGGTCGTTGGGCAAAATCAAAATAGCACAAAATGAAAATGAAATTGAAGTTGGCCGAGTGCTATAAAATCAACAACAACAACAACAAGTATGGTATAGGGTTACAGCAAAAATAGAGCAGCAGACATGGACAGAGAGACACCCTCCCACACCAGACCTACCAGACCTACCCAATCCCAATCGGCATTCCTCAAGCCCATGGCGCCTCCCAAACAAACCAATCCCAGTTATGCACAACGTGTTGCTGACAGTGGGGTTCGGGGTGGAGGCATATTGCTGTTGACAGCCGCAGTGACTCCTCTGACTGTGCTGTCACTGGCCATGATGATGGCGATGCCCATGGCATGATAATGACGATGACAATCATAATGATGATGATGTTCTGACTCGGCCGGCAATTTTGAATGATGCCAAAGTGTCCGGGTTGACATTTATTGCCGCTGGCTTGTAAATTTTGCTCAAAAATAAAGCATGAAACAAAATTAAGATGTGCAAGCCCGAAAACACACTGAGACTGAGCACTGAGCTGGATCCGGAGATAGTTACAGTTGGACGGGGAGAGGTGGAACGATAACGGAGATTACCAAAACACACTACAGAAACGGAAACGTATGCTGGTAGGCCTCAAGACCTGTTAATTATCGCGCCCAACATCTTGCCTCGGGCCAGCAACAAGCTCGTAGAAGGGCAGACTCCAGTTACAAATGAGTTGCAGGTCCAGCATCGGCTTCGTCCGACTGGGCTGTCATTGCGTACGCTGATGGATTTGTGTAATTTCTTTATGCCACCTGTCATTCGGGGCCATCGCGCCCAACACAAATTGAAGCTGGATTTAATTACACAGTGTGTTGCACAGTGGCTACAAATATCATTGTTTTATGTTGCAGCTGTCAACCATTACTCAATGTACTTGTACTTGTTACGCGAAAGGTCCTTTAAGTTTTCTCAGTAACAAAGTAATTGCCTTGCGTCTTCGATGTCTTTCGGAACGAAGGAACAAAGTCCGTCTTGGGGTCATTTACACTATCAGCTAGATAAAAGCAGTTTAAGCTTTGGAATACCTCAATATAGTTTATCTACTCACATACTTAGGCACCCTGTCAACAGTTAAACTTTTAGTAACAAGCAAAACTTTTTCACTAACTGTCTGGACTTAACCCTTAAAAGTTATTCGCAAATTCCTCACATATTTTAGTAGAAGGTTATAAAAATTTGACTTTAAAGCTAAAAAGCAGCTAGTAAAGTGATAAGAATACAGTCTTAGCCATAAGAATACAGTATTAGCCATAAGAATACAGTCTTAGCCATTTAAGCATATTACGATATTAAATAAAATATTAAAATTTGAGCATCAAATTCGCATTTTTTCATGTTCAAACCCAACAATTAAACATAAAATGAATATGAAAATAGTTTAAGCTATGTCTCAACACGATTCCTTTGAACTTGCATGACGTTTTTGTTGGTGATATGCACCCCACTCCATTGGGGGAGAAAGTTCTTGTTGTTGTTGTGGCTGTTGGTTCTTGCTCGACAATTATTCAAGTCATGCAGATTTGGTCCCAAGCCGCCGCCAGGTGGCGCGCCAGTGTTGGTTATGTGTGTCATGACCTTCCCAACGCCGCAAATTGTAATTTTGAATTTTAGAGACGCTCTCTCGTTGTTGCCACTGCCACTGCTACAGCTAATGTTTTTTTCTTTTTTTTTTTTGGTGTTGCAGAGCATTTATTAAAATCGCATTTCACTTTCAGAGCTTGCAGATTTACAGCGTCGTTTTTTCGTTTTTGCTTTTCTTGTTTTTTGCTTTTGCTTTTAGTTTGCATTATAAAATTGCAATTCATTTCCTTAATGCTGGCAATTTGGGTCAAATCTAGTCGTAATTAGATGTCAGACGTGACTTTAATTACAGCCACAGCAGCTAATCGATTGGCCATTACCACGTAAACGCGACTCATAAACTCGGCCCAAAATAACATACGTACATTAAAAAGCACTTCACTTCTCGTTTTTCTTGTTTCTCTGCATTTTGTTTTTGTATTTCTGCTTCTTTTTTTTTTAACGACAATATGCAGTTGTCACGTTTTTGCACCTTTTTGCACTTAATTACTTAATTGGCTATTAGCTAATGGCTGACAGCCGTGTCAGGTGGGCGTGGCATATTGCAGCTGTTGCACAGCCCAATTAAAAGCGCTACTCGCTTAAAAATGTTGCATATGGTTTAAATTTAACCGAGCTGGCCACCAATTGGCCAACGGATATTACCAATAAATTGAATTTCATTGATCTGGTCAATTAAGTGCAGACCATCTGATGCACAACCGAACGAAAAGGCAGTTAAGGAACATACGAAAGCGGGAACTATGCACACAATGCCAGAGTTGGCAGGTCATGAACAAGCTGGATACCAACTGATCGAACGTATGAGTGCGAAAGAACAAGCCACTTAGTCTGCTCTCCTGATGGATAACTGTTTTGCTTCGATGCCACTGTGCTTATTTTCGAGCACCACAATTTGGGCAAGCTGTCATAATCATGGGTTCAGGCCATACCATTCAGTTGCACCCTTCGCACTCTTCTACCCCGATGCCACTACGCTGCATACTTCATTAAGCTGCGTCGGAACAATGCAGGCGATTCCAATTTGAAAAGCTGCATGCAAACAATCCAATGCAAACCATTGCTGCATCTCTACATTAATACATTCATAATTGCATTCGGCTGCAGTGGAATCGGGGATAAAACGCCAAGCATTAATAATGTATCAAACAAATCATCTGGCATTTTGCCTGTCTGAAGCTTCTTCCTTCTTCTACACACATCTATTCAAGTCATATGCCATTGTTGTACCAATCCAATATAGTTATCAAGTTTAAGTTCTGCAAGCAACAGGACAACTAAAAGGAAATCTGTCGGGAAAGTCGAGTTTTGCATTGACTAATGTTTGTCCACATCCCAAACCAATTGTGATTGTTGTGTATACAGAATTGTAAATGCATTTAGATAAGTGCAGCTCTCTCGAGTAATCCCATAACAGGCAGCAAAAAAGCATGAAAAAGCGCGCACTGAGCGAGTCTCGGCCTTTTTTTGTCTTCTGATTACTTAAAATGTTGGAAACTTCTTTAAAGTTGAACTTCATTTAGTCGATACTTGAAGTATTTGTTTAATAAACAACTCAAAGGGTGTTAAGTGGACTTACTTAAGTGCACTTATGGCCCGACTGCAAAATTCCAATAATATATTAAGCGCTTAAATCAAATTAACTTCAGATTTGAGGTTGATTTATTGATTAATAAAATGACCGCACCGACCTCATCACAATAATTACAAAATGTGCAATTAAATTCCTTTGCTTTTATGTTTTCTGTACATAAATGTTAAATGCTTTTGCCAAGGGCAACTTATTTCAATTAAAATTATTACATGTTGCAAACATTACACAGATTCAATTTCTCTGTAACCTTGCCACAGCATCACAAAACTGACATCCAATTATGCGCACAAACGAAATGCACTTCTTCACATCTGCTCCAACATATGTATACAACAGAATAATGACAGAGAATCGACTTACTGTCCAAGTAATAGTTGAAGTAAAAGTACGTCTCAATGCTATTGAATTCCCAAAGCAACGCAATGCGAAGCCAATTTGCAACGACGGAATGCCGACAATACTCAATCAGCAACGCAGTTGCGACTCGCCTGCCAGAAGCATTCGTTATTCATTATGCGCATTTGAAATGACTTTGCTTTGTGTGTTCATTGTTGTGTTGTTGTTGCTTTTTTTTTTTTGCTTTAAAATGTTTTGTGTTACCTGTAATTTGTTTGGGCCACAATTGAGTGGCTGCATTATGGCTGCTAACAAATTGATAATGTCTGGCCAAATGTTGTGTTTTTCTTTTATTTTGTTGGCTTTTACGCAGCCAATGGGGCCAACAGCCAGTCGGCTTTCAGTCTGTTACTACAGTTGATAGGGGAAGGGGAGCAGGTGCGGTGGAAGATGAAGAAGGTAGACTTTAACTAAAATCAGGCTTGAATCTTTAAATATTTGTTAATGGATTGCTTGCAATTAGCAGGCGAGGCGGCAACCCGGCAGCACTGGAAGGTAAATGGGAATGCTGGAAGCCGGAAGCAGGAAGCAGGAAAGCTGCAACCAGAGCTACGACGCATAAATCAATGCGGCATTCTATTGTTGTTGTTGTTGTTGCCGCCAACAACACGATAAGACAGCGAGAAAAATGGAGCGGGTGTGGGAAAGGTAGTGGGTGAGAATTTCTTGACACCGCTTGTCTTTGCTTGGGCAACGGACAGCGCTAATTAAGTATATATATACTATATATAAATATAGTTGCTTGCATTTGCAACTTAATCAAATGCCAATTAGCTGACATCTCCAGCCAACACCTAGCAACCAGCTACCCCACCCTCCAACCATCCCCCCATTTCTGGGCTATCAGTACAAAACAATAAACCATAAACTGGACCACAATGTGGGCCCATACCTAATTAGCTTGGCCAAGAGTCACACAAGCAGCAGCAAGAAGTCGCCGGCGTGATTTTTGCTTTTCTCTTTCTTTTCTTTTTTTTCTTTTGAAATTTTTCTTTTTTTCAAATGAATTTCTTTTTCCTTTTGCGATCTTTTGTCACACACAGAGATAGAAATAGATAGATTTCTGGCTCATTGATTGCTAGAATGGCCCTAAACAGAAGCCAGCAAAGTGTCAACTTTGTGAATTGATAGTCACAAGATACCAACACATGAATGACTTTTGGCCACACCCCAATTCTCTTATACCCTATTTTGTTATAGCAGCTTTAAATATCACAATAAATGTGTGTAAAACAATGAATTGTATAAAAAGTCATGTTCAAAATATCTCCTGTAAAACAGATAAGTTTCCATTTATACCTTAAAGAACGGATAAAGCAGGAAGCTTTCTCACAGCCAGATTTCTTGTTTGTCTACAATTGTGTTTCTTTGTAGTTATGCAATCGCAATTAACTTGATTTTTAAACAGTTTTCTTCTCAAAGATTCCCCTTTTTTTCCTCTTTCTAAGCTTTTCAGCAAGATGTGCAATTGAAGATTGCTTGTGTAATATTTGGTCAACGCTTTTCTACTTAAGGAGTCGCCATTCTTGAATGTCCGCAAAGGCCAAGGCTTTTCGCTTGTTACCATCGTCAATGTTGTGTCTGCGGCTGTTTATCTACCGGGTCTCGCTTAGTAACTATTATCTTATTGGTTTTCTTTCCTTTGCTTTTGTGCTTGTGTGCGAATAATCAGAATAATACAGCATAAGCTGTTAGCAAAGCTGTAAGTTGAGCATCAATCGTCTATGGTTCGACGCCTTTATGTCTTTCATTTGCTGACCTAGCCAACTATGAGTTTCAGTTTCAGTTTGAGTTTTGGTTTAGCTAAAAGGTCGGGCTTTGGACCTTGAGCTTGGGCTTGAGGATTTGGATTTGGGTCGCATTAATCAAATGCCTACATGCCTAATACAACAACATTTAAAGTAGGAGGGGGGAGGGATGGAAGCTCTTAAAAGTCATTGGCAGCGTTGCGTAAAATCGGCTTTTGGCAGCTTCGCTTCCGTTTGATCGTTGCAAGGCCATACAACTTAACGGTGGGTTGGGTTTTTGCCACACAACTTAACGGTTAATGACAGTCATGCACATACAGACAGATATAGTACATATATAAAAAAAGGCAGCTCGTTTTAAATTAATTGCAGACACAGAGAGAGAAAAACTGGCAACGAAACTTGAATGAATAATTCGGCTTCATTGATTTCCATGGCTAGCACATTTATTGGTGTGTGGGGCTCATCCTCAGTCGCATACCTGCCAATACCCATTGGTATTTGAGACTAATGACAGAGATAACAAAGCTTTGTTGGCCACAAGACTCAGCAACAACAAATAACAACAGCCACAAACTTTCAGTCAAAGCAAGAGCAAAACAGAGTGAAAGCAAGCGCAAGAGAAAGATCGAATTAGAGATAGATAGATAGATTTAGCGCGCCCCAATTGCAATTAGCTTCGAGTTATGAATAAGCTGGAAGTACTGCACTCCTCCTCCCAAATCAAACCCCTCACCAACCAGTTCTTATCCTCGTAACTGCTGCGTATACGTGATGCTGCTGACAGCTTTATCAAATGTTGTTGATGCGCATTTCACACTTGGGCCTTTGCAAGGCAATTTTCATCTCAATTTCCATCTACACGTTGCACCTTTATACCTCCTCTCGTTTCCCCCTTTACCTGATACTGTTTTTGACCAGCTTCGCTTCTGCCATGTGCTCCGCGTAACTCTGTTCCAGCGGGATTGGCCTCGTGGCCAGTGTAAATTATTTAAACTGCAAAGTTGCGAGCAGAACCGAACAGCACAGACAGACAGGTGATAGGAGCATTACCCTTGCCCCGGTCACGTACCGATAGGCCCAAGCAGGTGCGAAAATACACAATACTACACTTAGCAAAAGAAATCACATTTTATGGTATAAGTGTTTGCCTGACTGACTTGGTTCTGGCCTGCTTTCAACTGCTCAAATAGATTGACAAGGCCTTGATATATTTATTTTATTGCACTTATTGTCTTTCTCTCTATCTCTCCCTCTTTCCGTTTCCGTTTTCACTGTCTTTCAATATCATTCATAACATTAGATTTTTAATAATTCTGTTTTTTTTTGTAAGTGTATGAGTGCGAATGAGTAGCAGAGTTGAGCAGATTTCGTGTTTCTGCGCCTGTTCCTGCTACCATTTATCAACATCCGATTAATGGGCAAGTTGGCAAGGGTTGTCAGGAGGAAAATGAATATGCATAAAGCGCAAGGTGGTTTACACTTGAATTAGTTATGAGACCAATAGCCGCCATATTGGCAAACAAGCGACAGGGTTCGACGGCATAAAAGCTGTAATAAAATTAAGCTAACGCAAAAATATCCGGGACATTAAACAGTGTGAGGACTAAGATAGGCAAGAAAAGGTTTAGAGCAAACGGCAGGTAAGCCCGAGGAAAGTGTAATGGTTCCATAAATTTAAAAGCATATAAGAATCAAGAGATCCGAAGCTTGAAAACTGGCGCAAAATTAGCTTAGTGCTTCTCGCTCTCAGGCATTGGTTAGCGTAGTATTTTGCCAATTGCAAAGAGCTTTAGTTGAAGCTACTTTCAGTCAGTATGTATTAGTTTTTGGTTATATTTGGTTATCTAGGAACCGGATTCCTAGATAAGTATTCTCAAAAAGTCCTTGTGCTTCTTAAACTTGTTTTTAGTATAAACTGTAAGTAGAGAAGCCATTTTATGGGGTTGTCCTGACACGTTGTAACTCGCTTGTTCGTTTGAGTAAAGGAGTGTAGCAAAAATGCCTTCAAATACTTATAAACAAGCTGTGTCTGTATCATATATATTGTGTTCTGCGCGCGTGTGCTTGTGATATGCAAAATGCTGTCATAAATATAACAAAGAAATGCTAAAACTAAGCAGCGAAAGAGTGAGAGACGGATAGCCTGATAGAGCGACGGGCTGACAGACAATCAGACAATCTGGCAGACAGTCTAAGTGGCAAATTGCAATAAGTTTGATGATAAATGCACCATATATATATATATATATATATATATATATTAGTTATGCAAATTATATGCATGTCTGTATGATATATATTCTCTTTTTGTGTATATAATGCAATTGAAATTGCGTTCGATTGTTCGTTTAACTTTTGTAATGGCAAGTGTTCAATGTTGCTCAAAACAACAATCAAAAATCAAATTCTGATTGGATTGCATTTCAATTGCAAGTGGGATTAGAAATGTTCAACACAACCACACACACACATAAGTGTGTGGGCGGTTTTAAGTTGTAACTTGCATTGTCTTTAATCGGATTACAATATAATGCTACTAATTGCTACAATAACCACTAAGTTGTTTTCAATTGTTTACGTTGTTGTTCATCAAGTGAAGATTAACATGGGTAATGGTTATGTAAATTATTTAATCTTTAAAACGATGCATACAGCATCAGAATCAGTAGGAGACTCCAAATTTGCAAAATTGGTGTGGTGCGTCGAACACTTTATTGAGTTCAACTTAAGGAAATGAAACACTTGGCAGCGAATTAAATGACGAGGAAACACTTTAATAGGATTTCTTAATAGTTTATTCGTTTAAGGAATCCATTTGAAATAAGCGCTTAAGGATTTAACACAGCTTGTGTGGCATTTGAATAGACAGATACATTTGGAAATGGTTTTGACAGACAGCTCAACAGGCGGGCACCCCATGTTCATGCTCATGTTCATGCTTCATTGAAAACTAAGGACTACAAACAAGCAGCGCATGCAAATATTGCGCATACGCAACGTGGTGCGTGTGAGGGAGGACTTGTTGTTGTTGTTGTTTCTGTTCCGTGTTGCGATTGCTGCTGATTTAAAGTCGCGTTTGTGACAGAAACACGTGACAAGCGCCTGACACGTTTACGACAGAGCTGACAAATCAGTTCGCATCAGCGAATCGTTGAATGCCGCGACGTGAAAATACTGCATGATGTGGATACGACATTTCCAAACAAAACACATTCACATATACATATACACAGTGGAATCAGATGGAGCTTAGTTTGCGTTCGCGCCATTGTTAACCCATTATTGACAGCTCGACGGGGCATGGCTCAGCTGCCTTCTTGTCCGCAGTTTGGCCCAAAAAAAGGTGTCCGAGCCGAAACAAAGACCGCTATGTGACTGGCCGCCCCCTCCCCGGCAAAACACATTTTCTTTTAATTAAATGCTAAAAACTTTTTGTGTCTGCCGTCAAATTTCACGCAATGGGAGACCGCTGCTCGCTGCCCAATATTATTTCCGGCCCCAAAATTGCCTTTCTAATAGGCATCTAAGTTTCTATCTTGGTGTGTGTTTGTGTGCGTTTGTGCGTGTGAGTAATTAGACAGACTCTCTGGCACGTCGGCTGTTGGGTGGCGCTTCTAAGCGCGGTCAAAAATGATTACCCGTCAAATGTGTCATAAATTTTTATATTTGGGCCTGCCAACGCACCTTGGCGGCCATTTTGAAAATACATAACGATGCTGTTGGGCATTTAAAGCGAAAAGCAAACATAACCTCAAAAGGAAGCCAGAAATGTGGGCGTTCTCCCTGGAGAGCAACTAAGACAAGCGGCTGGCTACGACCTGGTACGAACCAAGTCAAATGCTCTTAACTGATGTTGGGCTAAAATGTAAATTTAGATATTAATATGCAAGCGTATGAAATAGCAACGACTGTCTGATGCGCTTTATTACACGTTGCTCTCCATGATTAATTAAGGAATATAGCAAAACTTGATTATGAATATATATTGAATATACTATTATTTAACCATTGTGTATAAACATTTTATATATAAAGTGATTTTTATGCAACAAGAAATCTCAAACTTTTTTTTTATATATCTATAGTACCTTTTTGTAATGCAATGAAAGGGTCTGCAATACCCTAAGTACCCATTCAATGCTCTGATTACAACTGCACGTGGAAGGAGAGCGGAGGGAGGTGGGGTGTACGTCTGGTAGTGTATGCTGGTTGTTGGCACAGTTGGAGCAACTGCCGCCGCGCATATGTGTCAACGACTTGGTCAACATTAAAGGCTTTGCGCCTCCATCTTTGCGTGTGACCTCCTGCCGCGCCCTCGCCTTTTTGTATAACCAAATGTGTGTGTGTGTGTGCTTAAGTGACTGACTGAAAGAGTCAATGTGTCTTTGTGTGTGTGTGTGTGTATGCGTGAGTGGTTGAGTGAGAGAAGGCGTTTGTGTTTTTGGGTGGTGCTGGTATAATGTTTGTAAAGTCGGGCATGTCTATTTGATCCTTGCCGTGAGTAGCTGACATAATATGTGAAATCCTTATGGAATTTAATAAGCTTATGTCGCTCAAACATACATGCATGCATACAAAACAAAACAAATACTACATTAAGTGAGTTTTAGGCCAGCTGATGCCATATAATGCTGAAGGACATTACATAAAATAAATAACTAAAAACCAGTTAAAGGGTAGAAAAATCCCAAAAACGGCCATCACAAGCAAACATTTCAAATATTTTTAGATATATTCACTTTTTAAGGAACAAGTTAAAGTTGTAGTGAATATTTATTTATTGCATACTTTTTAGGGCCTGTGAAGCATTTGCTATTCACTTTGCACATAGTTGAATGTACTTGTTGTTGCGAACTGTTTTGTGTCATTTGCAGTTGCAGCTGTTTGGTGTTGCCTCTTGCGAATCCCTAAGCGAACCTTAGAAAGAGTTTAAGTAAGAAGCCTCGTTTCGCCCCGTTTACAGTTGTTCGACTCGGTTGCGTTTGGGTTGGGAATTCACGTAAATAACCATTCAAAGGGCTGGGCCACGACTCTGAGGACTGCCAACAATTACTTATTTAATTTTTGTGTGAAGTGTCTCTCTCTCCCTCTCCCTCTCCCTCTACCTCTCCCTCTTCCTTTCTCTCTATATCTCTATGTCTTTGTCTGGGTTGCAAGCTTGTCTGCCCTGCAGTTATTCCGAGTAGCCAGTCCTTGACGCAGTGCCCCAAACCCTTTAACGTCGAGTACCTCCTCACAGCTTCAGTTTCAGCTCGTCCTTTGTCCTTTGCGAGTGCTTTACTGTTAAATGTGGCCAATGTAGCGCATTCCCTGTGTCTGCCTTCAACTGAGAATGAGAGGCACAGAGAGAGTGAGAGAGAGAGAGAGAGAGATACGTACATGGCAATTGTTTATTCCTTTGTAGAGAGACAGAGAAACAAAAAGGTTTCTTATTTTCGCGCCTGCTGCTATATAGTTACTTATTTGTTGTTGTTGTTATTGTAGTTGCTTTGCCCCTTGGGTGCTTTATTACAATTTAACTTTTCTTTTATTGCAACATTTTTGTGCCTTTTGCGTTGGTTCGCCTTGCGGCTAACCCAAGTAACCAACACTCGCACACACACACATACGACTCCAATCCCAAGCCCCGATTCAAATCCAAACCCATACCCTTACCCGTACCCAATGCCCTGAAGCCAAACAAAGGTTCAACCGGATGCTGGCCACAGACTCTGACATAGTCTCTGGAACTTGGGTCTGATTATGTGCCATGTGCCATCTGCGCCTCAGCGTGTGTGTCTGTGTGTAAGTGTGTGTGTGTGTGTGTGTGTGTGTGTGTGTGTGTGTGTGTGTGTGTGTGTGTGTGTGTGTGTGTGTGTGTGTGTGTGTGTGTGTGTGTGTGTGTGTGTGTGTGTGTGTGTGTGTGTGTGTGTGTGTGTGTGTGTGTGTGTGTGTGTGTGTGTGTGTGTGTGTGTGTGTGTGTGTGTGTGTGTGTGTGTGTGTGTGTGTGTGTGTGTGTGTGTGAGTGAGTGTGTGAGTATGTGAATAATAACAACAAACACAACAACAGCTGAGAGAACGAGAAAAGATCTCATTTTTATGCTGCCCTAAGTTTCATTTTGCACTAAAGATTTCCGACTACAGCCTCCACACACACACACATGCATACAGACATAAATACATACATGCTTACTTACTTACTTACTACCATATACATACAACAGAACAGAAGAGAAAAAAATGAAGAATAAGTAAGTCCAAACCCAACTCCAAATCCAGCAGCTGTCCAACGCGACCTATAGCCCCCATATCCACACATACACACACACACACTCACTCACAGACATACACATGCATGGTAGGTATGTGTGTTATGGCTTTTCTTTTATTTTATATGTATTTTACTTCATTTCACTGCTGATTGCTCCCCGCACTTGCTGCCTTCTTGTTGTGCTGTATGTGTTTCCACTTCTTGCCTCATGCATATTTGAATGTCCCTTAAAGGCACTTCAGTTCAGTTCAGTTCTTGCTTCTGCTTATATTCAAGTCTGTGTTGCCGTTGTTCTTACTGTTGTTGTTGCGGCTGCGCTTTGTGCGGGCCATCGGCTGTTTAGTGTATCACACACACACACACTATGACTTACACTTACAGAAAACATTGAGATCAAAGATAGCTTGTTGAACTTGTGGGCGGCAAGTGTATTCCAAAGTATTAACTAAATATTTATTTAGAAGTAGATTTTTGGTGGTTTAAGAATTCAGAATTCTTATAACGTTATTATTGTCTAATAGTTTTTTCTAAGTGTACATCCTCGCAAGTACCTCAATCCCCTGTCTCTTTATCTTTCTGTCTTTTGCCCGCGACCCTCTAGAAAAATCATCATCAGTGTTGAAGGCCGCCATTTCCGCAGTCGCCAACCTTAATGGTCAAATGTGTGTGTGTGTATGTGTGTATTTGTGTGGGTGCCTGAAAATGATTTCTTAAACTGCAATTCATGCCCTGCAATTCCGATGATGGCGCGTTTTTATTGCTCTCGGCTTTCACATCCCGCTGCCCTCCACCCGACCATCGAAAATTTAATCGAGCTTATCACATTATTATTATTTGGCCGGCCTCCTGCGTGTCCCTGTCTTTGTGTGTGCATGTGTATCCCTGTGCAGAAGTAGCACTTAAGACGTGCTTATTAGGCCCTATTAGCAATAATTGCACTACAGAGTCAATTTAGGTATTCACGTACAGATTTTCCCTTATCATCATCGTCATCAAAAGCAGAGGCAACATCATTATTAGCCTTATCACACAAACATTATCTTTAGCCCCAGGTACATCTCGTTGAGAGAGAGAGAGACTTACACACAGACAGACAGACAGACAGACAGACAGAACTGTTGACTTTAAGCTTATTCTCAGTTTGGCCTTTGAATTGAGTCGATTTCCGTTTTGGGGGGCACTCGAATCGGATCATTAAGATGGAACTGACCAAGATAAACTCGACGACAAATGTGTGTTGTATTGAAATGGGTATTTAGAACGTATAGAGTGTATTACCAAAAAGCTCTTTTCCTTTGAGAGATAGAGATAGAGGTAGAGAGAGAGAGAGAGAGAGAGGGGGCTATTAACTATTCTGTCTGGTTTGAGAACTAATTGAAAACGGAAAATGGAGTCTTTAATCAAATTTCTGAATGTGTGTGTGTGTGCGTGCGTGTATGTGTGACCTATTCTTGACCTATACTCATACACACGCACACCCAGTGAAAGACATACACATATATATGCTTGTTCATATATTTTGCCATTGAGTAAATTAAAATTGTGCACATTCATGCCATGGTTTAGTATAGTTGTGTACAGGACCACAGGAATGAGGGGAAGAAATTTGACTCGTCTGACCTTTGTGCTGCTGCTGGTAATGGTGATGGTGATGATGTGTGGGCAGTGGGTGCAACTCAATTTGAGGGACGATATACCATTAAAAGGCCAGGACGACAAATATTTTGCCAAACAAATTGAGGGACAAAAGTCGGACCTAAAGATAAAGATAAACAGCAGACATAATACTCGCACACAAGCGACACACACGCACACCGACAGAGAGTGAGAGAGAGAGAAAGAGAGGTAGACATGGAAATAACAGCAACAATAAACAAATTTTTGCTAAAAACACAAATACACAACATCAACGAAAGTCTCAAGAACTCAAACTTTTGGGCCATTCGACTCGCATACTCAATCTATATAGTATATGCCATATATACAGAGAGAAAGAGAGAGAGAGAGACAGCAATAACTCCTACGCTTTCTCCCTCTACTGCTTATATGTCAAGGACTTGGGGCATCTCTAATCTCTTTTGGCAAAGCATCGGACATCAAGACAGTCGAGATCAAAAGCTTTTGATAAACTCTAACAAAGCGCCAAAGTATGCGCAAAATGCCACGCAGAGAGGGAGAAAAAAGAATACATAAACAGAGAAATATACAATATTTAAACATTTTATGTTAGTCGGGAGCATACCCCCCCACCCTACAGCAACCCTGCTTAGTGTGTGTGTGTGTCTTTTTTTGTGTTCATTTGGCGCAGCTCATTTTGCCGTTTTCATTCTTTGGTCGTCGCACAGCCAACGGCCATTTCATTGTTTGCCTCTTTCTTTCTTTCTTTATTTGTGTGTGTGTGTGTGTGTTTTGTATGTGGCGCTTTTATCTCTGCCACTTTGGCATTGTTTTATGGCTACCCTAGCACAAAGCCATACCCCCCAAAGCACCACCCCTAAATGCATTAAGCGCCTTATTAGATGGCACACTGGCAATTTGCACATTTCTCGTGTGTCAATTGTTAAGCAAATTATGATTGGCCCAAAAATAAATAACGAATTACGAGCGCAGCTTTAAAGACAATCCAGCAGAGTGTTGGTGGCCACAATAATTAAAATATATTCATTATTAATACGCAGCGAGCGGAAATACACTATCAATTGCACAATCCATTATTCAGCGTTGGCAAACCAAACGAAGCGACTGAATAAATGAATATGATGAGAGAGAAAGGATTTCTTGATGCGTATTTGTCAGTTATCCCTTTTGCTAACGAGTTCACAGCAATTGCTCATTACAAATTACAGGGTATTTTCGGATACATCACATTAATATGCGCATAATTATTTCAGTTTTGATTCGGTTACCAATTATTGTTATTATTAAATATTTGTTATTGTGCGGTTCGGTTCGCACACATTATTTATAGCGTCGCGCGGTAAAGCTTTAATCCAAGTGAATCCATTTGCGGAAATTAAAATTATTATTCTCTCGCTCAGGCCGTCTCTGTCGCGCTTTCTCCACATGTCACTGTGTGTCGTTATTTGTGGCAAATTGTTGATTTATTTGTTTGGTCATCGCGGTCAACCCACGTACAGGTTGCAGCCTGGCAAGAGTAAATGTGTTTAATAAGCGGATGGGCAAAACAAAATTGTTGACACAACGAACACGCAAAGCGAAATAAATGCCATACCTCAACCCTTTCTCTTACGGCCATCGACGGTGGCCACAAAGAGGCCAAGCGTTGGGTAGTGCAATTAAACTCTTTGTATCACAATCAATAGTACAACGGCTAGCTGCAATTTGTATGAAGCTATAATTATTGCAATGGAAATCAGAATCAAAATCGAAAATTATGTAATGAAATGTCTAACGAGCAATACAATCTGCAAACAAAGAATATGTTTCAACATTCATAAAGATATCTCCTTAACGAAAAACACACATGTATATGCAAAGCTATATGTTCATGATGACTTTGTCAGTCTCATCACAGAACTGCCAATGGAAATAGCTTTGGAAAATGCTCGATAATGTGAATCTGTAAGGAATTGTCTAATCGAACTGACAAATGACAACAGCTTTATGAACAAAGAACCATTTCAATGGTATGTATTTGTAAGTGTGTGTGTGTGGGTGGAATGTGAAACCATTTTGTGCAGACAACCCAACATTGGCCACAGGTCGCATTGTGGCAAATGAGCTAGACTCTTTCGAAAATGGAATTCGAACTTAAATTGCACTAGTGTTGGGTATTGGCAGAGTGTACATAGATTGTGGCTACGGAGATGTTTCTGGTCGGATAAGCGATATCCGGTCACATGGTTCAAAGAATAATTGCATGGAGTTGAAACTTTAAAGCAAATGTGATAGTTACTATGCATGTTTGTTACTATTTCACGCAAAAACTGCTGAATGGATTTTAATGAAACTTCACAATCATACAGCTTATACATCAGAATAACACATAGTCTCTTTCTGAAGATATATTGTCTGATGGCGTTACTCTGTGTTGTTGTTATGTCCACAGAGTAAAGGACAAGTAACTAGTACAAAATGTATGTAAAAATAAATATTCGTGTGTAATACATTTTTCTCTCCTTTTAACTCATTTTGCATATTATTCGTTGGCATCGATAGCACGTTGACAATTAAGAAAAGTTGTTGAACTTAATTGAAAAGCGTTTCATAACGAATTCCGAGTTCATTTCATTACAGACGACTGCTGCTGCTGCTGCAAGTTCTGGCCTAGTTATTTACACGTTGGCACACTACACTCAGCAAAATATGCCTTAAATTTTGCTTTTCAAATCGAGTACTGACAAATCGGGTAATCGGGATATATTCACTTAAGATTTATCCCTTCTTATCCCTTGTTAAAATAATTATGGATTTTTTTGTTTTTTTTTTTTGTGAAAATTTGAAATCGTTTCAGTTTGTTGAAGTGTTGCCATTAATTGACATTGCCTCAATGGTTCATCGAATGTCGAACGTCATTGTGAGCATTGGCAGTTGATGTTGTTGGTTGGCTGGGTCCAGACTGTGGTCATGCTTTAAGCCCGCATCACTGAGCGCAACTACTTTGAGTTTTGCTGCTGTTGCAGCTGGAACAGTTTGGTTCAGTTTTGGCCGTTTGCTGTTGTCCGATTGAGTTGACCAACGGCCCAATGGCGCAACAATATTTATAGAGTGCACTCGATACGTAAATAAATATGTACATATATACATACACACATATGTGCACATATATTGTTGTTGCCTCTAGGGTTGGGCCTGCAGGCACGTCTGTCTGTGGCTTTGCTAACAAATTGCAATGCTGCGGTTCTTTTTTTTTCGGTGGTGCTGCATAAAATATGAGCAAGGTCAACTGGCGTTGTGGGTGCCAAGCGGATGGATGTGGTGGTGGGGGGGTGATGGAGTTGGTGCACTATAAGCTCATGTTGCCCGGTCAATTTCAATAGAGTCATAAAAATAGTTAGGCCATTTTGAAAAACGAGCTTGCAGCAAAACAGTCAGCGGCAGGCGATTGCCATTTAGCAATTTGTTAAACGGCATTGTGCAAGCCAAAGTCAATTAGAAAAAGTGACCGAAAATCCCTTTGCTAAGGCCATGGCCCACATGCACGCCCGTACCCGCACCCGCACCCACACCCAGACCCAGACGTCCGCGCCCACGACCAGCCACACCCATCGACAACGAGTTTGCCAGTTAAGGCTTAATTGATTTACAACAACAGCTAGAAATAATAAAACGAACCGAAATGAAAGTAAAATGTGTGCAACAACAATGTACAAAATGATTGCACTCGGTTTCCGGTTGTTGCATTTTGCTTGCCACACTTTACTTATGTTGCCCTCATTTTGCCGCTGCTGCTGCTGCTGCTGCTGCCTTCTGCATCAGTTCTCTCCCCCTCATTAGGAAGCCTTGCTTTGTTTTCACACCACCAACAACAAGTTCTCTACCCATGCCAAAGGGTCTTTTAGTTATAAACATAACTGGATTTTAATTGTTTTATTTGCCATTTGTACTTCCAAGTCTAGATTTTAACAATATTTTTCAATAATTATTGTATAACTCATTTATAGCGTATTTCGTGTGCGAGCTGAATGCTGACTGCAATATATCTTTTTGGCTTGGACTAATACATACTATACATAATTGACCCAGTCAATTAATAAATGCTCGCTTCTGGCCTGGCCTGGCGCTGGCTTTTGTTCTCTGCGCGCCGATAAGTATGCTGCACTTTATTTGCAAACGAGAAAAGTTCGCCCAAGGAACGGAGCATGAAATGAAATGAAAACAAATGACAGAGAGAGCAATACGAGAACCCAGACCCAAAGTGCGAATACGACAAGGACGGACAGTGAACGAAGATGGAGCAGCAGTAGAAGGTTGAAAGCTGAAAGTGAAAGCGATTTTTACATTTCGCTTTCGACTCACCGCTTTATTAAAACATAATTAAAAGTACATTTTTTCCCTGCTCATTAAGCTAATGTCCAGAAAGGGAAAACCGTAAGGAGAAAGAGAGAAAGAAGGAAAGTGAAATTGAAAAGGTATGGGGAAGGACGGCGCTTCAGGATGAGCTATGTAATCTGAACCGTCTTCTGCAAACTGCTTGCATTTTCAATTGATGTCAAGTGCAGGCAATTCTCATAAATTTGATAGTTTTTAACTTTAGTCAGAGCAGACGGAGAAAGGAGATTAAACTGAGAGGGTCCACAATAATACAAAAATAAAAGAAACTTTAGTTGAACGTTGATTAAAAATTGTTTTACCTTCAAAAACATGGAAATGAAAAGAGCCATAAAGTAAAATTGTGGAATTCGATTGAATAACCATATGCACGAGTTAAAGTTAAAGTTTTACTCGCATAACGTCAGAATATTTGGAAAGCAAACTCAATTAATATCAAGCCTGACAGCCCAACAGCCCAACAGCAATTCGATTCAATGCGCAAAAGCGGAAGGGCAGCAAATGCAGTTATCTCTCCGCCAAAGGTGAAAGTCAACTCAATTGAGCCAAAGTTCATCATGGCAATTAGATAGCTGGAGCCTTTTCGCTCGCGCCGCATAGCGATGATTGCCACAAAGTGCAGATGCAGATGCAGTTACTGGATACAGTAAAAAAAAGAGAATGCAAAGAGCAGACTCGAAAAAAAACAGTTAATAGCACGAGATGTAAGTGTGTCCGTGTGTGTGTGTGCATCGTCAGTGTCCACTGTGTGTAATTCCATTAACAGTTAGTAGTCCCGCCTCTCTCTATCTCTGCCTTTTCCCTTGGACTTGCCGTATCTACATGTCTATCCTATACAATATATACCAACATTTATATACTGTATCCGAGTACAAGCACTTGAAGTTGTTCGTGTGTGTGAGTGTGTCCGCTGTCGCTTGCCTGTCCAAATTGCCAATTAAAATGCGGTTAGCCACCAATATTCAGCTGGCTTCGGACCTTGGAACTCTAAGCACATCATTGCAGCCATATTTATGTTAATTAAATTACGCAAAACCAAACAGCGAGGGCATCGCTTCACGAACTAACTGCACATTAATGTATTATGCAATGGAAACTGGTCAGGGTTTCGAGTCCAAGCTTTAATTGTCATCATCTGCAACTGCAACTAAGTGCTGTTTCAGTAACGAGTTAACTGATTCATTTACTTTTCGTTTGTGTTACGTTGTTTTAATAAATAAATTCATTTGAAGAATTTCTCATTTCTTTTAATTTGATTTCACAACCTAAAATTAAAATTCATAATAAAAACGAGCGTAACATTTGTGTGTGCGCGTGTGCGTGTGTGTGTGTGTGTGACGTTGCTTTGCCATGAAAGTTTTAAAATTTTATGACACAAGTTTATTTTCAAAGTTTGTGCCAGCCGCTTCGGCTGCAAAAAAGAATACTTGGCAGCTGATTCCCGAGGGCTGCCCCAAGTCACAATCTGGAGCGAGATGAAGTCAGATAATGAGCGAGAGAGAGAGAGAGAGAGAGAGGTAGGGGGTGAGGGTAAAGGGGGAAAAGAAAAGTTGTCATATTTTCATTGTTTTGCAGTTGGAATTTTGACTCACTCGCTTGCTTATTACGAATATGTGACACAGATGGGTAGAATGAAGAGCCAAAGAAAGAGATGGAGAGAGAGAGAGAGAGCGTGGGGTGGGGTGGGGTAGGGAAGCAAGGGAACGGCGGCGCGTTAAGTTGTCGCAAAGTCAGGCAAGAAATTGTAAACTTTTTTAATTAAGGTAAAGAATTTGTTGTTTGTGTTCTCGAGCTCAAACTCAGCTCGACTCGATTCTGGACCACTCTTTGGACTCTACGCAGCGCTTCGCTCTCGCTTTCCTGGTCCATAGGGTGCAATGCATATTTAATACTCTAGCCTTGCCTTGAAACTTTGAATCTTTTAGCTATGCGCTGGTAATTGGCCAAACAACAATAAGCAACATTTAAACACACAACGAAAAGATATTGAAATTAGATCTACACAACCGACAAAAACTAGCTAAAAACTTAACTAATCGGATTCAAAGCTTAACTCTAGAGACGCGAAACACATTCAATATACAGAAGAAAAGCTTCTACGACTCTATGCATTATCGTAATATAGTCGACTGCTATTTTAGCCATAACTTCATGGTGAGATGCAGTAGAAACACGAAAGATAATGTTGATGTAAAATTTGCCTAATATTAAAAGATATCTCATTAAACAGTTTTAGTTACAAGCACAAGAGAAAGAAAAAGGTGAGCTCTAATAACTCGTATTCAGTATGATATCATGGTGATTGGCTCACGCGTCGTATGCACAATTTGAAATGCCAAGCAGGACAATAATGGAACATAGCTGGAACACGAACTTTAATTAGGCATTATGTTCGAGGGCCCTGCAGCTGGCAGAAACATATACACAAACTGCATGCGTGTGTGTCTGTGTGTGTGTGCGTGTGCGTGCGTGGCAAATATGTATTCAGCAGAGGCCATTAGATAACATGTGTCATATTGCGAGTGAACAGAGCGTGCTGCCAAATGAAATGACATTTAGCCGTGCAATTTGGACAGCATTTTAATATGCAGGCAAAGCTCGCGAGCACAGATACGTGTGTAAGTGTGTGTGTGTGTGCTGGAGTTGACATTGAGCCCTTCAAATTGAAATTACTTTGCTTTAAGCTGTTAGCTGTTAGCTGCACTCGACTGCGTTTTGCTTTTAGCCGTTGGCATTTGGCCTTTGCCTTTGCCTTTGCTTTTGCGTTTGGTATTTCAGCTCATCAGGCTTGGCTTGGTTGCGATAGCAAGCCAGGCACTTGTTGACGCACAGTTAATTAAGTACACACACACACACGCACACATACATAAAGAGATACAATACACACTCAAACACGCACTCGACAGTGAAAGTGGAATGACAGCTTAAGGCTGTAAGCCACAAGGTAAAACACTTTCAAGTTTTACGGGTTGGCAACGCACTCAGTTCAGCTCAGCTCAGCTCACATCGAGCTCAAGTCGACGCAAATAGCCATAAAACAGGAGGCGGGCCAAGTTAAGTTAAATTAAAAATGTAAAATTCATCCGGGTCGCCTCACTGGCTAACTGACTAACTGACTAACTAACGGACTGACTGCCAGCCTGACTTAATCCTTGCCAGAATGCGGGCATACGTGAGACGTGGCCAATTCTAAAAATAGTCGCCACTCTCATTCCCTGCCTCAGTTCAGTTTCGGATTCATAGTACTATGTACACACCTGAATTTTCAGTCCCAGGCGTCAAAGGTGTCAAAGTGACGTCAAGTTAATGCCATTGCCGCTGCCATACTACAAATGTGGGCGGAACAAAAGCATTGTGCACTCCAATTGACGTTATGCAGCACTGAAAACGCAACACAATATCTATGTGTGATACACTCGCAGAACCATAAACCTCCTGACGAGTCAACCGCGTCAGCACCCGAAAGACTTTGTGGCCGTTATTAAAGCCACTCGTAACACAGGGGGGGTGGAAGGAGAAGGCGAAGGCAGAGTATCCAATAGCTGACAAGCTTTTCTGGCTTTTTACGAGCATGTTTTCACATTTTGATTTCGATTTGGCAGAGTCACAAAAAGGCAACCCTCTTTGCTGTCTGGTAATGCAGATTAAGAAAAACCAAAATCACTTTAAAGGAATTAAATGAAAATGAATTAATTTTTGTGAAAGAATTTCTTAAGAGCTTTGCTTAATTTGTTTCCGTTGGGCTGCTCAGCTTTCCTTTATATTAAATATTCCTAAATTTATTGCACTTTCATAAAGTATTTACACTTAGCATAACTCTAAATCAAATAATCAGCGTAAAAACAAAATATTCAAGAAACCAGAGAAGCAGTAAATAAACTTTTCAAAATCTTGAAGACCATAAAACAAAAGAGCACGACGACAAACGCGACAGAGAGAGCGAGAGAGTGCGATAACGATTTTAATATATAATCAAAGTATTGAGTTTTTCATATATATTTTGCGTGTCTTCTCACAAAAACGAGAGAAAGTGAGAGAGAGAGGGAAATCGCATTAAAACTGATTTATTGCTGCCGTTAAGTTTGGATTTATGTTGGACTCTCAAAACAGACTGAAGGCACTTTTCGTTTGGTCCACCAAAGCAGCAAAGCAATCACAAAGCCCCCAAGCCAGCAAGCTCAAACCCAAACCAAAGCCGAGCAAATAAAGAGCTTTTAATTAAGATGAAACCTTTAATTATGATTTAAAAGATTAGTGTGTCAAATTCACACAAATCCCAATAAAGCTAATGTTAAGTACGTTTCGTGTATCCATTATTATCGGCAAAGCATCGACAGGGCTTTAGACAAAGCATATGATTAAATCCGAGGCCAGCCACGCTGCTAATGCTGGATGCTATTGGCAATGCATATCATTTGCCATTACCAACCCCTGGCTATTAACAATGACAACACCTACAGCGCTGCTTCGTATCAGATCATGTGCGAGAACTTAGCTGGAAACGAAATAGCTTCAAGGCTGTGGCACGATTATTCTGTGTTCTTGTTATGCAACTGGCAAATAAATGCAATTCACATATCACATATCAAACACAACTAATAAAAGCTTTCCCACACAAGTGGGTCGGAAATTGTAGTCTTTATTCAAATTCCAAGAAATGGCCGGAAACTAATTGCTTAAACAAATAACTTTAATAAAATATTGCATATTTACGCATTTAGTGTACATTAGGTGTATGCAAACTTGTTAATTGCTTTTCGAATATTGCTTACTTTGGTATCAAGGTTAAGTAAATACATACATACAAACAGAGAGGAAGATGAGTTTGTATTAGTGTGTGTATAGGAACAGTTTGCTTACATCTCTGATAGCATCGCGCAAACATGTTTCGTTTCCATATCTTCTACATTGTTTAACGAAATATTAACGGCCTTTGTGCGGGCCATTCGATTGTAGTAGAGGAAAAAAATCGCACCCATGCCATTAAGATTTGTGTATACCATACATACATATACTATCTGTGTGTGTGAGTGTGTGTGTGCGTGGGTGTTAATATTCATTACAATACGCTTTTAAATGTCAAAGGGAAGTCGGTGGTTTGCTGCTGTGAGGTGAGGTGGCAGGGGAAGAGCTGAAAGCAAGTTTTCGGCCGATTTCATTGTTGTCTTGCGTGCGTGCGTGTGTATGTGTGAGGCTTTGTGTATTTTTTTTGCGAATGTCTTTGTGCATTCGCCTACTTGTTGTAAAAGTTGTTGCCTCCACTGCTGCTTTGCTATTTTATTTTATTTAGTATATCAACCACCGACGCCCCGCCGCCCCGCCGCCACGCCGCTGCCGCCTCGCATGTTGCCTTCATAAGTTTATTATTTATAAGTCTCACTCGAGTGCGACACTTTGGACGAGTATGTGTTCACAGTTTCATTCTCTATGTCCATGTTTCGCATCACACACACACACACACACTAACACACAGACAGAACTATAGTCGTGTGGAGAGTTTTATGAGCGCATGGCAATCAGTTTATATTTCGTATGGTTTATTAACAATTTGCGCCTCCACCAACAACAAATTTAAGTTTTATTGCAGCGCCAAGAGAAAGAGC
Source organism: Scaptomyza reducta (assembly GCA_035044485.1). Taxonomy (NCBI): domain Eukaryota; kingdom Metazoa; phylum Arthropoda; class Insecta; order Diptera; family Drosophilidae; genus Scaptomyza; species Scaptomyza reducta. The sequence goes on along the minus strand of JAWNNV010001364.1, from coordinate 175,054 downwards.
ACGAATAAAAATAATGAAAGCATAAGCATTTTTATGCTCGCATCATCTTCGATGTGTGTGTGTGTGTGCAGACTTTTTTTTGGGGGGGATGAAAATATTGTCGCATAAGTAAAAAAAGAACAAAAAACAAAGAAAAAAAAAAGTAATTTTATTATATTTTATTGTTTCGTTTCGTATTTTTTTTTTATGGCAAGCATAAAACATTGCGAAATGCCGTCGAGCTGGTCCGCTGGATAAGGCTGGCTGTGTAATGCTTATATGGCAAAAGGACGCGGCTGAGGTGATGAGGGTCGGGCGCTGATGGGGCAGGGGGAGCGAGAGGGACAAAGAGGTTGGCAACGGCCGAGCCTTGTCATGCCCATTTGCACAGCAGGCGCCGTGCTTGAAATTGAAAATTACATTTGCCAAATGGTTTACTCATAATATAAAAGAAAACTGCTAACTCAATGAACAAACGAACGTAATGAAGGTCAGCCACACATACATACGCACATGTATGTAGAAAACTTTTAAAAACAAAGGTGAAAATAAAAGCCCGAAAATGCTTTTGTAATTTGTTACCAAAAACAAAACAGCTATGAACACAAGTATTCGTTAAAGGGAATTAGTAGCACATAATACGGAATAAGCTGCTTAAACTTTTGCTTAGGCCCAAGCGTTTGCATGCTGTTTTAGCCTTATCGAACGCCAGTGTTTCCAGCACAGCTTATCGATAAGCGTTTTGAGTTGTTGCCACCATCAAGTGGCTGAAATTAGCAACATTTCGGCTGAGTAGTTCTGTTTTTTTTTTTTGTCTCAAATGTTAAAGGTTTGCGTATCGATTAAATTTTGAATAGACGGTTTATCTACGCACATTGACTTAAAGCTGGCTTTGTTTGTATCGATTTTCAATTTGTACGTGTCCATTGAGTGTGTGGCACGTACTCAAAATGTTACAACAAAATGACACTATATGCGAGCCACAGCTCGGTAGCGAAAGGAGAAAAACGTAAAGTAAATGTCAAAGGGCAAACAGTGTTCTGCTGACGCCTACTTGAAACGAATCACTTTAGTTGCATCGACCACAACATACCCTTTAAATAAGATATTTAGCAATCATTTTTAATACATATTTATTGTTTTGGCATTTGAACAACGGATTCAATCGAGATACTTAGAGAATCAGCATCGTTTCTACTTCAACATCTGAATGACTTAAACAGCCTGTTGAATGCCAAAAGCGATAAACAACCACAACTAACTAACAAACTGATGGACTGACGACTGGAAGCCATAATAAGAAGCCATATGTGTGGCAAGGTGTGTGCAGTGATGAAACGGGTTGCCTACTTATTGGGGCGCACATAAATTCCACAACAACATCACACACGCCGCACCCCCCTCTCCCCCCAACCGACCCAAAAAAAATGCAAGGAAAATAAAAACCTGCGACAAAGAACTTTAATGAAATTGACTTGAGTTCTGAGGCCCAACTAAAATAGCTAATTAACATTCAATGGCAGCGATAGGCTGTGAATATGAATACGAGTGGCGGGGCATAATTTTGTGTTGTGATACGTTGGGGCCGGTCGGTGCGTAAAACCAAATACTCGTACTCGTACATGATTACAAGCAACTGGCAACAATAACGGCGTTGACAACGGCGTCAACAACGAGGCGCTTACAGGCACTGAGCATCAAAGCAAAAAGGACTTGCGGCAACAACAACTACAACGAGGATAACACTGAGATGAGACGAGAAGTGGGCGGTAGGGAACGGGTAGGAGAATGATGATGAGGATTGCATGAAAGCCTCTAATCCGTAATATTTGCTGTTGCAAGCGACAGCAAAAAAAACCTGGCAACGACACAGCTGACACACAGAGACAGAGTGAGAGAGCGGCGAGGGTGCGGGGGGTGCAAAGCAATGCTGCGGGGCAAAAGGGCGCTTAACAAAGCAGCAACAGCAACAGCAACGACAACCACAGCGGCAGCACTGGCCAAAGCTGAAAGGCTCACGCACAAAATAACCAAAAAAAAAAAAAAACAGAGAGAGAAGAATAAAAAACATAAAATACTGTGTGACAAACTACAATGCCAACAACAAGTATAACAATTGTTTGTGTGTGTGGTGTGATGCTGCACAAGAGAACGGCAAGAAAATCAATTTTTGTGTAAATTTTTTCCCAGTCTGCATTTTGGTGTTGTGTTGTTGTGTGTGCAAAAAGTAACTACAAAAAACAAAAAAACAAAATATGAAACCCAAAAAAGCTGGCAAAGAAATAAAGCAAGAAATTATCAACATGCGTTCGGTCGCACGAATCGCGACCAGGCTCTTTAGAGTCTCTGACTCGTCAACGAGTTGTTGTTGTTGTTGTTTTTTATGGCCTTCCGGATTTTTTCGGGTCTCGCCTTCAGCGTGCGTTAAGTGTCGTGCCTAAAAGCCGCACAAAATGCGGCTCATATTTCAAAGTCAGCTAGCTGTCTGAAGCGCTCGATCTGCAGCTGCGTTGGTCAACGGCAACATTCAGTTGCCACGCAAATGCATAAATCTTGCCCCAACTTGCTTGCAACTGAATTCAGAAGAGTAACGTATTCAATCGATAGGATTCACATAATAATAATACTATAATACAATTGTTGGCATTTGCAAATGTTGGCGTGGCAACCAGCTAAATCTCCACCACTGTTACGCCTTCCGTTGGCTGTCGATTGTGGAGTGAATTTTGTGCGTTTGTTTGCTTGGTTTATGCATCGAGTCAGCCCATTTGATGTACGCTGTATCTGTGTGTGCGCCACGCCTACAAGTACGACAATTTTTTGGCTTATTTCTCGCCTTTTCCTTGTACACGTGTTTTTATTTATTTATATCGCTCATTCTTTGATTATTATTAAAAAAAAAAATTCACTTTAATTTTATTTCGTATCATTTTTGGTTCAGACACGATTGGGTTGCCCAGCCATGCCGTCGCCCAGGCTGCAAAATGTATGCCGACGTCGCCTATATATATTTATAGACGCCTTCACCTGTCTTTGCCAAAAATCACTTACGAAATTAAATTTGTTGCTGTTGCTGCTGCTCGACACATTTTTGTTTTATTCTTGTTGTTGTTTTTGTTTTTGTTTTTGTTTGTTGCCTTACGCTAACTTCCTTTCACTCACGTCCTTTCTGCCTGTCTCGCTATGGTTGTCCCATTAGCCATCACATTCGTTTTACTTATTGGCCAATCCACGGCAGAAGCTCGCGCCTGAAGCGTTTATACAATCAACAAGCAGACATTTCTAAGCCCAAATCATTATACAGATCGCGAATCAAGAATGCAACTTAAAAGCGTTGCTCAATGCTTTTTCCCAATTTCAATTATTTAGCACAGCTACAAGTTTACTAAATCGTATATATATATATATATATATATATATGTGTTTGCTTTTGTTTTTGCGATTTAGGTGTTGTTGTTGTTTGTGTTATTCCGATCAGATATGCAAGAACATGTATTTGTCGTATTTATAAATTATATTTGAGCATGATGCCTGGGGTTATTTAATTATATTTGTGTACTTTGAGTGTGTGGCATATGTATATTTATGTATGTTTGTGTGACACAATGAGAACATATATACACAGAGCACTTATAAGATTGCTCACAACATTTATATACATATGCTTTGAGCTAAATACATAGTACATTGTATGTGCTTTTGTTGTTCTTTTCATTTCTCTAATGCATTTCATCATTTTCCTACAAAACTTTCGTTCAGCTTAACTTTCTTGATACTTACTATTGACAATAGTAATATTGTAGTATTATTATTAAGAGTGACAACAGAGCCCACTGCTTAACGTTACGTATACGTAATATCATTAAATTAATAGTTCTTGCTATTTGAATGCGGTTGCCACAAAAGGTGGCTCAGCTGCAAGAATCACAGCAAGCAACGCCAACAACAAACTATGCACATAATTTATTTAGTTTTGTCTTTTTTGTTTGTTTGTTTCTTTTTTTTTTATTTGTTAGTAGTGCAAAGTTAAGTGCATCGTTATACTAAATGCTGTTGTTATTGTTGTTGTTGAGTGGGGTTTTTTTTTCCTTGCCCAGCTGCTTTTTTGTTGTGCGTGTGTGTGGAGTAATTATTATGCACTTGCTGCTGGTTTTAAGTTAGTAATTGTTTCTGTTTTTTGTTTTTGCTCTTGCTTCTGTCAGTGCCTGTATGCATGTGTGTGTGTTTTTGGGTGTGTTTGTTGTTGTTGTTGTTTGTGCACACACTGCTTATTAATTATTTATTTGTGTGTGTCTACTCACCGGTTAGTGTTGTTGTTGTTTTTGTTGTTGTTGCTGACACAAATCAATCAAATGTTGCGTTGCCTCAATCGGAATCGTATTAAAGGTAGTTGTTGTTCTTCTTTTTATTATTATAACTTGGCTTTGGTATTATTGTTTTATTGATTTGTTGCACGTTTAGATATTTTTTTCTATTGTGTTTTTTTTTCTAGGTTTTTTTTTGTATTTATTTTGCTCTTATCTGACGTTGAACTGTCTGAACATCTAATTATTATATGCGTAAGCGTATGTATGTGTGTGTAAACAACATTATTATTGTAAACAAGAGTATGAATAAGGTCTTTTTGTTTGATTTAAACCATACAAAACAAGAGTTTCCGCTTTAATGTCCCAACTGTTTAGCGGTTTTCGTTACCTGACAGCTTAAAAGGCCACAAACTGTATGTGTTTGTGTGTCTGTTGTAAATCTGGGCACAAAGGCAAACAGGCAAATTTAGAGCCAAAGTAGAGTACAAATATTTATGCACATAAATTTCGTGCAAAAATTTGCAATTCGAGGCTACCTTGTGGCCTGACTGAGCCAACAAATTACACACATTACACTCATTTAATTTTGATTTTAGCTGCATTTTGGCTGCTCATTTTGTTTATGCCACGAAATGGCGGCTACAGTGCCAAAGATTCTTATGAATGGGCATGCACATACATGGTGTGTGTGTGTGCGTGTGTCTGTGTGTGTGTGTGTGTGGGCGAATCTAACGCTTCAAAAACACATTAGAAAAATCAGCAAGTAATGTTTATTGATTACATAAACTGCAATGCTGCTGCAATACACAACATATATATATATATATATGTATATAGATTTATGTATGTGAATAGTCTGTTCAGCTGGAAGCAGTAGAAATTTGTATTTGCCTCAAATGGCTGCCGCCTCACCCCATCGAACCAATAACAATGTCGGCGTTTACAAGTCTCCCCATCCTTTCTTCCTTTAACTGTAAGCAGTTTGTGCTGTCATCAATTTACAATCTGCACTCCAAGCAAGCAATGACGGACAAGAGAGAGAGAGCATGCAAAAGCCTTCGAAAACTTTTTGCTGACACATCGACCAACAAGCCGACATTCCGACAGTCTGACTGACTGACTGACTGAAGAGCCCTGTCCGGCTGGAGAAGAGAAACTGGCAAGTTTCGCAATCATATTTTCATTATACAAAAGGTCGCTGCAAATTTTAAAGTAGCAAGGAAAAAGAAATCCCCAAAATCCTACGCAAATTTGAAGGCGACACAATTTTAAGGTGGCCTTGAAAGGCTACAGATTCGTCAACGTGCACGAAGCAGACGTTTGTGTTTATTATATAAGCTGACATATATACATATATATACATTTAGTCAATTATGGACAAGATCTAGTTATCACAAGTTGAAAAGTCTCGAATAAATCTTTAAGAAATTCATGAAATATTATGTATGAATAGTTAAGCTGCGAAACACACATGTGGCTCTAAGGATGTATGTATTTTATGCACACATTTCAATTTCAGTAGCGTACCCCATGCGGCGTATGTGTAATATTTCTCAGGCAATGCAAAAGCTCGGCTCGCAGATGTGCATGTAAATGAAATGCGCTTAAAATGCTTCGCAAAAGCAACCAAGACACGCACACACACACACACACAACACACACACAGATACACACATGGGAATGCATACCAAGACTCGCATATGGCAAGGATCCACAGCAGATGCGGCGTATGTGCAATTTTTTATTCATTCTTGGCTGTAATTATATGCCAAGGCAGCTGCTTCTTAACCAACAATATGATTGTTAAGTGCTTTATAATTTTTGGGCTTTTTGTTGTTCTTTGTCTTGTTGTCTTGTTGACACATTTCTGTTTGTTTTAAACACCAATTGATGATTTGTCTCTGTTAAATTTAATATTAAAGCACGCACCACTAAGACAACAACAACTTGCGGTTGTCGTTTTATTCTTTTTACAGCAAATTACTCTCGAGGGCTAACAAGTTATTTGCTATGCGCAGCTATTTGCTTTGTCTTGGATGCCGTTTCTACACAGTTTAGTTAAAGTTTGTTTCGGTTTCAGTTTCGTTACTCTGTTAACAAAGAGAGAGGAGTAGGTTTTGATATAGTTTAATTATGTGACGAAGGTTAAACATTAAATTACATTTGAACTCCCTTGAGTGATTAGCCTAATACATTTCATAGATAAGATAAGTAACGTTTTCTTCTATCAATTTGCCACGCAGGTAGAGTATTATGTAGTCGACTACGTTCGAATTCGAATTCGCATTGACCCATGCAGTGTAAATGTCTCACTCATGCTAACACACACACACACATAACCGCAATACATGCCAGCATTTAGTTGGCTTGTGTGGCCATTAGAGCCTAACAGCAAGACCATTTTTCTGGACAGGTGTACAGGAATTCTGGCAACTGAGCCACATCTAGGCAATTAACACTTCAAGCTCAAATGACTTTGGCTTTGGCCAGGCATCGAAGTTAAACACTTTAAGCCAAATATCAAATTGTTGCATAGCTTAAGGCTATCAGTCAGTTACTGTCAGTTGCTTTATTTGACTATCAGATGCACTTTACCGACTTGCTTAAGCAGATAAAATCTTTCAAAAGTACATTAAATATGTAAAATAATGCAAATATAATAACTTGATGCCATAAATAATGCCAGGATAATTAACTTTTGGCTATGTTGCTCTTATCTTAAAGTTAAGCGAATGTTAAACTATGACACCTGACTAAAGCTGATAACAATTGCAACATTTCCACATTGTTTACAAATGACATACATACACACACAAAAACAGATATTTATATTCAATGCGGTTAACACTTTTGTTGACTAAGTTTTAAGACTAAAACGATCATATATCGAAACACAAAGTTGTATCAAATTTCATAAATATTTTGAATATTACTTGCCAAGTACTTGAACTATCAAACAAATATATTTAACATTTTTTCAGTTAGTTTTCCAATCACAAATACGATAACACTTTATTTTTGAAAAATACCTTTTGTTAGTTGTATATATATAAATAATTTTTGAACCGTTACACCATAAAAATACACAACAAAAAAAAAGCAAATTGTAATAACGTTTGTTTGAACACTAACCAAAATGAACAAACTGTTCAATGCTTTATTTTGATTTTGTTTTGATTGGTTCTGTCGCCGATAGACGATGTCGTTGTGCTTCGCAGGCAATGGCAAAAGGCAAAAGGCAATAGAAATTGCGCTAGAACTGCTTTTGCTGTTTCGGCGCCCGCGCGCCACACAGACAAGAACAAACACGTCGTGCCGTCGGCAATGCTAAACGAAAACTGAATGAAACTGAAACTGAAATCACTTGCGCCAGAGACGAGCAACCAACACGGCCAACAGAACTAACGCAGCAGAGCCCAGCGACGCTGTCGACAACTGCAGAGCGTTTGGCAAGCGCTTTCACCAATTTACGCCAGTGTGGCCAGCGTCGACGTGTGGCAGCGTTGCTGTTGCTGTTGCTGCCGACGATTTTCAACGATTGTGTTTATCGCATGCGAGAATAGGACATTTTCTTTGAGTTAGGGATATTTACAAGCACAACTTAATGAACAGAGTGCGAGCTCACACACACAGAAAGAGAGAGAGAGAGAGAGACATGCTATAAATTTCCCTTATTCTTGTCGCAGCAACGAACACAAATCGTAAAAACAACAACACAGTGAGTGACTGAGAGAGAGAGAGAGCACGAAGCAGAATGTCCCAAAACAACGAGCCCCAAAATATCAGCTGCATGCTGTAGTACTACTATCTCTTCGTGTATATATATTGAAATACACATTAATACTTATGTGTGTAAGTGTGAGATTGTGGCGCCGCCTTGCAGGCCAAGCCAAAATGTGGGCCTACCTGTTGCTTAGCAACTCAACAGCGCGCCCAGACGCGCGCTTCATTATCATTGTCAACATGCCAACATGGCGCGCGCGGTTAGTGCACAGTGATGGTGTGTGTGTGTGTGGTGGCAGCAGGTGCTGTGACAGATGTTGCCCCGAATGTTACCATGAACGTAGCACATAGAACAGCTGTTGGGAATTTTTTAACCAAACACAGCGCTAAAAACCAATCGGACATAACTACTAGTCTTAAAATTGCGCTGGAAACATTTCTCTTACATTGGCGCGCCTCAAAGTAGGCAACAATTTCTGTTGTTGCTCGATTAGAGAGCTGAGTACGTGTCAAAAAGACATAGACACCACACACACACACACACGCGCGCGCGCAAGTACTCATAAAAGAAAGTAAAATACGCAAAAGGCAAAGCAGAAGGCGCTGAAGACGTTGATAAAAGCACAACAAATGTTAGCATCATGTACATATGTATGTGCGTATGTTTTTTGTGTGTTTGAAAATTGAACATATTGCGCTGGGATTATAAATCGATTGTATTAGGTTTGAACACTTGACACACACACACAAAATACCCAAACAGGCAGTTACAGGCATTTCGAAAGCGACTATAAACCGCGCAGTCAGCATCATCAACGGAATGGGAATAGGGAGAGGGAGTAGGCTGCGATACGAAGGTCATAGCTTTTAGTGCTCAACATCGCAGATGAGAAAAACGATTCAATTCAAGTCATCAAATGGTTTAACAGCGCTAATCCACTGCTAGTTTCCTTAACTGTACATAAAACAGACTTTGCTTTGAACCGCCATCGAGGTTCAGATACAATTTGGTGACTATAGCAACAAGTTGCGCAGCATTTCCTTTAGCTTGTTGGCTGACTTCTAGACAAAAGTAGCTGGTTCATGCTTACGAATTTGCACGATTCTGATAAATCGCTGATCAATCAGCATATATTTAAATCGTTACATGTGTTTAATATTAGTAAATTTATGAATAAACTTTATTTTAGCCCGTATTCATATAACAGTAAAGTAACTAAAGTAACTTTTCCGCAATGAACTATTGAAAGCCCGTTTGAAACATTTTTGGTAATTGCGTCTTTGGTATTTTAAGCACCTTTCACACCTTTGACATTCACAAAAATAAGTATACGTCCCGCTTAGCACTGGGCACTAAGCACTGATTATGATGGGGTGCATAAAGCACTGATTATGATGAGATGTAGTATAAAGTTTTGGCTTTGCTCCTCGTTTTGTGTGGTTGTTTGTTTGTGTGGACGGGTTTTTCGTGTTTGTAATATTCCCATTGGTGTTGGCCAGGCTTGGTCTAAACCGGCTGACTTGTTGTTGTTATTGTTGTGCGACTGTTGTTTGCATTTGGCAGCAGCGGCACGTAACGGCAAATGTGCCACAGTGCCACTCGGCACTTAACATGCCAAAGACAAACATGAAAAACAAAAGCAGCACACACCCTGGGAGATAGAGAGAGATGGTTGCGAACCAGGCGAAGATGGAAGAAGAGGAAGTTTAAGAGTCAAAGTCGAAGTCGAAGGCACAAGAGCAGAAGTAGAAAAGTGTAAACAAGGAACGTGATATTTGACAGATGACTGTCGATATTTAGATACCAACATAAATACTACTTATGCCCAATGTCACTCTCCATCTCTCTCTCTCAGGCACACTCTCTCTGTCACTGTGTCTGTCTCTCTTTCGCTTGCTTTACCAGCTTGTGTTTTCCTTTTTTGGTGCCACCATCCATCTTTTCCCCTCTCATTGGCATCTAACAGCTCCAGCTGCCAGTGTCTCCGGGGTCTTATTGATTTTCTGCTGGCTTTCACAGCCACTTGCCGCTCGGTTTGAAGTGCCAACCACGCATAAAGGACCCATGCGAAAAGAGAGACAGACGAAGAAGACACGCACTAACACACACACACACACACACACACACACACCGACAGAGCAATGAGAGACAAACAAAACAGAAAGAAAAACGCGAGATTGGTACAAAAGAATCGAACGATGCAAATATAATGTAATGGATTCATATTCTTACAATCGTTTTATACTGACTCCACCTCTTCAAACCCTTTCTGTTCTGTTCTGTTCTGTTTGGTTCTTTTCTTTTTGCATCATCAGCTTTTTCAAGTGGCGTATACTTGATGCCATGCCTGTCAAACAGACAACTCAAACACACACACGCACACATTCAATGCTCACAATGTGTAATTGAGTCGCTGCCATTGCCCATCAGAAACATAAACATTTAATCCTTATTAAGTAATTTCCATTATATTTAATGGTCAAAGGGTCTAAATATTTAAATGTTGGTACTCACAATCATAATAATCATATCGATCCGCCTCGCTGGGATTATTACTGCCCATGATTTTGCCCAAAACTGAAAAAGAAGCAAGCGCACAAAATGTAAAAGAGAATGAGTTCAATTTTGCAAAATGCAAACAAAATGTGCAAATTGAGTTATTCAATTGAAATCGCCAGGAATATAGAGTAGATCAAAAAATACGATGAAAAGCTTAAAATTGTGCATGCAATTTCGGTCAAGACTGCAGTTGGGGGAATTGGTCTGCAAATTGTTATAGAATAAATGTTCACTTACATTTGGCAAAGCTCCGGCGAATGCGAACGAAGCACGAAACGGAGCGCGAGAGTTGGGTTAGGTCCTCGGGATGGGCGCCGTTCTGTATGCAAATGATTGGCGCCAGCGCTGTGATGCGGCAGCGACTGTGGCTGCGGCTGCGACGCCGACGCTCCAGCAAAGGTATTGCCACAAAACTGTGATCAACTGAAGCTGCAACTCGTCTCGCGTCTATATCTGTTTCTGTTTCAGCTTGTGCTTGTGCTTCAGGTCCAGCTTCAGGCTCTTGTGTTTCCACTGTTATTGCTGATGGGATGGTAATGTTGCCGTTATCGTTACTATTACTATTGCTATTACTACTATTATTATTGTTATTGGTATTATTATTGCTGCTGAAGATGGTAATGACGTTGACGGTTGGGCTTTGGTTTGGATTTCGATTTGGATTTGGATTGGGGTTCGTTTCCGAAGTCGCTGCAAAGAACAAAGTAAAAAATAAAAAACCAAGAAGATGTTCTTATACATTTGTATATTGATTGCTAATTTGTTGAGCAAAAAATGCCAAATGGTAAATAAATGAGGGGAATAACCCATTTTGTACGCAACGCAATCTGTGACAAGTTTCTTGCTGTCCCATGCAATGTATTTTCAGTTTCGGTTTTTGTGCTGCGTTCGTTCCTTGCACTTGCGAATGTCGTAAATCATTCAAATTTGCATTCAATGTATGCGTTTTACATTTCGTTTTTTCTCGCCCGCTCTCTCCCTCTCCCTCTCGCTCTCTCTCTGTCTCGCTCAAAAAATGTGCAAGGCAATGTGCCAAATGGCGCAGAATGGCGCACAAAACATAACAAGCGGGTAAAGCTCTAGTCGAGGACTCAGCAACTCAACAGTCATGCATATGCAAAAATTATATATACACAAGTGAGAACACTGATTGACTAGCCCAATACCCTCTGATAAAGCTCTTCTCCATTCACAAATGTATTTCATCATCGTTGAATAATTAAACAAGTTCATTTGGTTGTAATCATCTTATTTGTTTTGCATTTGACTAACAACGTATACTTAATACTCCAGCCGCCTCTATTGTTACAGGACTATTTATGTTTTACGTCCTCTTTATTAACGTTGCGTCGTCACGATGGGGGAAAAAAAACTATGTATGAATAGCATAAAAAACTCGAAATTCGATTTACGTCATATTTATTTACATCGCCATTTTTTCGATCCATTTCTCCGTGCACACATCTACAAAAAACTAAAATAATAAATACACCAAAGCATGTGCACGCACACAAACCCATCCATATTGTGGTTCCCACAAAAGAAAAGTGTTAAACAAAACGCATATTTTGCAATTTAACATTTTTGTAATAATTTCTTATCGTTTCGCGATCCAGAAACATAGGAGCAACCGTTATTAGCTTCATTTTGGCTTGCTACTTGAAAAAGGTGTTCAAACTATTGTTTATTTGGTAAGAATATATGCAAGCTGCACGTCTAACTGCTTATCAAAAGAGTTCACGGAAAGCGTTGTTAACCAAACCCAAGCGAAGTAAGAAGAAGTGAATTTTTCGACTGAAATCATTAAAGATGCCAGAGTTAAAGGGTTGCTAAAAACAGTATGTAAGCAATTTGAGATGCGTTATTCGCACTTGCTTAACACAACGCAACCTGGTAGCAAGTTTGGCTAAGTTATTTGATTTATTTACAAGCAGCTGTCGACACATTTTATTTGGCATCGCAACGTGCAACAGAGCATTTTGTGTGTGTGTGTGTGTGTGTGTGTCGAGCTTCTTGGCTTAGCATTTTAGCTATATCGGCTGGCACTCTGTTGGCCCTTTGGTTTGGGGTTTGGGTCGATGTCCTCCCAACCGTCGGGCTAGTGTTGGAATGTTTGGCTGCTTGAAAAACTCTTATCCTAACCGCAGATGGCTAATTTCTGGCTGCTTGCCAGACTGCAACATGGTGTTGCAGTGTCAACGTTGTATCTGGTGCGGTTCTGTTTCGGGCCATGTTTATTTGTTGCATATTTTATCGTGCCACAAAGTGCCAACAAATCGCACACGACAATTGCAATTGTACACAGCGCACAAATTGTTATTTTATATACTAAACAGATATACATATTTGTTTCTTTTTTTTTGTCTGTCTTGTTACTGCTGCTGTTAAGGAGGCCGAATGTGGTTTTATAGCACGTGTGATTCATCATTTGTGTATTTAATTTATTTTATGTCCATTGCAGCGACATGCCGTAATGTTGATGATTTTGGTTTTGGTTTTGGTCCCATCATGTTATTTATTTAGTATAGATGTTTGTTTTGTTTTGCTTTGCATTTATTTGCGCAGCAGTAGCAGTGGCAACAACAATAACAACAACAACAACAACGATTGATTATAAAATAAAAACAAGCAGCATTGCTAAATTTTACGCACAGTTTCCGGAGAAAGGGAGAGACGGAGAGAGAGAATGCCGCAAAGCACCAACAGTATGGCCATCCATCACTTGCTGTATTAGCGCAACAACAACAACAACATGTGTGTATATGTGTATGTGTGTGTGTGTGTTTATATGCATATGTTTGCGGGCGGTGTTAGTGTGTCAATGTCAGCGTCAAAGTGCCAACTGCTGCAAAATAAATCGTACAACAATCTTGTCTGCGTATACGCAATATTTGTTAGCTCAAATTGTCCTTGCAACAACAACCACAAACACACACACACACACATCCCTAGAAGATCATATACGTTAGTTCTTACATTTCATCAAAGTTGCAATTTTTTAACAGCAAAGAAGAATAAATAAACCTTCATATCAGTTTTTTAAAGATTTATTGATCAAAATGTATGCATTAACAAACAGATCTCAAATATTTCTTTACATTTTTCCATTTCTCTTTATGACCAAATTAAATGATCTGTTTATGCAGATATTTTTCACTCCCATTGCGAAAATCAAATAAAATTATATTTTTCTTCAGCGATCGATAAAAATAGATGCAATTTTGCTCGCTCTATTTGTCACATAATTGCATTATATCAAAGAAAGCATTTATTTCCATACATTTATCGTTTATTAATCCCATTTTGGTTCTTAAATAGTAAATACTTTATTTAGTACTTTGCATCATTGTGATTGTTATGAATCGAAAAATGGGATTTTTCATAAATTGTTCGCTGGAACTGCCATTAATTTGGCATAAATGTGTTACGATTTGATGTAAACAAATGAGCATCATAATTCTTGTGGATAATGGCGTTTTGGAGGCGTTAAGTAATGGCCTTTAAATTATTAGTTTTACACCTAATAACAAAATAAATATATCACAGCTAACACAGTGGGAAATATTATTTATTAAAATGCATTTGAAAAGCTCCAAATGAAAATTGTCAAAATGTTTGTCAGTTATGTCTTTGTGCAGGTTTTATCTTCTTATTCCAAGTATAATGAACTAAAATATCAAGCAACACAAGAAAGAAAAAAGAAAATGTATGTAGGTGTCATTAGCAGATGGTTTAGTAAATTAAACAGATATGTTGTTTACATACTTATGTAGTTTCCCGATTTGGGTTCTGTTTAAGATCTGTTTTTGTGCTTTTTGCTGCATAGTAATAATAATAATAATAATAATATTTTTTTACAGCTTCAGATAAATTTCGTATGACGACCAAAAACTTGTTGTTGTCCATCAGGGTTGTTGATTTTTGTTTGTGTTTTAGTTGTTGTGGCTGCTGCTGCCGCTGTCCATTGTATTTTGTTATGAACATTTGTATTTAGCTTGAAAAACAAGTCATTTTATATCCAAACAACAATTTTACAAACTCATAAAATCGCATGCAAAAAGGCCGAAAGCGAAAATATTTATATTAATGATATGCATAAATACGTCTATAGGTCGCGCACAATTGGTTTCCGCTCCCTTTCCTCTCTCTCTCTCTCTCTCTCTCTCACTCACAACACCCACATGGAAGCTGTATCTGCTCTGCTTCTGTATGTAATTATGTATTTTTGCCAAAAAGCTGCAAATTATTCGCGTATTCGAGTTTTGCCCACATCAGGAGAGAAACGAAACGAAATATAAACAAATTTCTGTATGCAAGAGAAAACATGTTCCAGACATTGTTTAGATCCTACGGCTTGTGTTCAGTTTTCGATTTTCTGTATTCGCTTTTCATCTGTCAGCCATCTACTTTCGACAGTTTGGTTTCCAACTGTTCCCAATCGCTTTTTGATGGCTGATAGGCTGTCTAAGTTAAACTGCCGAATCATAACAAAAAATCGAATTTTCATTTTATGCAATTTGAATGTGCAAAGTACATAATAATTCGATTCTTAATCCCCCACAGTGCAGGTTGTTGACCTGCCAAGCACTTAAACAGCAAGCCTGCTAACTTAAACAATCCTCAATGGCAATAAGTTTTTAAAATGATGATGATGTACAAAGCTATGTACACAATCAAGTACCTATTGAATGCGTCATGTTTATGAATATGAACGATTATTTAATTGTTGGATAGTTTTGCATTCTATAGTATAAAATAAGTCTTCGTACACATAATAATGGTAAAGGAAAGAATTTTGAATTGTTTATTTTCGATTTATAATGTATCATTTTAACAACAAATCAATCGACCAAAAAACTGATATGTTAAACGTTTGTTTACTTTTAATGTGCGATTGCTAAAAAGAAAAAAGAACCGTGCCTGAAGTCAAAGTAAACAGTGAACAACACTGAGCAGAAAAACGTTCAAAAACTTTTGAATGGCATTAATTCAATAAAAAAGTACAATATTTCCGTTTGGCAGTGCCAAATACATTTGTTCATTGTTCCGTTTTTATATGTGGGCTGCGGGGATTTTAGGTCCGTGCGAAAGGCATTAAAAAAGTAACATCAAACGGTTAATTGCCACCTTTATGGGGCGGATCCGTTCATAATTTGTATCAAGTAGCCGTTCTTTTAAGCGCTCCAAAATCGTGAAACATATGTTGACCGAGTTGCCCAAGTTATTTCAAGGGTGGTTCTTCGTATATTGGTGTGCGCCATGGAAAATTTGGCCGCCTCTGTTATTGTTTATTTGCCAAATTATATTGCACTCGTATTTATTATTTTTTATGCCAGGCATTTTATATACACATAATATACTCGTTTTATATAAATTTAATTACACTTTGGCGATTGGAAAATGGTTTTGCAACTGTGGCCATATGCTGGCCATCTTTGGCCAACTTTGCCCCCATTTCGCCCCAAACCCTTTCGCAATCCCATTCCATTCAGTGTGCCACTAATGCCGAAAGCTAAATGCTCGCACGTGTTGCACGCACAGCAATTTCATTTCGATCTTAACACCATTAGTTTCTATGTATGGTATGTTCATTAGGGTGGTCGTTAAAAATCAAAGAGTTTATTTTTGATTAAAAATACTTGTAGCATTTTTTTTATTGATAACCTGATAATTAAGTTAATTTCTTAGTTTAAACATATCTGCTCTGAATATATCTAATGAAATATTGATAACATTTGAAGATTTCCAGATTATGAACAGTATTTTGTTTTTAGCGTTGAATATAGTTCATAGTTTGATAAGAAACTTTTAAAGCACTTCGTCATACAAGCTCATATCTTAATGTTTTCCAAAACCAAGAAGTATGCTTAGTTCGTCTCGATAAAAATGGAACTATCGTGTTTTTATCACAAATATTTTGAACTCTTAATGACCACCCTAATGCACATATATGTATGTATGTTTGTGTGGCTGGAAATTGTATCTGGGGAATCTATTTTAATTCGAATCGTCCGGCTATTTCTGAAGCAATTTAAACGCAATGGGTGGCCCATTAAGTGGGGGTTAACAAAACACAAAGCAAAGCACAGCACAGCAGATTCAACTCCAAACAATATGCTAGCAAACTAACCACAAAACTATTGTGATAAAAAGTTGCACTAACTCTTAGAGTATAAAGTTGTTAATGCATCTGAAACATCTAGACAAAAATCATTAGCTAAAGTGGTTTATTGTTCTTCGAAAACGGCAATAATTATATTTAAATCTCAAAGTCAACGACATACAAACAAATAAGAAACTTCATTCATTTATAATTAGAATAAAGAAATTCCATTTCCAAAAACCTTTTTCCAAACTTTACTCAACAACTTATAGAACAAAAGCCACATCAATCCATCATGCATCACGAACGAGTGAAACAAGCATTAATCGGTAACAGTTCAAATAAAATATGAGAAATAAAATCATGTAAAAATATTGAATATTTTGTTTACAAAACATATCCATCACTTCTTGAGATATGTGCAATAAACATACACACAAAAAATACTACAAAGCGTTGGAGAAATATTTTCGCATAGTTCGTAAATACATTTGTTTACTTCTTTGTTTGTAAACAATGGGAATTTGTAATTTGAAGGGCAAGTCCCAATTCCATCCGGTCAATAGAAACAATGGAATCATTGAAACACACAAATGTTCATTTCGAAAAGTTTCAAATGCTTTTGCAACATATACACAAATGTTTCAACTTAAAAAGTAAAGTCATTTATTATTCAATTCAGGTTTGAAACTTACGCATCTCCACATCAACAACATCCTGTGGCGTTGCCATTACGCTCAGCATTGCTATAGATCTCAGCACTTACAAGTTGCTCGCACGGGTCCAAAATACCGTCGAGTACATTATTACGATTAATTCGTATGCACGCTGCGATGCAGTTTAGTGCACCAGCCGGGTCTAAAATTAGTTTAGCCACACAAGACACGCACACACAGATACAAAAACCAAATGAGAGCAAAAAAAAAATCCACAAAAAAGAAAACTAAATGAGGCGAGCCAAATACCCCGCGCGTTGGTTCACAATACTATTAGACATGGCTCAAAGAGCAACGGAAACACACGCACACACTCGCAACACACTCACTAGTTCTGTACACGTGAAATTAAATTTTTGATTTGTTTTGCTAATTAACCGAAAACAAAAGATGCGCAATAATCGTATATTGATTTCGATCGCGATGCGATATGATATTACGCGCCGATAATTTGATTGGTAGTAAGTGGTATTTTTGTTTCCCGTTTCTTTTGGCCTCGTCTGTTTGCGTTGACGGCTATGCCGCAAATGCTTTTGGCGCTGCTTTTACTTTCCATTTTCTTCAGGCCAACGTATTTCGGCCAATTTCGGCCGTCTCGTGAGGTGCTTTTTGGATGTATGAATACAAACGTTTGTACCTAGGAATGTGTGTGTATATATATTTTATATTTTTGGCCACCCATTGCCTTCAATTGCTCCCCAACTGTGTGCGATCGTCTCATGGAATTTCAATGCATGCGCTCGTTTTAACCGAACGTACTACAACGAAGCGCATAGAGAGAGACCAGCTGCTTAAGTCGTAATCTTTAACGGAAGCTGGACGGATCAATGAGTATCTAGTTGGATTAGTGTGTGAATGAGTGTCTAGTTCGATGGATGGAGAGATGGATGGATCGGTCTGCTGGCTGCCTGCTGTCATTCATTTCTGTTGCGGCAACAAATCAAGCATGTGATCAATCAGGTATTTGTATTATAATTACTTAATGAAAACGTCGCAATACTCACTGATGTTTTGTTGATGATAGATATTACTTGAATATCCCAAATGCAGTAAATGTTGCGAAGACTAACAAGAAAGTTAATTTAATAAATGATCACACAAGTTGTTTAAGCTGATAAAAACTATTTGCCGCACCTTGACTATGATATACTCGGCTGATCTTGAGTATGATTTGTTTCTTAGCTATAAATACATTGTTGGAATTACATTATGCTTTTTCCGTGCATACAAAGGGTGTTTTAATATAATATTAACAATATTACTTGCCACAAAGTCTCTTACTTCCATTTGAGTATTGAAACACATCAAAGTCCTACTCTTAAACAATATTATTTCATTACGCTGTTAACTTAGAACTAAACACAAAAATTCAATAGGACGTTCAAATACATTTATTTTGGTTTGGGGAATTGATTTTACATAATAAATTTTTTTTTTTTTTATAAAACGAGCTCGAGCTTTAAACAGATGTGAACTATTTCAGAAAAAATTGCATACTTTTAGGGGCTTTCCTTAACTTTAAGTTTATGCCCGTTTCAAACATTTGCACATCTTTGTGATGCTCGTTTATATAAAAAATACAGTCGAAACAGTTAGTTATTTATTTTAACAAGTGTTGAATTAACGAAGAACACACAGTAAAATGTTGGTTATTCATTAAAAAAAACCAAAAACTAAAACGCGATATCAAAATGGAGCAGACTTATTCAGAGTACTGCCATTTAATATTCAACATATGATTGGCCCAAGTGTTAACACAATGGCAGCTGCACGCCAAGGACAAAAAGAAGAGAATAGCGACCTCAACCGGCCTCTAGTATCCCATTTCAATCGCATCCTTCAATGCGTCCACAAGCTGAATGTTGCCGCTGGCCGCAACTCTGGCATTCCGTACAAGCATTGTCAAATTCCAATGCGCATATGTGAAAAAACCTTGGATGCGACTGATTCTGCAAATGGGGGACAACACAGAGTGGCCTCGGCCAGGGCTGTAGTAGGTTAATGCACTAACATCCGGCTAAAGCACCCCGCACCCCTCTCCCGATGGTACCACAATCACAGACACGCATAGTTGCGACTTTTAAAACGAACCCAACAAATTGTTTTGGATGTGAAGAAAATGCTTTTCGTTTTATTGTATTTTCGTATGCATATCGATTTGTTGACCAAGACCCACCCAGTGTGTGTGTGTTGACATCTTTGCCATTATTTATTGTCACTCCAGTTCAGAAAAGAATTTGAATTAAATTATATGCTGGAAAAATGCTATCCCAGGCACGCGGCAGGTTCCTTAAGTGTTATGCGCCACATTAATGGCATTTAGTTGGAATTGACTGAGTGAGTGACTCCTTTGAGTTTCAATTGAGCATATTGTGGCAGTGCATCGAAACAGACATATCTTTGTGCTTTAAAAGCAGTCTGTCAAAACTTTTGACAGATAGCTGCAACAAGCATGTTGCAACACTAAGAAAAAAAAAACATTCTCACTTTAAACAATGGAGACTTTCTAGTGACAATCAATAATTTATATGATTAGCGAAAGTATTAGTTTCAAAAATGGTTTCTAACATTTAAGAAAAAAATATTTCCATAAAATTTTTTTTTATACTAATAGTTTTTATTGGAAAATTGAATGAAGAGTTCCGAAGATTTAAACTATAAGTATTTATTAAATTATTGATTAGACTTCAAAAGATATATTTTAAAAATCGGAAAACGTATTTGGAAGAAACAAAAAACTCGTTGAAACTCAAAAATTGATTAAAAAATGTTGTCTTTAGTAAACTTTCGTCGCAATTGTTGTTTCTCATCGTACATTTGCCTGTTGACTGCTGATTAGTTGGCTTGCTCTCGAGTTCCGATTTTTGAATGTTGTCGACTGCAAGCAGGCAGTATTTTTTTTTTGTTGTTGTCAGCTGCCAGCTGCCAGTCAGCAAGCTGTCTGTTTGACATTCTGGCAGTTTCATACAAAGTTGAGCTCTCTCTTTATTTGGCCATATCATTTGAGCACGATTTTCAAGGACTGCTTCAAGTTTGGCTGGCACTTTTGGCCATGGCCCCGAGTACGACTCCATTGCCTCGGCTTAATTAGTTCTGCCGCAGTGCTGCTAGCTTGCCACCGAGCCACTACCAATTATTTTAATTCACACTGGTCGCTAAGAGTGTGGCGATTGCTCTTGCTTTATTATACTCCCTTTTTTTTTGGGAAGCTGTGGCTCTGAGCACACATAAATGTGACATGTGCAAGCAGTTAGAACATATTAAGAGAAAATTAAAAGGAAAAAAAAACATTATATACTCAAGCTCGTACAAAAGTCCTAGCAGTCTTGTCAGGGATCATAGAATCTAGCCACGAATATTGCATTTACCCAAATAATAGTTTATGACAAGTAAGGTAGGCTAGTCAAATCTTTTTAGGGACATTGCATCAGTATATCAGCTATATGATATGGTGCTCCGTTCTGGCTGATTTTTATATGTGACCAAGCTGAAACAAGAAGGAAATATTGACAAAAGTTTCAGCTCGAATACTCAAAAACTGAGGGATATGCTTCCTTCAATGCGTTACGCATTAAAGCAAAAACGGGAAATTCAAATATATATACAATAAACTGTTGAGCTAACTCATATAAATTATTTAGCAATACACATTAGTATATTAAAATAATATTTTTTTGGAAGAGCATACTATCAATGATTGCTTTTGGGACTTTAAAAGGCCAAATCAATTTGCCTTGAACAAAAAACATTCAGATAAAGGCCAAAAATCAATAAAAATGAAATGTTTACCATATTTCATTTAGTCGATACGCCTGCTTCTTTAAAGTACTTTATCATATGCATAGTAGTTCCCACGGCTATGGGTTAATATTCAATTTTGGCAAACAAATAAGTGAATTTTTATTTTATATTGATCACTATTAAAGGTTATTTGGTTGTTGTTGTTGCTGCTGTTGTAGTTGTAGTTGTAGTTGTTGTTGTTATTATTGCTGTCCATAATTTCACAATCGAGCATTAAATTTTTAGTATTGTATTTAGCTTATAATAACAAAAAAACGAGCATCCCGTTGCGGTCTCAAAAATAAATATATAGGCAAATGAAAATTGGAAAAGCCACAACAACAACGGGCTTTAGCAATAACAAAAACAGCAAGAAGAAGCAGCAACTATAATCATAAATAAATAAATGCTATATATACTGTTTTGCATATATGCATATAGTAAATATACTCACCGCAAAACAATACACAAAAATAATCAATTTGATTTTTACGCCTTAATTTATTGTTTTAATGCATCGAAGTTATTGCTTACTAAATACACTTTCCCGGCTACAACGCAAACACGTACACAAAAACAAAATACAATAGAGATGAGCCAAACAAAATCAATTTGTGTATTTTATGCTCACGAATCTTTTTTCTGTTCTCGTTATCGTTTTTGTCACTTTTCCAAAATATGCGGACGAAGGCGACGCACGAAACAATTAACAAATGGAATTTGCATTGTGCAAATATAGAACAGAAAACTAATATCGTATACAGTATAAATAGTAGAATAGTAGGTCTGATGTGTTGCTGGAAAGCACGTGGCGGAGCTGCGACTGCAATGCGCTGCGAGACTGCGAGCCAACTGAAAGCAATATATGTATCTAATCAAATGACTGGCCGTAAAAGTATTGTGGAATCTCCGCTAACCAAAAAAAAGAAGAGGCAAAACAAATGGGTTATTAGACATATGGTATTTATCTTGTGTAGTAAAGAGAATTATGGAGAAAAGAAATACATAAATATATTGTAGTTTGTATGTACAACGTTTCAGTTTGTTAATTGGAGAATTAAATTCACTTAGTCGGAAAATAAATTAATTTTTGGAACGGCGAACGCGGACGCGGACAAACACGATGCAACACTGCGAAGCTGTTGCGGCTCGATTAAAAACAAAACAGGGCAAAGCAAGAAACAACAGAATGTAAAGAAGAAGCAGCATTAGCATAACACCAACACTGAACATAAACAAAAGTTATGATTCGGAAATAAACATCGCGACGCTTGTTTTATTTTTAAAACCTGCCACATGCCGGGCCCCAACTTTTTTGGAATTTTTCTCAATGTACGCATATGTATATGTTTATAAATATGTTTATGTACGTTTAAAGTAGCAGCTGATGCCACTAGCAGCTCATCAATCTGCACGAGACTAAGCCGAAAAAGCAGTAAAATATAATTAGAAACCTTACAATATTATCACCAGCATCTGAGTTTATTAAATTGTATGTACTGTGCGAATCATGCTGGTTAATTACATTTTGAATATGATGGTGTTTCAGTACGTGACCAGCATTGAAGTGTGCCAGAATGTAAGAGAAAATTGATATGAAATGAATTTTAATGCACATACAACTATATTCTACTTAATTGAATGTTCATTGTAATAAAATGTGTGCTAAAACATGTATATATATATTTTATGATTCGTTTACAATTTGTAATGAAATGCGTATTTATTGGAAAATATTATTGCATATACACAAACTAGATTTAAAACACAAAAGAATTGGCTAGTTAATGGTTTATTTGCATTGTTTACAAAAAACTCACTTTGAAAACATCAAACAATAGGTAATAAATTTGAGATTCGATAAAAAAAACTTTCATGTCAAAAGGAAATTCAAAGTGGAATGTTAAAAGTAGACAATAAAGTCGGATTCATGCCGAGCCCATGAAGAAATATATATAAAATATATACGTATATACATTTATGATTTCGCTATGGTATCTGCCTGGTATATTTATAAATATCTGCACAAAAACGATCAAAAAGTCAGCCAGCGCCCCCTCCACGCTATTAATTAGCAATAAAAATCTTATATGCCAACATTTGGCCCGCTGCGTCGCTACCGAGGCCCACTTCTGTATTGGTAATAAAGTAGAAACCAATGACAGTCGCTGACTAGTTGAGAGACTTGAAAAAACTTTACAAATCTTCTACACATTTCTTGTAAATTTATGCTTTTTATACCTTAGTAGTTAACCTTTTACCCCTATATATATATTTATTTCCAGGTACTTTATGTTTTAACTAAATCTTCCACCTTTTACTTTGCCCATGGTGACCAGTTTTGCAAATTGGCTGTTAACGATATCATCAAGAAGACATTTCTGTCACTCCGTGTACACATGTACATACATTTCAATGTCGACTGACTGGACGCCCAAGTGGCCATCGCCATCTCCATCTGTCTTCATTAGTATGCGCGGCACGTTTGCGTCAATGTTTGTGCTTTGGCGACCCCTACTTCTTGATTTGGACCACTTTCGAGCTACTTCTTGATGCCGTCGCAATGTCGATAAGGTGTTCAATTGAGAGCAACTGCAACTTAAGGCTGTCTGCAGCTAGAGCGTGCCAAGAGCTCATTAAAGGCAACTTTTTCCAGACGTGAAACGCGTTTAAATAGCATTTGTTTAATCTTTAATCATAAGAAATTAACTTATGCTTTATAAGAAGTACACAAATTGTTTACAATTTAGTTCGAAACATATTCAAATATTATTGAATTTAATTGCTAAATTTTAATTAAGTGTTAGGTGTAAACATTTGCATGCAATTTCGATGAAATGAAACCCAATTTACCTAAGCTATTTACATGCAAATAAGTTGAAATGCTTCATGGTCAGCACATACAAACACGAATAAACCAATAAACCTTAAAACAGCAATCAGCAACAACAACAACAACCATGTTAAGCACGTGCTACAATGGGAGAACCGCAAAGCCTGCATCATTGTTGCAATTACTTATACATAGAGACAGGTTGCCGAGCGAGGTCTCAGTTGATGCAGTCAAGAGGCTCTAAGGCTTACGAATATTTAATTGTGTTCTTGTGTCGGTTGCACGCTGTGCATATGGCTTTGTGTATGTGTGTGTGATAGTTGAAGTGCACATTTGAATGCCTAAATGAGATGTTGTCGTGACCGCAGCGGCCGTTTAATTGTAATTTCGTGTACACTTACAAAATGCTGAATACACAGAGTTGTGCTCTCTCTGTGTGTGTGTGTGCGTGTGTGTGTCTACAGTGAATAACACTAGAGTGGATTATATCATTAAGATAACAAATACATACATACATACATACATACATACATACATACATTCATTCATACATTCATGCATTCATACATTCATACATTCATACATTAGTACATTCATACATTCATACATTCATGCATTCATACATTCATACATTCATTTCCCAAGTTGCTACAATATGTTGTATTGGTTTCTTAGTTGGGGAGTACTGTACTCTCATTTGTTATGCAGCCTTCGATTGTGCAGCATACATTTGGGCGCTGGCAAATTCGATTTCGCTGCCCCGCAGTTAGCCGTGGGCGCGTATTATTGTTAACCTGGCTAAATTATATAAACGATTCAACTGTTATGCATGTGTGTGTGTGTGTGTGTGCTTTGAAATAGCACGTTGGTTTTGTTTGTCACAGCAACAATCAGCTGTAATCCTATTTGAACGTTTTGTCTGTGAATTTATTATTACACTAAAGCATTGCGTGCGTGTGTGTGTGTGTTGAGCAATTAAAAGCTCTTTTTCCCACTAAACACTTGGAATATATGACGCGTATTCGAGTTCCTTTGATGATTAAAAAGAGATTACTCTTATGTGCGATTTAAAAATGAATCGTCTATGTGCCTAAGGTATGAATAAAATATTATACATGCAGGGAAGTCAGATTTCAGTTGCCTGAATGCCTAAAATATGATTTTCGTAACAAAATATTTAACAACCATGCATTAAGCATGCAGCCGACTGAAAAGTGATTGCCTTACAATTTCGATTTGAGCAAGACTCTTCAATTAGTCTGCATGTTAAAAAGATAAGAGAACTAGGCGTGTGGAATTTGGGGCACGAAAAAGAGAGATGCTTAAAATAACATTTTAGAAATCGCATTATGATTATGCATACAAGATGGTAAATATAAGTTGCCATGCATTTGAAGACTCGAAAAAGAAGGTATTTGAATTTTATGGAAGTTATGACTTCGTAAATTTTCAACCTATCTTTTAGGGTGGAATTTTTCATTTCGAGTGAAAATATTTTACAAACTGAATATGCAGTTTTGATCTAGATGCCAAGCCATCGCTTATAAGGTATTGCATTTGAATCTAAAAGCTCAAAACCTTGTTTGTGTACAGGCAGAAAGATCAAGTTAAGTAAATATTTTACAACGTTCAAAAAGAACAAGTAAGAAGCTGTAGAAGAGACTTCCAGACGAGGAGATACCCCGATTTCATGAAAATCGATCTAAAATCATATTCTAAACTGGAAATGCAGTATTAATTAAGATCGCAATCCATGACTTTTAAGGTATTGCATTTGATAATCGGTTGAGTTTTGACGAAGTTATGACTTCGGAAAGTTCTGACCCATCATTCAAGTTGATTTTTTTGGATAGAATTTTTTCATGAAAATCGATCTAAAATCATGTTATAAACTGGAAATGCAGTATTAATTTAGATCCCAAGCCATGACTTTAAAGGTATTGCATTTGATAATCGGTTGAGTTTTGACAAAGTTCAGACTTCGGAAAGTTCTGACCTATGACTTCGGAAAGTTCTGACCCATTCTTCATGTTGATTTTTTTGGAAAGAAATTTTTCATGAAAATCGATCTAAAATCATGTTATAAACTGGAAATGCAGTATTAATTTAGATCCCAAGCCATGACTTTAAAGGTATTGCATTTGATAATCGGTTGAGTTTTGACGAAGTTATGACTTCGGAAAGTTCTGACCTATGACTTCGGAAAGTTCTGACCCATCATTCAAGTTGATTTTTTTGGAAAGAATTTTTTCATGAAAATCGATCTAAAATCATGTTATAAACTGGAAATGCAGTATTAATTTAGATCCCAAGCCATGACTTTTAAGGTATTGCATTTGATAATCGGTTGAGTTTTGACGAAGTTATGACTTCGGAAAGTTCTGACCTATGACTTCGGAAAGTTCTGACCCATCATTCATGTTGATTTTTTTGGAAAGAATTTTTTCATGAAAATCGATCTAAAATCATGTTATAAACTGGAAATGCAGTATTAATTTAGATCCCAAGCCATGACTTTTAAGGTATTGCATTTGATAATCGGTTGAGTTTTGACGAAGTTATGACTTCGGAAAGTTCAGACGTATGACTTCGGAAAGTTCTGACCCATTCTTCAAGTTGATTTTTTTGGAAAGAATTTTTTCATGATCTGAAATCATGTTATAAACTGGAAATGCAGTATTAATTAAGATCCCAAGCCATGACTTTTAAGGTATTGCATTTGATAATCGGTTGAGTTTTGACGAAGTTATGACTTCGGAAAGTTCTGACCTATGACTTCGGAAAGTTCTGACCCATCATTCAAGTTGATTTTTTGGAAAGAATTTTTTCATGATCTGAAATCATGTTAAAACCTGGAAATGCAGTATTATTTTAGATCCCAAGCCATGACTTTTAAGGTATTGCATTTGATAATCGGTTGAGTTTTGACGAAGTTATGACTTCGGAAAGTTCTGACCTATGACTTCGGAAAGTTCTGACCCATCATTCAAGTTGATTTTTTTGGATAGAATTTTTTCATGATCTGAAATCATGTTATAAACTGGAAATGCAGTATTAATTAAGATCCCAAGCCATGACTTTTAAGGTATTGCATTTGATAATCGGTTGAGTTTTGACGAAGTTATGACTTCGGAAAGTTTAAACTTAGCGCGTACAGTCAATGACTTAATTTTAATGTTCCCTATCTCCGGTTATTCACAACCGATTTGAAAACCAACTTTACAGATTTGTATTATTTCGTCTATAGTTTCAAACGTTATCTGAAAGTTTTCCAAAATCCAAGATTCTGTTGTTATCGATCACATGTGTATATCGGAAACGGGGAAAGTTATCGAAAATTTTAAACAAACTTGTACTGCCTAGGGATTAGGCCCCCTATGGGGTATCTAGCTCTTAAATCTCTGAGATTCACGCGTTCATACATACATACGGACAGACGGATACGGCTATATCGACTCGGCTGTGAATGCTGATCAAGAATATATATACTTTATGGGGTCGGATATGCTTCCTTCTGCCTGTTACATACCTCTGCAACAATATACCCTTTGTACCCATTTTGAATGGGTTCAGGGTTTAAAAAACAACTCTCAAATGTATTTTCTTTATTAAATTTAAATACTGTCTAAACATTTGCATTTAATAAAGTTTGAAATCTTGACTTAAGATTATTAGGAAACTGGAGATATTAATGGTTTTTAAAGATTTTTGCTTACGCGATGCGATCGATGCCTAGCTACAGCATGCTCGGCCAGGAAACCCAACAAGGCCAGTAACATGCCACCGATGACCACATAGAAGGCCAATTGCAGATCACCAATAGTTAGGACACGAACCTCACTGCCCTCCGATTGGACGAGAGTTGAGCGTGTCCTCATCGTGACCTTGTAGTTTTGATCCGCGATCCATTTGGTAATGAGGCCAGCATTGAGTAAACGCAACAGCTGGGCATTGATCGCCTCCTCCCATGGTGCATCTCGGGGCAGCACATAAGATATGGCATAGTACTTGGGGCACTCGGGCACCACCCAAATGCGACTCATGAGCAAAAAGTTCACCGACTCCATCATGAGGGAGGAGAAACGGGAGACGCCAGACTTGCCACCAACGGTGGCCACCTCGTTGGTGACATCCGCATTGAGATCACGATTCCACACTAGCTTCTTATTTAAGCTGGCAAACAGCGGCGAAGTTTCGCTGAAAAATAAATCATCCGCCATCGAGGTGTACTTGTACACAACTTTGAGGCCACTGTCGTCCAGATCCTGCAGCGTAATGATGTCCTTGTAGTGCAGCGGATGGATATAGACGGTCGCGAGGCTCGACTCAAATATGGCTCCAAATATGACGCTGACCAGGCACAGCGAACCAATAAACATGCGTTCCGCATAGCTATCCGGCAGATGCGACAGATTCACCCGCACCCAAACGACCCAGGTGTCCACAAGAATGGCCAATGCCTGTTGCCACAGCCGCTGTCCACTCATCCTCACTATGCGCAGCTGCAGATTAATTCCACGCAACAGCATCCAGATAAACGAACATATAAACGCCATCAGAATGAAGCCCAGCCAGATGTCATAGCCAACGGCAAAAATGGGCAGAATTGATTGTGGAATTTGTCGTGCTTTGGGCACATAGATGCACAGTTTGTCATCGTAGACGGTGACGCTGAAGTCCATGTACTCCTGCACCAGATAATCCTTGACAAAGAAGCCCGTCAGGCAGATGTCCAGGCCATCGTCCAGTATCGAACCAATAGCACCATTGTAGCTGCCATTTGCACCCCGCTCCCTACGGAACAAATATGAAATTAAGGAACAGCAAGCCATTAAAAGTGTTTATTAGAATTGTAAATGGGTTGGAAGGAAAGAAAAAGTACTTTTAAATGAAAAAAAAGATCAGTTCAATTAAATTTTGTCATTAAGGTTTGAATAACTCAAAAATCTGACTCGAATTCGGATCCAGTACGCAATAGCACTCTGCCGGTAACTAAAGTTTGTTTTATGTTTCGAAAATCTTGTTGGATTAACTTATAAAGTTCCGTGTTGTAATAGAATTCTTGTGCAAACTGTTGCTTACCCAAAATAGTTCTTATCCGGCTCCTGCAGCAACATTGTGTAATTGAGCTGTTTACTTAACACTTTGGCCACCTCCCAATCGACTCCGGTGATGCGTTTCAGCAGACCCGTCTTCGCATCCAGTTGAGGACGCGCATAGACCGATTTGAATATCTGAATACGCAGCGGATATCCGTTCATGTCGTGAAACAAACGGACTGGCAGCGCTTCACCACCCGTATAGGGAACAAGGCGTCCAAAACTATCCTCGTATGCATTGCCATTGGTCAGCTCTTGGTATTTGCCCGTCCAATCACCGATTTTGCTACGTGCAAATGGATCATAGATCCATATACCTGTATCGGTGAGTATATAGCGATTGTAGACTCTGTGCCGTATCCACAGTTGCCGACAACTTTGCTCCAGCTCCAGCTGTTGCTCCTCACTCAGATTATTAATGTTATCGCCCACAATGTAGAAGTAGATACCGGCACGCCCTGTGGCGCCAGCGGCTCCAGCGTTCGAGATTAGCTGGGACAGGCTAATGACCAAGGCCAAACTGCTCCGCACATCCAAGCCAGCCAAGCTGCTATCCATCTCCAGCGGCTGTCGCTCATCATAGCTGTGGCAGCTGTGCGGCATAGTCGTGAGTTTTAGGAACCACTCGGCATTCGAATTGCGTGCATCCGCCTGGAGATGATTACGTCGCAGCAGCACATGCAGAAAGGGAATATCCCGCATGGACTTTACGAGCAGCACATCCAACTGTCCAACGCTCCATTCAATGTTAAGCAGCAGGCACACAAACCCGAAGAACTTGCCACCGTTCGCCATCGCATTGCAATCTGAAATGATAGAAGAAAGCAGGAAGTGTCTGTCGACAAGTTAAGTAACTAAACTACTTGAATGTTTTGACACCTGCAATTTTGTGTTTGTTTGCTCGCATGTAATTAGAGTCTAGTTATGTCAGGTGGCATTCTCCCCAGCTGGTGTCGAAATTCGCCTTGGGCAAACATTTGTTGTTCGCTCGTGCGTTCGTTCGTTTGCTCCTTGACTTCATTGTGGCGAACGCAAATCGAAATCGAAATTTCAGCGACTCTCATTCTATGTTGACACTGATTTATATACAATAGTTAGCAGTTGCAGAACGTGGAGCGGGGCTAAGAAATAGACACCAGCGGGGTTCCTATGCAAATCGACAATAAAGCAAAAAGTCACAATAGAAAACAAGTAAGAAGGCTCTAGTCGAGAAATCTCGACTAGATTATACCCTGAACCCTATAATTTACACGTACAGTCACTGATTGCAAGTATGTGTGTGTGTATGCGTATAGTGCATACTGGACTTAACTTCAATGCAAATTATATCCGGTGTTTTTCAACCGATTTCAAACAAATTTCGCACGTTCATTATTTATTTCGTCTAATGTTTTAAACTTCATCTCAAAGTTTTCCAAGTTCAAGATTTTATTGTTATCGATCACATGTGTATATCAGAAACGGGAAGAGTTATCGGATTAGGCGAGCTCTGAGATTGACGCGTTCATACACACGGACAGACGGACATGGCTGTATAGACTCGGCTGATGATGTTGATCAAGAATATATATACTTTTTGGCGTCGGAGATGCTTCCTTTTGCCTGTTACATACTTTTGCACAAAACCATTATACCCTTTTTACCCATTTCAAGTGGGTTCAGGGTATAAAAAAAGCAATTCATTGCCAAATCAGCTCAATTCAATTCAAAGTGTTGCCGAACAGAATCGAAAGAAAAACACTTTCACGCGATTTCAATGGTGTTTCGGCACTTGGAACTTGCTTGTTTGCACACTGGGCCTAACGTTCAGCAATGGCGTCACTTAAATCCGATTTTTTTCGATGAATCAGGTCAGAAAGTGGAATTGAAGAAATTGAAGAAATTAAGCGTGAAAATAGTTGCTACTCACTACATGTACAATTATTTTCAAACTTCCTGAAAATATATTCAAATTTAAACGTTTTTACTAAGAAACTTTAAACTTTTATATATATATTTAGATCACTTTATAAAATTAAGTTGAGGTTGGAAAGGAAATGTGTTTTGTTAGAAACTAAAACACTTAGATAGATGATAACTTATATTTGTTAAATATATATTACTATATTTTTCTGTTGAGAAATAAATTCTGTGCAAAAAGCCAAAAACTTCTGCACCACTGTGCAAAGTTGTCTTTGCTCAAGTGTTGTGACTGTATGTGTGTGTGAGCGAGTCATATGTGTATATGTTGGTATTTGGGCACGTCTTTGTTGCTGGTTGGACCCTTCGCATCCACATGCGTTACGTTGCCAGTGCTGCCAAATGCACCAACAAAAACCATCAATAAAGTCAGCTTCTTCTTCTTTTCGCAGCTTTCGCACATACTCTGTTTCTTTCTCCTTCACTCATGGACTCTCTCGCTCTCGTTTTGTCTCACACACACACTTGACGTTGTTTCTTTCGAAATGAAAAATAAATTGGAAAATTGAAAAAGCAATTCATCGCATTAGAAACGTGCAATGAATTGAAGGTTGCGCTCGCGCTGACGTTGCCTATCAGCGCTATGCTGCTTTATCGCTCATACGCCAGGTAAGCCCCCCCTTTCGGGACAAGTGCCATAAAACCAGCTACGAACTGGCCAAATCGCTCAAAGCGTTTGCCATCACACGGCGGTCCATTGTGGTTGGTTGCCCGATTCGTTGGTTGGTTGCATTTTGACCAGACTTATGACCATGCGATAAAAATCAAATTGGAAAGCTTGAAAGTTTGAAAACGTTTTGCCATTTATTATTATGACGAGACGCTTATAGACTAGTCGCTTACTCCTGACAAGACACGGACTCTGATCCGCTCTGACGTGCGTGTCATTTAAGTTGCATGCCCCTCGCTGTTGGCTGCTCAGATGCAGACGCAGCTAAGCGAAACGCAATCATTTGTAGCACGAGAAAGTGAAATTTGTATAACAACGCACAAATGCATTTTGCAGCAGTTGCATTCTTATATATACATAGTATGCTTTTGCACTTAATTCCACACCATTTCGCCCAAACAAAAAAGCGAAAGCACGAAAGGAAGCCATATTGAGCCCAATATAAAGTCTAGTATATACATATATATATATACTACTCATGGCCCTGCGGGCTATAACTTCCGCTGCATTTACATCTTTTGGTGTTGTTGGCTGCGCAAACAAAAAAAAATGCCAAAATGCAATCATGGCGGATTTGGCACCTGGCAACAGCAGCAGCAGCAGCAACCAAAGCCATTCAGCACAGCATTCGTTCGGGTTGCAGGCTTTGCGTTAACCGTGCTTCTCTTTCGCTGTGTGTGGCCTCGACATAATCGACTTTGAGTCGCGCTGTTGCCCACGGCATCCAATTGGATTACAATTCGACGAGTCCTCAATGCAAAACCAAACAGTTGCCCCTCCATTTGCCAAACAAGTCACTCAGACTTCGACTTCGACTTGGACTCAGACTTGGATAATCTTATTTATACCCTAAGTGCAGGTAAATAAATATCACTTACATATGCTTCTTTATGCTTCTTGCATATTTCAACTACAATGCTCCATTTCTTTTTTTTCGGATAAATAATATAGAAGTTCGAAAATCTTGATTCAATAACCTAAACGTGATCCAAAGTTTTTGATGATGATTGTCATCATTTTTACAGAGCTCCGCTAATAAAAACCTGTCAATATCATTTTCTTAAACAATTTTTAAATGTAAAACAATTTCGACCA
Organism: Scaptomyza reducta; assembly: GCA_035044485.1. Classification (NCBI taxonomy): domain Eukaryota; kingdom Metazoa; phylum Arthropoda; class Insecta; order Diptera; family Drosophilidae; genus Scaptomyza; species Scaptomyza reducta. The sequence continues at coordinate 142,230 of JAWNNV010001364.1, read as the reverse complement.
TATATTTATTAAAAATGTTTCTCTTTGAGATCATATACAGTATTCGAAAGCTTCAAACACACTCTTTTCCAAAGTTCATCTAAAGAACAGGAACCAATGTAAAACGTAGTCAAGTATTTAAATTTTGTACTAAACGTATTTATTAAAACCAACAATAAAAAAATATATATATATGTGTCTATAAATACTAATGATATGATAATTTAACTTAAGTTTCTACGAATATATCGGTTTGTACAACTTATAGCTAGTGTTTAGGTATTCAACGCCAGCGGCTGTGTGTGTTCTGTTTGGCATATGTAATGTGTGTCAATGGTCCATTGTCATCATGGCTGCACCACAGCGGTCCAAGCCAAAATTTTGACGCATACGCTCCAAGGCAGTGCGGCTGAGGCCACGCGCAAGGAGCTGCGACTCCGCCTGGGCGATCACCTCGCGCATATAGTCCAGTGCGCCGGCGCTCTCCGTCAGCTGACTGCAGACGAACTTGTGCCGGAAGCGTAGTTTCGCCTTCTTGATCTTGTTGTTGTAGCGCGACTTGCGGCAGGATTCGGCGCGCTGACGCTGCGCATCGCGGCTGCTGGGCACCGTTGGCGCTTCACTTTGGATTTGAAGCTGCTGAAGTTGGCTGCGTGTCGTGTCCGCTTTGGTTGGTGGTGGTGCACGTCGTTCCACCACGACGGGATTCTCGATTAGCATTTGGTCCACATAGCGCTGCTCCTCGTCGGCATAGTGTGTCTTCAGATGCTGCATCTCCAACGCAACCAATTCGTCAATCTGCTCCGGCTTGTTGCTCAGCATCGATGGCATCTTCACTGGCTGCACCAAGCCCGCACTAAAGCCATGTCCTGTTGTCGCATAGCGATGTCCCAGCTGCGTATAGAATTTGTGTAGATAAAGATTTCCTTGTTCCATTTTATCGCTTGCTCAGTGTCTCTCGGTCTGCTTGCCACGAAATCACAACTGCAATTGCTGCCGACACTTGTCGACGCATCGCTTTTATAGCAACACATCGAGAGCAGGTCAGCAGTTTAATCAGCATGGCCAAACCTTTATGAATCAACGAACTTGCCAACCATTTTATGATCTTGTTTGTCTGCCTATCTCAACCTTTGACTACCTGACCTGATCCCAATAAAAGGATACGTAAACAAGCGGATTAACGCAACCGAGTCCTTCATGTTCTCATTGACCATCGTTGGGTTATATCAAACTGCAAGTTACCTGAGTAATTTCCGATTTTAGCCGATTATTGAATTGAATGATTAAGGCGCGGCAATTATGTCCGTAGTCTTATGTATTTTATGCTTTATGCAAATATTGTACATATTTCATATAATAAAGTATTTAAGGCATCTTCAAATGTTTTATGTTTAAATACACGTAAGACTAGTAATAAATATCTGTAATAATATTACTAAAAATTTAAGTTTGTAAGCTAATTAGGTTGTTGGAAGTAATCCCTAAATATATTGAACGGATTTGAACGGATGAAATATATTTTTTTTACCAATAATTGACAATTAATAATTAATTTTTCGTTGTAACAGTAAATAATATTAAAATATTTTTATATTATTTTCTATGCATTTAAAGACAGTTTAATTCAACTTATGTACAAAGGAATTTAATTTTCAATCAGTTTAAATGATATACAATATTAAGTTGATTGTTTTGAAACTTTTTGTATGCATCTGAAAATTAAAGCATAAATATTCAATTAAATAGTTGTTATAATAAAATTTATATAGCTTTACTTACTTTACTTATTTAGAAACTATAGAGAAATATCTTTAAATTCGATATTTGTTAACGCATTTTTTTTAAATATAAATATGTAGTTTCATACTTCTTACAAATTATTCTTAACTTTGACACAGCAATTCTTGAGTTTATTTTGTTGTGTTAAGTAAATGAATGTTATAATTCATTACGATGATCGATAATTAAGATATTTTGAAGTTTAATCTAATCATTTATTAAACATGTTTAAATATTCATGTAGTCTCAAGCATAAGTTAAAAGTCAAACATTTTTCATTTATTAAACATGTTTAAATATTCATGTAGTCTCAAGCATAAGTTACGAGCCAAACATTTTTCATTGCGATAAGAAACCGTAAACAGATGTTTAAGCGTACTTTGCTTATAGATGATTTAAATAAATAAATATAAAAGTTATTTTCGCATTCAAGTTCAAGTGCCGTCATATCTGAGTGTCAATATTGATATGATGCATACAATAAGTAACTGATAAAAGCAAAACCAACAAATTAAGATTGAGGCGTGTAGGCGTATGTAGGCGGGCAGGGAAAGACGAGAGGAAGATAAAACCGCTCAGTCATAAACAAAACAACTATCTGTGTCTGTGCTGGCTGGATGTGTTACCTACGGCGGGCTAAACCCAATGGCGTTGCCTGCATCCGATGACTGGTCAACTGCTGCAATTGCCTTGGCAGCACTGGCCAGTCGGCCATCTTGGTTTGATGGATGGGCCATCATTGCGCTTTGTTAGGCCACAGGCAGTTGGACATGTTGCTGCCTGCATACAAATGCATGTAGGTAAGAGCCGTGGCATGGGCACAACAATCAAATCAAGTGCCTTTCGGCTTAACAATAACAAGACCCAATCGAAACAACAAAAAGTCCCACAGAAAATCAAACTGTTTTTCGTTTGTTTATCTTCAGGCTGGCCAATGATGAAATCATGGTGTTGTTTTGTAATTGTTTTCATTTGTATAGATACAAAGTGGTTTTAACAATTATTTTTAAATGTGTATTCCTATATTCACTTATGTATGTAAGGCAACAACGTGCTTGGATATACTAAACAACATTTCATTTGGCCTAAAACACATATTTCAACTCGAAACTTGACCACAGGAAACTTAATCGAACCTTTAATTGTGCATGACTTTGACTTGATATCGTATATGTCTTATACATATATAGATAAATGACAACCTCAAATAAGCAACAATGCAACTGTCCATATTGGGTTCCTTGGGGTTTTCTTGAAAGCCTGATCTGATAAAGGAGTTTCGGATTAAGCGACCACAAAAAGATATAATAGACACAGTAAGACCCCCAGATCATACAACCAGAGAAACAAAAGAACGAAAAGTTATGATCTGGAGGTCTGAGTACGATTACGACATGTTTATAGGGTCTCGGAATCCGAAACCGAGGTATGTTGCTGTCAGGTTTTCGACCATATTGGATTTTTTGAGCTTACGTCGAAATCCCGATTTGATGGAGTAAAAGAGACCTCGGATTTAGACTAAGCCATCCCAAAAACATATCGTCAAGCACTTAGCTCGATACACATATGTTCAGTTCAGTTGAGTTTCTAACGATATTCATTTTGACTTTCGCCCATGGAGTGTTTAAATAGACTGGGCGATAATCACTTCATTAACTTTTGGAGGCGCCACTGAGGCCATTAAAAGTACAATTTTAACGAGCTGCTTGGCCAGCTTGCAATGTGCCAACAAGCTTACATACTTGCAGACGTTGTTGCCCAGACAATATGTATACGAAATCATTAAATGTACCCATTGTAATTTAATTGTTATGCTCCTTCAAATACATAGATATGTATGTATGTTTTGCAACGATTTAGATGTACAGAGATGAGTTGCTTGAACATCGACAGGCTTCGGGGATAGAAAGAACAGTTGGTCTAAAAATAAATATACGGCTTTTTTTCCATACTGCGATGAGCCCTGTCAGACGCAGAGACCCAAAGAGCTTAAGTATGTATTATATTACAAATCGACGGGGAAAAATGTTATGATGATGGGAAAATGGCGATTCTATTTCCAGCCGATGGCTGACGTAGGGCGGGGGGTATGGAAACCAAATACGCAGCTCATAAGTATAATTTAAAAAACAGCAATATACATATATATATATATATATTAATTTAGTCGAATTCTGGCCCCGAGAACATACAATCATAACCTCCCCCCAACCACCAGCCGAAACATCCCCAAGCCACTTGAACTTGTCCACCAGTCGTTAGAGCGTTCAAGTCCAGCGCTGACAATTTCCGACAGCGGGTGCCAAAAAAAAGAACAAAAACCAGGAGCCATAAATACGCACATACCTCATGCTCTCTCTCTCCCTCTCTCTTGGTCTGTGTGTCTCCTTTTTGTGGTCTCCTTGCATGAGGGAAGCCCGCAACACCAATGCCATTGAGTTTGAATTATGTCAGCGCAGTAATAAATTGCTCAGGGCATTAAATTAAAATGTATATACGATGCGATGTGTGTACGTATGTGTGTGTGTGTGGGCCAGCTAGAACACACACATAGTGTGTGAGTCGTAGGAAGGACGCCCAACAGGATTTGTGGCGAGAATTTACTACAAAATGCCAAACATGTGGCGTATGGAAATAAAATAGGATTTTGATCCTTGACAACTCTTTCTTTTTTTAAGTTTTTTTTTTTTGCACTACTGTTGATGATAGTAACTGGGATGAAAATGTCATTTAAATCACTGTGTGGCATTTGTTGTTGTTTTTATTATTTATTTTTATGTACAAACTGTTTTATTACAAATGAAAACATATGTTCCTTCGTCCTGAAACAGCGCAAAGCTTATTGTGAAATGGGATTTTCTAAAATTAGTCAGTATTGAAAACAAAATGAAGGTTTATCGGCGTTAAGAGGTGGGCGTGTTGGGAACAACACAATTTTCAGCCATACAAATATAAACATATTGATTATTGAATTTAAGATAAGATATATTTCCTACTTTGCATCTTGGAGCATGAAAAGAAAATTAAGATTCTAAATATTATTGACAAAGTGTAATATTAAGATTTGGCTTAGAACATATTCTGTGATTAACTTACTTTCTCTACTCTACTTTTACTTATAAAAAAAAATATTTTGCAATATGTTAAAAGTTTACATTCTAATTAACATATAACCGTAAGTCTTATATCGAATATAAATAAAATATAAAGAGTAGTAGCCACACATTGTGGTTTATCTCGAATCAGAAGTACAACTGTATATAGTATAAATTGAACAAAAAAAAATCCATTGTACCATAGTATGCTATAATTTAGCCGCATAGCATTATTTCAAGACTAACACTTTAGTGTGTATTTATATGGGAATAAAACAATTGTACCGCCGTAGGCATTGTCAGTTGTAGGCGGAAAAATAATGAACAATATCCTAGTCACGTATGGATGTTTAGAGTAGATTAACCAGAGCATCCGCGACAGCCGCAGTGGACGCATTCAACAATGCGACCCTCTTCGAGTTTGGATTTTGGGACGCGGCAAATGCAATTGGTGCCGAAATTGGTGTCTCGCGTTTGAATGCAACGCAGGCAGCAAAGGTTCTCATAGCCGGCTTTCTTCCATTTGGCTATTAAATTGCTGTCGGCCATCTTTTCCTTCAGACAATAGTCGTAGAGTTCGCGGCTGATGGCTTTGCGGCGGTAGAATAGATCGTAGATGTAGCGTGTCTTTTGGTGATGTATTTTGAATATGGGCCATAATGATTCAGAGATGCGCTTGCCCTCGTGGGGTTCTGTCTCGGCTGTGAGTAATATAAACGTTTAGTTGACTGACTGCACACAACAACAACAACAACAACAAAACTATACGACACAATGCGGCATTATTAAGTACCTTCGCGCATTTTTTGTTCCAACTCCTCCAGCGTGGGTTCAATGAGCTCCCAGCCATCTGGTGGCGGCTTGCGGCTGCGACGAACTTTCGGCATTATTGATTTATACAAATATTTTGCGACTCAACAGATAACAAATTTTATAAAAACGCTACGAAGTGTGAAATGAAGTGCAAACAGCTGACGAACGCTAAAAACATCTAGTGCTGTAAAATACGGAATTCATAAGCTATCGCACAGCACTATTTATCAGAGCTGCAACAAAATAATTACATCGATAGATGGTGGGAGTATCGATAACAGCAGTAGTTTATTTTCCATTTCAGTGTATATGTAATCGTAGAAGTAATAAGTTGATTGTTTTTGTTATTTTCCGTTGACACGAGCGTGTTGTTGCTACAGTACTATTTATTTATATATTTAAAAACACAAAATTTATGTTGCTTAGCAATTATCAATTGTTAACACAATAAGTGGATAAGCAGCAATTAAGCGTCTCAAACGTCGCTGCACAGCCAAAAAGTAAGCAAAGCACAAAAAGAAGAGAGAAAAACTCAGTGTGTGATTTTTGTGAATGTGCATGTGAATGTAAGATATGCAGCAGCGCGACCCACAGTGTGCGCTCCACAGTAGAAACTTACCCACACAACTTAAGCGCAGCATCTCGCGCAAACAGTGACTGCAGGGGCGCCCACTCCGTTTGTCGCAGTGACAATAATTACTGAATAATTACACGCTCAACTAACTGCTAACTGCGACAACAACTTAAACACTTAAGGTGCGTGTGTGTGTGTGTGACTTCAAATGCAAGTCGTACATATTTATGTTGGGCTGTTTGTGTGTGTGTGTGTGTGCATTATTATTATTATGTTTGACGTCACTGTGATCGTATTTGTTGTAACGCCTCGCTTTCATTCATAAGTCCCCGGTGGCGTTATTTACGCCCAGGCAAAATACAACAACATTAGCACACCACAGCAGATAAAAAAAAAAAACTTGGCCTTCGCCTAATGCGCGCTGTCTCGGCTCGCTCTCTCTTTCTGTCTCTTCGCTTCGCTCGCCTCCTGCCCGCATCATAGTTATTGCATTTTCCATTCATTTTGGCGATTAGCGCGTATGCTTTGATTGTCATTCGCATTCGTTGTATTTAGTGCATGGTACGTGAAATAACAAATTTAAGCACACACACACACATACAGAGATCACCACCCCCTTCAATCTGTTGGCACATTAAAACGCCCCCTCCACCAACACCGCAGCGACATCGCTTCTGTGTGTTTGTATATAAGTACTACACGTACATACATATGTATGTGTAATGAACACTTTAAATCAGTATTGTTTTGGTTTTGTTTTGCACATTCCTCATTTTTGTTGCCATTTTCCGCCATATGAACACACACACACAAGTACATTCGCAATTGTAAAATTGGAAACGGAATCATCAGCAGCAGCTCCACTTGAAACGTATTCCAATGGGGTCTAGTCACCACTTACCATTTACCACTTGCGAATTACAAACCTGTCCTATCGTTTATCTAAATTTTACTGTCATTTGCGTGTGAGTGAGTGTATGTATGTATGTATTTAGAAACATGTTAAGACTTGAAGTCGCCCGTATTTACTGTTAGATATTGATAAGCTTGCAAAAAATGATGACAAATTGATAAGTATTGGTTAACCAATACTAATAATTACTAACAAAAAATTATTCTTGACGCAAAGTTCAAATTTTATTGATTTTTTAAAGGGTTTTTCGCACATTCCATATACGAAACCAGGGCATCTTCTAGTCAATCACATGCTACGTTCTAGATACTTTTAAATACTTTTTCCAGATTTCACATTGATAATCTGATCCGGTAGTGTATATATATATATTTATTTTGGTTTATTAGCTTCGTTGTAACAAATCGTGCCTGGAGCATTATTCTGTTACTTAATGCGTAGTTAATTGTTTGTAAACAAAAAAAAAATAATAATACATTTTTTAAGTGAAAATGTGTATTTGCTTTTGGGTTTCCCAACTGCAGGGCATTCTGTGTACTTATTTACATATGCCCGACTCGCAATGTTGTAAAATCAAAAGCAGGTTGATAAGCTTTAGTTGATTTCAATAACGCCCTTGCCATGAGCCGATGCTTTTCAGCTATATTCGTACTGTTCGTGTACTTTAAGTGGTTTTCATATGTTCGAAGAATGTAACTGACTTCGATCCCCTGTATATATATATATATATATATATATACATGGCAAATGCGCGTTAATTGCTGTGCAAACAGTTTGAAGCTTGGGCCAAGGGACCATGGAGAAAGCACAAACAAGAAGCATTATAAGCATTTTTTTCATTGTCATTAAAGCCAATCAGTAATGCATTTAAAGCTTGGCACAAAAACCTTGAAGAGATTTTAATTTGTATATTTATTCTGTTACTTTTATTTGCAGGGGGCAACAGAGGGCCTCACCATGGAGCCCACAGCAGCAGCTGGAAATCTGCTGGAGATCATGGATCTGGCGCGCACCCTGCGTCAGGAGCAGCTCTTCATACAGCACGAGCAGGCGGCCTTTGCACAGCTCACCGGTGCTTTAGAGACAAATGCGGCAACCATAACAAAGGTCTTTAACACACCCATATATACTCTATATACATATAGTATTTATTAACGATGTCACGTCGCATTGGTCTTTATTTAATGAGTGTGTTTTCTGTTTTTTTTGTTTTTTTTTTCACCATTTAGCTGGCGTACATCTGCGCACAACAAAGACATAATCTGCATGATCTGCTGCTGGACAGAACGGATCACGATCCTCTTGTTTGTTGTCGACGTGCCAGTGCCTATGACAAGGCACCATTCCTGGATGCCAAACAGGTGTTGCCCTATGAGGTACGCGAATATCTCACAAAATACACAAACATATATGCTATACAACATATATGGATAATCCAAATTGTACCAGACAACAAAGAACAATTTGCGATGTAGAATAGAGGAAGCATTTATATTAAATATTGCGTTGCGTTGCAATTCCGGAAACTATTTAGTTTAAATTCGTATTAGTTCTTTTACGCAGTATCTTAAAGTGGCTTGCTATCAGTAGATACATTCATATATATATAAAGCTAATATATATACAAATTTCACTATTCGTAGTTTGATAAAATATCAATGACTAATACTTAAATCACATTTTATGCAAGATTCATAGTTGATAGTTTTTAATCAAGCTAATGGCTTAACACAACTTGTTGTGGATATCCTACGAAGCTAGTTAAATAGTGTAGCAGTGTTCTTCACATGTTCAATCGATTATTTGCTATTCCTATGGCATCAGTTTGTTCATATTGTAAATATATAATGCAAGTTTGGTTAGCACCTAAAAAGTTGTTCATGTAACCAAAAACTCTTAATTTTTTATAAGTTATGACTTATATGTCTGTAAAACTGGGAAAGTTGTTTTCCTTTGTCCAGGCTGTATATTAGTATTAGAAAGAACTTAACTTAAACTTAAATCAAAGCATTTATCAAATTTAATGAATTGAAACTAATTATATGTTATCTTTTTGGAAGGTTGTTTTCCTTCGTCCAGGCTGTATATTAGTATTAGAAAGAACTTAACTTAAACTTAAATCAAAGAATATATATTAAATTCAATGAATTGAAACTAATTATATGTTATCTTCTTTAACTGTAGCACGCCCTTGCCTATGAGGATCTGTTTAACTATTTGTACAATACACCATATGTGTTGGCCCTATCGCTGGCAACGGCGGAACGTCTCTCGCTACTTGCCCCCGCGCATCTTGGACAGATTGTGAACACAATTGCAACAGGCCTGTATGGCAATGCAATCAATACAAAGGATGTGGAACTGCTGCTAAAATTGCTGCGAGAACTCATCGAGTTGCAGCTGATGAACAGCGATCAGCCGCGTCGTCTGCTACGAACCAATGGCAGCGCCTTTTTCCGACTCTATCAGCGTCTCGTTGAGTCGCTCTTCTCGGCGCGCATCTTTCTGACAGCGGCACTGCACGAGCCACTGATGGCAGTGCTTAGCGAGCATGAGGCGCTGCTCGATGTGGATCCGCACAAGCTGCTGCTAAGTTTCACGGCACGCGAGCGTCAACGTCGCTTTGGCGAGGATGACACCAGTGCCGCCTACCAGCACAATGTGGCACGCTTTCATGCCGAGACGCTCGGCAAGTTGCATGCCCATGCGCAGTCCTTTGTCCGCAGTTTGCAGCAGAGCTGGGCACTCTTTCCCAGCTCGTTGCGTTGGCTGCTGCAGACGCTCGGACAGCAGCTGAGGCAGACGCAACGGCACAGCGATCATGAGATACGCCAGCTGCTCGCCGACCTCGTCTTCACCCACTTCATTTGCCCGGCCATTGCCAACGCCGATTTGTTGGGCATCATCGATGTGAATGTCAGCGAACAGATGCGTCACAATCTCAACCAGATTGTGCAGCTGCTGCAGCGTCTGGCGCTCAGTGATAACACCAGCGAATTAACGCAGCTCATGGAGCTGTTGCTGTTGGGACAGACGGGAGAGGATGTTGTTGCCATTTTGCCGCAGCAGAGCGACTTCGAGCGCGCCCAGTTGGCCATCAATCAGCGGGAGTTGCAACAGTTTGCCGACTTCTTTCGCCTGCTCGCCGCTCGCGATGAGTATGATGTTTCTGCGGAGGAGCGACAGCGACTGCGCCGCATTCTCTCACGCATACCCAAGCAGGAGACGAATGTGGCAGCTGCGACAGCTGCTGATGCAGCAGCCACGAGTCCCGAAAAGAATGGCAAACGTTCCAACAAGGCACTGATGCGATTGGGCAAAGCCACCAAGAAGAAGTTGGCCAAGGGCATGAGCTTTACAACGACGGCCACCACCACCACCAACAACAACAACAATAATCATCAACATAATAATAACAACAACAGCAACAACAATAATAATACCAGCAGTAATCCAGCTCCAGAGTTGGCCAATGGCAGCATCAGCCCTGCAAATGGACAAGCAGCCATATCGAATGGTGATGTTGAGCCATGCTCCTCCTCGCACAGCGGCAGTAATACGAGCCTTAGCTCCTGCGGCGGTGTCAGTGGTGCTGGTGGCATTAGCAATGGAGCTGGCGCTGCACTGATATCCGAACCAGATGCACCCGATGGAGATGAGCCAGTGTTGATGTTTAGCATTTATAATGCGGCGGCAAAGAGTAAACTAAAGCCGTTGACCGAAGAGGATCTGTTGAAGATGAATTGTATTGGTCAGGATTGCGGTGTGCCAGTAGCTGTTGGAACAGCCGCTGCATCCTCGAATGCTGACGATGTGAGCAGCTTGGAAGCAATGCGTCGACCACTCAACGATGATGCATCCATTGGCAACTCCGATAATCTGGAGGCAATTAGTGAGGCGGCTCATTCGGCAAATCAATCGGTTGCCAGTTCGTTGGATTTGGAGGAGCAGCAGGAACGTGATGTCCACGATGCCGAGAACGATGACAATCTCTCGGACATGGTCTCCGCCAATGTCTCCGGCCGGGGTACGCCCAACATCAGTGGCCGCGATACGCCCTCATCCCAGGTGACAGACGGCGACGGCGCTGGCGGGGATTTGGCCCACCATGTTATTCGACCCACACCGCAAATGCAAAAAATGCTCTTGTCTAAGGCACGTTCCGACATCGAGGACAAGTTCTGCAAGTTCGAGCTTAAGAAGTTCGAAGGGGATGAAAATGTGAGCATCATTTCGGATACCTGGTCAACGGATGTGCTGGCCAGTGACTCGGAGAATACGCTCGATGCAAGCAGCGAGCAGCATAGAGATCGGGAGCGGGATCGGGAGCGGGAGCGGGAGCGTAACTTCTCCACACCACTAATACCATCTGCTGTGGTCCTGCCCGGTGATAATAACAACTTTGTGGTGGAGGCTCTGGCCCGTGCCGCCGGCGGTGTGCCCGTGCTGGATGCCTCCGATCAGCGATCCGAGTCCAATTGGAGTACCGATGTGCTTGCCAGCGATTCGGAGAAACTGGCCGAGATGGATACCGATGACAATGTGAGCATTACAGCCAAATCCGATATTGCTGCACCATCGGGCTTGGCCGTTGTCCTCGACGATGGCGAACAGACGCCAGGGAGCAGCGGGGATGGCGATGCGGATGGCGACGTTAATGTGCGCAGAGATGCCGATGGCAATGGTAATGGCAGTGGCAGCGAGCGCAGCCAGAGGATTCGGCCTTCTTCGATGCGGTCAACTCGTACGAGGATGCCCATCTGTATCAGGCAGCATCCTCGCTAGCTCGCAGCTCGGTGCGCACCAGCTACCATGGCCTGGGCGGCGACAGCAGCTTCCAGCAGCAGTACAAATGCAGTGGAGCCGAGGGCCGGAAGAGCACTCCGCTCATGGGCACGGCTTGTATGCGTCGCCAGACCTCCGCCGAGAGCAGCATCTCCAATCAGAGCCTCAATCTGGAGGAGCCGACGCCAACAACGAGCAGCAGCAGTAAGCATCAGCATCAGCATCCGCATCAGCAGCTCAATCATCATCATCATCATCACCATCATCATCATCATCACAAGAAGAAGAAGCAGCAGTTGCATCATGATCTGATCGACTTCAGCGACTACAGCGAGGACAAAGAGGATCCGCCAGGCCTCGTCCAGCAGCTCCTCGACAAATTCGGCGATGACCAACATATGCGCGGCGGCGTTCAGCATCGTCGCATCTCCATGGAGCAGCGCACGGCGTGCGTCGATGGACGACGCAATGGCATTCTCGCCGGTGCCACGGAGCGGCGTCATCAGAGTCTCAACTACGAGAATCATGAGATCATGCTCCAGGTTTTGCTGCCCAATGCCAACGAACCCAAAACCGACGATGACAAGCAGCAGGAGTTGCAGCTACTCTGCGCCCGTGCCCAGCAATTGCAGCTGGGCTGTAATGATGATGATTCCACTGTTGAAGTCGTGGGTTTAGTTGCATCGGGATCTGGAGCTGGAGCTGCGGCTGCAGCTGCTCTTACGCCGGCCAAACTGAACAAAGCAACCGGTGCGATACCAAAGAGCATCAGTTTCGATGCCAGTGCCGACAAGGAGAAGCACCGCAACTCGCAGCGTGAGCAGCGGGATCAAAGCGCTGGCATACTCAACAAACTGAAGCAGGGCATCTTTAAGAATCGGCGCAGCAACATCGCCAAATCCGCCACTCAGAACCAACGTTTGCCACCCGACGCCAGCACCAGCAGCAACAGCAACAGCAACAACAATACTAATCCAATTGTTCATGATCAGAATCGTAGCGTCAGCTTCGATCCGAGTGGGGCATGTGTTAGCTTTGGCGCCCATTACTGTGATAGCAGCGAGGACATTCTGGCCAAGTACAGACGCAAAGTGAGCAGCTCCAGTGAAGCAACCAATTCCGATTCCACCGGCAATGGTCATGGTGGACGCGGTTTGGGCTCCTCGCATGGCCAGGCCATCAATGGCGGGTAAGTGTGTCTCGGGAACGAAATATGCGATATATTTCTATCTCCTTCCTGTGCATGCAATACTCGGTCTCACTCGAACATCATCTCACTCTCTCTCACTCTTGCAGAAAATTGCCGGGCGTTGTGTTCAGCAGCGTTAAACAAAAGCTGCGCACAGTGCTATCCAAGACTGATCTGCATAGCGGTGACTTTAGGCAGACAACACTGCGACCATTGGATGCGACACCATTGCAGACGTACCTGCAGATTCAGCTGGCGCAGTGCACCAGCCTGCAACGCTTGCCACAGATATCGCATGTCTCAGAGGCATTGCGCTGCCTGGCGCAACTGGAACGGCCGCAGCATGCGCAGCTGCTCCTCGAACTCCAGAATGATCTGCAGCGACGTCAGAGCTACCTGCAGTACCTGCTCGTTCATCGGCAACAGCTGCTGCTGCGATCCGAGCAACTCGAGCAGCTCGAGGAGCGTTTGCGTGGCGAGGCGCGTAGCTGTCAGCGCTGCCTGCTGCAGTCTCTGGTCCGTCTGTATTTGGGACGCCAGCAGGCGAAGCTGCAGACCTTTCAGACGGAATTCGCTTTGCTCAGTGTTAGCGATGAGCGGCTTGAGCTGATCGAAGAGTTTGTGGAGAGTCTCTTGCAGGAGCTGCGCGAGGGTGGACTGCAGGATGGTTGGCAGCGTGAGGCAGCACGTGTGGCCGTTGAGCGATTGCTGCTCGAGCAAATATATGAGCAGGTGATGTTTCCCAACGATGATGCGGATCTGTCTAGGGATGGTGTGCTTGCGGCGCATATTGGCAAACTGCAGCGCTTTGTGCATCCGGCGCATCCAGCGCTATGCATTACTCAAGAATATTTGGGCGAGGCGCCTTGGACGTTCGCCCAACAGCAGCTGTGCCACATGGCCGCCTACAAGACGCCACGCGAGAAGCTCAACTGCATCATCAAGTGAGTTAAATGACTTGTAGACTTGTAAAGGGTTTTTTTTAGAGGTATAGAACTTTGAAATGGAATAAAACAAAGATGATTTTTTTTTATTGATATAAAATTTACTTTATTCGAAAGACAAACTTCTGGCATTATAATTGAAATATGATTTCTGGCATATGTCCGCCACGGCTGGCTCGCACGTAGTCCTACGACGACTTTAAAACTTCCATAAAGTGGATGGACACAAATTCAATTCCTCTGCACGATGGCGGATTGACTGATTCGGGTCTTCCTCTACGCTACGCTCTACAGCGGCAATGACTTCTTCTGTACGCACTGTGCGACATCTCTGTGGATGCGTATTATCATTATGAGTAAACGTGGCGCGAAAACGTTCCATAGTTAATCGAATTAATTGCTCTGATGGACGATTATGTTGACCGTAAAATGGACGTAATGCGCGATACGTACTTCGAACAGAACCATGATTTTCAAAATAAATTTGCACAATTTGAAAGCGTTGTTCAGGCGTCAGTCTTTTCATGTTGAAATGCCAAACCAAACTAAACATAAATCACTTAACAGCGTTGCCAACTTCAAGTTCTATACCTCTAAAAAAAAACAGCCTTTATTTGAAACACTTAATTTAATTGTTTTCGTTTCATTGTGTCTTTGCAGCTGTATCTCTAGCATTATGAGCCTGTTGCGCATGTCCAGCTGTCGTGTACCGGCCGCTGATGATGTTCTACCCGTACTCATCTATGTGGTCATTATGGTAAGACACGAATCTTCAACAAGCAAGAACAATGTGAAGAACTGCAGAATGTTACTGATCTATTAAGCGTTAACCCTATCAAAATTCATAATTGTTAAAACTATTTTTATAAAATTAACTTCATATCGATTGGCAAACAGAATTTTTAAAAAAATTTTGCGGTTATTCCAGTAAGATCTCGGATTTCAAAAACATTTGCTAAATCAATTCTACAAATAATTTGAATTTCGAAACAAATCATTAATATTTATTTCTCTGTTACAGGCTAATCCACCGTATCTGCTTTCCACTGTGGAGTACATCAGTTGCTTTCTCGGCAAGAAATTGAATGGCGAGGATGAATTCTATTGGACGCTATTTGGTTCCGTTGTCAAGTTTATCAAGACCATGGATTACCTAGACTAACGCAGCGAAGGCGTGTTTAATTGTTATATACATATATCTATATATATATATATGCTACACATATTTAAATATTTGTTTAATCGTAACTATTATTGGATTGCATTCAAATCCTCGTTAATTTATACGCGTTTATTTGTTTTTATTTTTTTTTTATATATATATTTGGTGTCGAGTCGGCGATTATCATTTGTAACGTAATTCTACTTATATACATATGCATACCTTCATATATACAAAGATGATATAGTTAACATATACATATATTATTGTACCATATTTACACATATGTATAAAATTGATATAAATGTTAGAAATCGAAGACACGGATAAACGATAATCAAATTTGCTAGCAGCTAATAATGGCAGCTGCTTAACGATCTTATCTATTTTTCGATGAACGCATTATTTTTGTATACTTCGTACATACTTAGTAGGTACATACATACATTCATACATAAATTATATTTAGCTATTATATACAAAATGTAAGCATGCACATGAAACATGAAAATCAACTTAATATTCCTTATTGTGTAACACAAAATTAAACAAAACAATAAATATAAGAAAATCAATAAATGTCTTCCTTTATATAATCTTAAATATCTAAGCACAATTATCTTATCCATTCCATTTAAAAATCGACATAGATATGAAAGATTTGGACAATAAACTTGTGCATTAGTATGAAACTGTCTTTGGGAAACATTTCTGGAAGTTTATTTCATATTATCGATGCTTTCTCTTCCCTATTTGAACTGGCTTTAGTCCTATCGATACTGAACTCAATGTATACTTCAATTTTGTATCATTTAATTCCCAATGAACTTGGTAGACTTTGACATATTGCCTTAGTCAATTGCCAACTTTTGTGGAATTAACCTGTTCCTGTTCTCCAAATGCTCAAATAATTCAGAAACTAAGGTAGGTAAACCAAAGTACAAGTTAAAAACAATTTTAATATGCATTATTAATTAGATATTTGAAATAATGGATGAGCCCAAAACAGTTGTATGCTTGAATGGCAATGGCGATGTGGTTTATGGTTCTCAGCGAGGATGCAAATTGATTAAAATCAGTGATAGCTTTCTGTTTAAGGATCAGCTTTGGTTCCTGGTACTTTGGGAGAGCTACGATATGCCCGAAGCGGTTCCAGCTACCTTCATGAATCGAAACTTCCCAACTGAAGTCATTCAATACTACAAAGAATTGCAGCGTCAATCTAAAGATAAATAAACAATTCCAAAAATAATTTCGTTGAATATTGTTTGCCTTTTTTTATTATTATTAAATTGATTTTACGCATAGGTTGTTAACTGTATTTAAAGACAAAAGATTTTCAGTCACATCAACAATAACCAAAAAAAAATATATATATAGAAAAAAAAATTCAAATTGGACATTAATCGTTTCTGGACATCAGATACGGATATTATTAATGACAATGATTAAAGATTGACGATGTGTCTTATTGCCGCAGCACATATTTCTCCAAATTGGATTGACGTCCGCCCATTAGGTAGCTATTGATGCACATTTGGGACATGATGCGAACACCCTGCTGTTGCAGAAAGGCAAAGTCTGTGGCAGCCAAAGGTGCCTTCTTCACATCCACATAGCAGTGTGTGGCATTTGCAGCGAGCGCATCTGAGCTGAAGGGTGTGCTGGGCTCGAGGATGTCAGCACCACCGGCGCGCAGCACATTCTTAATGGCCGCCAGATTGCGTTCCTGCAGACTGAGTATGACACGATGATCACTGAAGGCTCCGCTCTCGGTCGTGTCCAGTTCGGAGCGCCAGCGATGTGCAGCAGCGGCGATTTGTTGCTCCTCCGGTGGCAAGGCGGGCAAGTTGAGTGCCTTGGGATTGCCCCACTCGAACTGGATCTCGTCGAGAAATGTGCCACGGGCATGGCACTGCTCAATATAGCTGATATTGAGCACCCATTTGCCCGCTGCCATGCAGCCGAGCAGTTTCTCGCCGCGATTGGGTCGCTCGCAGAGCAGATGTGTGCATGCCGGATCATAGTTGGACAGATTCTGACAGATCTGGCCACCCAGAACGCGTATGCGATCTGTGAGCAGTGTGCGCTTCTCCTCATCATCGCCGCACGAGATGCTGAAGCATGGTGTGCCCGGATAACGCATCCGGGAGACGTCCGCATCCGATTTGAGTTTGGCACCCGCTTGGAACTCAGCCGGATCGCGCCAGCCAACCATATCCTCGCTGCCGGCCAAGGTGAATCCCTCCGATTCGAAGGGCTGGAGCAGTTGTGCTTCGGATCTGGCCATGCCGTCATGGTCACGCTTCAGGCTACTCCGTCGCGTCTCGCGACTCTTCAGGAAATCCGTTATCTGCTTGAGTTCCAGCGAATTGTCTGCTGATCCTGTTGTGGTGCTGTTGGTGTTGGTCTCCTCGAAACTAATCTTGTCAAAGTTAATGGTACTGCTGCTGACCAGATCCTCAACTGCAGCTGCAGCTGCTCCTGCGCCTGCTCCAACTCCGCGCGGACTCTGTGTGGCGGGCACAAATGGTGAACCCATTGCTGGAGAAGGTTCCGTTGATTCCGCCTGGAAGAGCAGACGTCCCCTTTGCTTCTCCTCTATGACCTGCTGCACCTGCTCCACTTCCTCGTCTTCTGGCGCATTGTAGTCAATGCCTAGTGTTTCGCAGGTGATGCGTATGACACGCTGCCGTATCACCGCAATTGGTGTATCCGGTTTAATGGCTTGCTTGGGCAGACGCCAGCGTCGCTCGAAATCATCCGCCATGCGCTGCTGGAACTCGGGAGTCAGGCAGAAGTTAGGTAT
This sequence comes from Scaptomyza reducta, assembly GCA_035044485.1. NCBI lineage: Eukaryota > Metazoa > Arthropoda > Insecta > Diptera > Drosophilidae > Scaptomyza > Scaptomyza reducta. The sequence continues at coordinate 124,185 of JAWNNV010001364.1, read as the reverse complement.
ACCGGGAGCAGGTCGCTTCGTTTGACGCCGATTCACAGGCGTGCACGCCTGACGCCTAATCCTCTCCAGCTCCGGAGTTTGATTCTCACGCATCTCGCGTATGATCTGGCGGACGCAGTTGCGGGCCTGGCTCGTGTCCAGACTCTGCACCACCTGCTCGAGGAAGTCAAAGTTGCAGGCACCAGGCACACTATTGCCACCTTTGTGGGAAAGTGGCGTGTGTGGTGAATCCGGAGCCGGAGCTGTTACGGATGCTTGGCCCGGGGAGATGCCACCGGAGCTGCGGCGTCTGGCACTGGGCATGCCTGTGACCAGCTCCGAGATGCGCGGATTGCGCAGCGGTGTCAACTCTGGCTGTTGCTCCTTATCCTCCGCCGGTTGCTCCACCAGCGTCATCTGGTTCGAGGCCGTCATTGTTTTGCTCTTGTTGTTGTTGGATTCCTTGAGGCCCGGAGAGATGGGAAAGTCGCTGGCACTTTTGCCCACCAGGAACCGAGCGTAGGGCAACTTCTCACCCCGCTGGGCGCACTGCAGCAACCAGTCGGCATTCACCACCGGATAGCCCCATTTGAGTGCACCCTCGTACTTGGATCCCTCGGCACTGGAGCACACCAGCAACGGTCGCTCCTTCTTCACAAATGCCTTGTTGAGGTGTGCTCCGAGCAGCTCCGCCAGCGCATTGATGAAATCCCGCTCCAGACCCGCATAGATGGATACCACAATGGTCATGCCGCATAGTGGCTCCACCTGGGCACTAGATGGCACCGGCCGATGATAGTACGCCAGTGGCAGCAGCTGGTTCTGCTTCATGCAGCTCTCCAGATACAGTTCGGTGACCACATGCCGTGCCCGCACCGGCAGCTGGGACTCATCGAAGGCCTGCTCGAAGCTAACGATGGCGTAGTCCACCACATCCGTATAGCTGGGTGGCACGAGGCATCCCTGGGCAGCACGACACTCGCTCATCATCTGGTCGTAGAGTTCGCTGCTGAAGCAGGATTCATGGACATAGACGGAGGCGCCCATAAAGTAATCCAGCTTATCAAAGTCAATCGACAATGTGCTGGCACTCAGATCCGGCAAGGCAAGAGCCAATGAAGAAGCAGCTCGAGGAGCAGGATTAGCCTGAAGAGCCGTGAGCGATAGCTGTGTGGAACTGGCCGCAGGCAAGGGCATCGCTGGCTCCTGCTCCTGCGAATAGTGTGTTAGCAGTTCCGGTTCCGGTTCCGGTTCGGGCTGCAACTCCGGCTCATCCGTCTGATCGAATAGCTTCTTCTTCACCGGCACCGTGGGCTGCTTGAAACTGTGATTCATGGAGCGCAACGTACGCTTGCTGGCCGGCGAGGCAGCATCCGGCGGTTGGCCATGTGGCAACGAGATGCGATAGTTAGCCTCGCTAACAATGTGTCCAGCACGTATGCTCTCCAGCAGCCAATCCAGTTGCACCACCTGCACGGTGGACAGAAGATTCTGCTCCTGCCACTGGCGGTAGTCGGCATCGAGCAGCTGGCCAACGATGATGTGCGTCAGGCCCTCGTGCGGATCATCGTAACGCGTGGCGCCACCCGTATTCAAGACACGATTCAGCTTCTCCCGTTCCGCGGTGCGAAACCCGCTCAAATAGATGCAGCAGCCATCGAGATAGTTGCCTGCCCGCTTCGCCTTGCGCGGGCTAATCTCGGCCAGCGTCTGTTGGTACTGCACACCACTGGAGGTGGCCTGTTTGAGCAGCTGCTGGGCACTGCCAATTCCGACGCTGCTGCAGTTGCTCGAAACTGTTTCGTTCAGTGTGGTGTTCTCATTGCACATCCTGCGACCCGGTGCCGAAACGAAGCTGATCCTCGACAGATCGGACAGTTGAGTGTTATCCGCTGCCTGGGTTTGATTCGCAAGCCGTTTGGAGGGCGTGGAGACCAGTTTGCGTGGACGCACTTCATACTGTTTGGTGGGTAGAGCATAGCCACGTTCGTGACTATCGAATATCCACTCGGGCAGCAGGATGTCCTTCTTGAAGCGTACGGCTGCCTTGTATTTCTCGGAATCTGTCTTCGATTGCTCCGTGATGACAATGTCGACGTGCTGGGATCGGAAGGCGCGATGAAATATGCCGCCATTCTCATTGACAAGACGCATTACGGCCTCCTTGCGTGTCACCTCCAGGCCACTACATGTGATGTTTGCACCAAAGAATGTGGGCAGATGATACTTGTCAAATTGTGGATCGGTTGCTTGCATACCGGAGCTGCTGCCGCTGTTCAGTGTGCAGTCCCAGACGCACTGCACCCAGTCGGCGTGCATGACAGGCACATCGTTGAGTGTGGCATGCTCATACTTGTTCGACTTGATCGTGTTCGAGATCAGGTGTGTGATGTTGCGTCCAAAATTCTGAAAATAATGTCCACCCATCCAGTGGATGAGCTGTTTTAACTGTTCCTTCTCCTTGCTGCCAATGCCAGTTGCCGAGATCTGCAAATTACGCATCGCTGTCCCATATATGGGACTGGTGCCCAGCGGCACCGGCTCACATTTGCTCAAGCACTCCACAATGCAAGGTGGACCCAATACCAAAGCCTTTGTCATTTGCAGTTGCGCAAAGAGATCGCCCTCGAAGTGCGCCAGAACGAAGACATCATTTTTGCTCAGTCCACCGCTAGCGATCAATGGGAAACCCTCGCTGGGACGAATCTCACGGATTTGGGTATCTGCTAGCTGCTCGCGCATTAGCTTTAAGGCATTGCCATATTGCTCAGCGATGGCCCGGTCAGCATCCGTATCGCTCTGTGTGTTGTCGACAAAATATGCACATATTGTTTCATCCAGGCTTGTGCTCATGTTTTATTTTATAGCAATGTCAGTCAATTGTCGCGAATTTGCGAATCCTATGCACTTTTTTTCGCCTACACTTTGTGGCGCGTTTGATGATGTTTATGGCGCGACGCGCAGTCTGTACTATCGCATCAGCCGAAGGTATGCTATCGATATATATATCGACCACATTGAGTAAGTACTTGGCAATGCTGCAAAAGAGTGGCAACGCTGGCAACTCTATTTGAATTGAAAAGCATTGGCGCGTATTTTAAATTTGTAATCACTTGAGCAGCAAAAAAAATAAATTAAATAAGTCAAAATTATTTATGGCTTGCACTGTACAATATTTATTTATTTTTGTGTGTTTATGCGCATATGTGTTAACATTAACCATTGCGTTGCGTGGGACACATATAAATATATATTTAGTATGGATTTGATTGCAGTTTCCATTGCTTAGATGGTAAATGTTAATGCTTATTGAACTAATTTGCTGTTTACTTGAGACTATTGTAGTTATTGTTCCAAGGTTGTTAATAGATAATTGCTTATGTAGCTTGTAAGTAGGGGCAATATATTGGGCTCTTATATCGTACTGAATAATACAAATCATATAGTTATTTATACATATACGTAAATTGTATGTAAATATATACTTTCGTTCACTGATAGTCAAATAACAATTAAAGTTAATTAAATAAATTAAATACAGCTATGTAGGCCTTAAAATGCTAAATAAATCAAATTAAATGCAGCGGTTAGTCAAATTAAAATCGCGATACTTTAACAAAACAAAAGAACGACAAAAAAAAAATACATTTGTGTATATATTTATGTATGTTTTTATATTTCATATATGTTTTTGTATATGAATATATGTATATGTGTGTGTATAATATATATAGGAGCTGAAAACAAAGCAAAGAAACAACTAGGCAAAAATTCATTAGAGTTGCGACGCTTTGATTTGATTTTTCTCATACTTTTAGCTTATAATCTACTACATACAGTCTACGCATATGGTTAGCAAAAAAAAAAGAAGTAGAAGAAGAAGAAGACGAAGGTAGATTGTTAATTAGATTGACAGCAAGAGGTGCGACAGAGATGGACACTGTGTCTGTGCCTGTGTGGAAGGACGGCGCATCTACGCACAATTGCGCGCTCGACGCTGAAAGCGCTTCATGCGTCGATACCAATCGCCCTTCCACTCGATAACTATCGAACGCGGCCCAATGCCTAGATAACCGGGCGGCGCCTCCGAGTCCCGACCCAAGATCAAATACGATCTGCAATCAATAATGTTATAGACACTTAAAACGTTTCGTATATTTTGTTTGCTTTGTTAGCTCACCTGTTAATTTTGATCTTGGGACAGCGGCACTCCAAATTCTTAATCGGTATGATCCAGGTCATAGGACCTCGTTTCAGCATTGTATTCGGCATTCCATAGGCGGTGCTTTTGCTGCTGCTGCTGCTGATGCTGCTGCTGATGCTGCTGTGCTTGAATACCGCCTGGATTTGCAGATCGTAGCGAACTGTTTCGCTGTCGTTTGGATAATCCGGCACGCTGGCGCTGTTGATGCCCCCAATCGCTGACCGATGATGATACTGATACTGCTGATCCATTTCGTAGTCCACGTCCGTTGGCTCCATTGCGCGTCGTCGCTGCTCGCTGCTGACCATTTCGCTGCTCGTATCGCGCCCAATTACTTTGGCCATTATTGCTGTACGGAAACGAAACATTGCTTTGACTTTGTGTGTCTTGGAAAGGATTTTTGGTCTTACCGTAATCTCTTTTGCAGTATTTGTTGAGATTTAATCTTTTGGTGCTGATTTTGCATTTTTCGCACTCTGCGGGCGAAAGAGAAAGAAATGCATTTAGCAATTAGTACTTAAGTAAGCGTTATTGTTGTTGTTTTTCATTAATTAATCATGTTATTTGCCCAGATGCAAGACCTTCAATGCGATAATCCCTGCCTCCGCCATCCATCTGCACTGCCTTGGCCAACTTATTGTTTCGTATTTGTGTTTACAGTTTAATTACAAAATTTATGTCTTTATGGCCAATGCCAATTAGCGTGTCCGACAGCAACAGAAACAGACGTTGCTGCTGCAGAAACCATAACAACATTTAAGCGCGATCGGTATTATATTAACGCTGCCACGCCCCCGCCTCCCTAAGGTCGCATTTCAAGCTTTTGTTGTTTTCCCATTCCTTTTCTGTGTTGCATGCACTAAATTTAGACCAATGCGCCCCTTATTGTTGCTGCTGTTGCTGTGATTGCTGGCAATGCAAATTGCATCGTTTGTTGTTTTAGTAGCAATCGTTGTTGCTGTTCTTGCTGTTGCTGTCGTTGTGACTTTTCTGTTTTCTTTACATCTTGCACCCAGTATAAATGTGTATGTTTCTAAAGGGGCATGTGCCCCAATGAAACCCGTCATATTATTGGCATAAAGTTGTTTATTTATTTACATTTACAAGTTCTGATTAGAAATGATTATTCCAAGCCTGGTTTTATGCCTTTTCCATATACCATAATAAATTCCTGTTCAAACTTTAATTATTATAAATCGTTAATGTATTTAATTTTACTTTAGTTTTTAATATTTCGATCGAAGCAAAAAGCGTTTGTAAATATTATTGCATTAACAGAAGCAGAAAGAAAAAAAGAAATTAAGCGAAATGGATTTATTTTACATAGTAACAAAAATATAAATATATATATGATTTATTTTACATATTACAAAAAATAAAGAACAAAAATGATTTCGTACTTTTTTTTTAAAGATTTTTGTACATATTTATAAATCAGTTTTATTGCCCCCTTTTAAAATATCTTAAATAAAATATCAAAATTGTAGCATGACAGCAGAAAACAATGCAAAAATGAGGAATTTTTATCGACAAGGAATACGAACCTTTTTTGAAAACAATTTTTTTGAGACAAATTAAGAAAAATTACAAAAAAGTAAAAAAGCTTAGAGTGTGAAATAAAAAGCCATGTAAATGTCCTTTTTAGTAATCATTAAAATAAATTATTTTGATATCCAATTTGACGGAAGGAAATTCCTAAAACGTTCCAAGAGACAAATATTAGAAACTTGAGTTCTATTTCAATAAATGAACTAACACAGAAAAATTTCAATTGCTTTTGAATGCTATATACAGGGTATGTCCTTGTGAAGCAATCTAATTGGATATCGTTATTTTTGGATTCTTGTCGGTTTGTCGATTGTGCAGCTGTCAATGTCAGCGACACTGCCACAGCGAATCGTGACACAATTGAGGCAAGGCGAGAATACAAATACAACTTTCGATCGATTGACCGAGCGATTGATCAATCACAGTGGGTGGCAGCGGGAAGGTAGCTAAGTTTCGAGGAGTGCGCCAACATTGCGTGGATACTTTGGGTATTTATTGAATGTTCAAACATTTCACTTCCTATTAGACGTCGCCGAGCGATATTTATCACAACTATTTGTGGCGCTAAAGAGCACTGGACACGCCCCACCACCGCACCGCACCGCCTCGCACCGCCCCGCCAACGAACTAGCACTATATCTATAAAAAGCTAAAGGCCAACTTGCAAACTGACTTGGTAATCATTTAATTGTGCATTGCATTAACATGTCATTAAATGGCGAGGGCAAAATCCGATACGTGAAATGTCGTGAGGGTCGCTCGATAAGGGTTGGCGCCTTTGGCGATTGAGGCAAGGTAAAGGGAACGGAGAGGTGGGGAGAGTAAGCGTGTGGCAAGTGTGTTAGAGTTTGTTGCCGGCGGGCACTAACTTTAAATTAACTCAAACTCGACAGAATTTCAAATTAATTTAATAAGATTATCAAATTATAAATTCATAATTAATATTCATGTCGAGCTGTCTCGACCACGCCTCCAAAATGTGTGCCCAGCTCCTTGCCTCACATTTCTCACTAGGCAAGGACTAACTTTTGAGCAAAGTTTATATATATATATAAGTTTGTCTGTGTGAGTGTGTCCATCTTTCTAGTGCGCTTCTTGCTTACAAGCATGCAAACTTCAGCTTCAGCTTCAGCTTCAACTTGGATTTTCTCCGAGAAACTCAACTTTTGCGCTTTTCTTTGCCATTGACAAATAAATTTCACTGACTGCTGTTGAGCAAGACAACGTGAAGAAGATAGTGGAGAGAGGCGAGGGCATGTTAAAGAAAAGACAGCAGCAGCAGACACTTTAAATGGAAGTCCTATTTGCATTTGATGATGGATGCTCTTCTGAATGGGCGCCCAATGTGCGTTCCTATTTAGTTCTAAAGGGAATATACATATATATATATATATATATATATATATATAGATATATTTGCATCTTTTTTTGTTTGGCTTTCAACTCTTATTTCCAACTGTGTCTTGACTCTGATTTAAGCATTCACGCATGACCAAAATGCCATTTTAAAGCAACCAAAAATCTAACAAGAAATATATTTAGTTTGTAATCAAGGAGTATTTTACTTGCTTAAAAAAAGAATAGTAAAATTCGAGATGTATTTGTTAAAGTAACTTCATGAGAGGCAGGTACATAGGGTTACTTAGTCAAATAAATGCCATAGGAACTTTGCTGACTGACTGCTATCAACGCACAGGTCAAACGCTAAAAGCTAGAAGTCTGCAATTTGGACACAACTTAGATATTATGCTTAAGCCGCGCTTTAAGACCGGATTTTGTTTTATTTCAACAGAAGGGTATTTCAGGTCAGTTCATCTTCTTCACATGCGCTTTTCCATATATCCATATATACAATTATATTTTGTTGGATAACTAAGTAAAGTTGACAGCTTTACAATGATCTTGCTGTTTGGTCTAAGTGCATTCTGCAAATAGTTGCCAGCATTTAGCGGCAACGTTCAACGTTCAACTTGTTGCACAATGCCGCTTTAAAAGTGAACGCCGAACAAATTAAATGATGGAAACTTTTTAATACATTTGCGTTGCCTGTTTTTATTCTATTAACTGTTAGTTTTGCTGCTCTTCGCCATTCGCCATTCGTTTTTGCCACTTTGTGTAAAGTTTACTTTTGCGTTTTGCTTGTGCTTCGGCTTTTGTGCTGGGTGGTCGGTCTTAGCATGATTTATGCCATGTTGCGGGCGCACCCATTCCCCCACTACACCCTCTCCAAGCATTCTGCCAACACGCAACAAAAATGTAACTAAAAGTTGCGTGCAAACATTTGCACTATCTGTTAAGTGCTGTTGCTGTTGCCGTTGCTGCTGTTGATGTTGTCCTGCCACGCCCACAAAATTCTCTCCATGCGCTAACAGCTAACAGAATGTCCCCCTCGTTTTATGCATTGCCTACTTCTTCTTCTTCTTCGTCTTGTACGTCGTTGCGGAGGCTCTACTATCTATCTCGGAGGGCTCCATCGCTTAACCGACAACCGACTGCACTTTAGCGGATTTGTGTTTTCTCACCCATTTGAAAGGATTACAAAGCGAATGAAGCGTCGCGGCAAAAAGTTTCGCCGTCTGCGTTAGTTAGTACAAGCGACCACAACTACAACAACAGCGCGTTGCCATTCACAATGAACGAGAGAGAGAGAGAGAGAGAGCACTTACTTACCCCTGCCGCCCTCGGTGCGATAATATTGAGATTGGGCGGCCGCCGAAGAGGCGCCTCTGTCAACGCCAACGCCTCCTCCATTCGATTCATTCGGTTCCGGAGCTGTATTCTGCGTATCCAACATGTTGATCATGCGCGGCGGTTGCTCTATAAAGAAATGTTCTTCATTTAATGCTGATTTAGCCATTATCCTACGTTATTTTTATGCACTTGAAAAGGAAAGAAGGAGGCATATCCGCCCCTAAAGTATGTGTATTCTTGATCGCGAGCTGAATCGTTATAGCCATGTTCGCCTGTCCGTCTGCGTCTATGCCAACTAGTTCCTCAGTTTTGAGCTATTTGTTTTTTGCAGTTAGATCCCTTTTCAGATGGAATCACTATATCATATACCATTTTAATACAAATGCAAAATGTTTAAAGAAATTTTACAAGTACTTGCTTTTCAAGTGTGTATAATATTAGTCTTCCAAACTAGTTTTAAATATAATTTTCTTGTTGAAAATTTAACAGTAAGAAGAAATCCTGACTAGACTATAGCCTAAACCATATACTTAACTTCTCCGGTGTTTTTCAAACGATTTCAATAAAAATTTACAGATTGTCATTATTTTGTGTAATGTTTCCAACCCCGTCTAAAAGTTTTCCAAATTCAAGATTTTATTGTTATCGATCACATGTGTATATCGGAAACGGAAAGAGTTATGGAAAATTTGAAACAAAAAATATGCAAAGATAAATAAAATAAGAAAAAATGTTCATTAAACTTTAATATGTTAACAAATATAATGACATTTAACATTGAAAAAAAAATATTCTTCATGTATATTAAAAATCTTTTTGTAACTATTCCAAATATCAATTTTCTTGTTGCACATGTGCGCAGGATATTCAGGATATTCGTTAACTCATTGACTATTTTATATACATATATATTTTTGTTTGGATTATCAATCGTGATATGAATTTGTTTATAGCCAACAGCTTCTTCCGCTCAATATCAAATTGAGTAAATATATTGATATATACAGTAGGTAATCATAATATTAACAAACTAAGTGCTACTTACTGATGCATGGTGCGATGTGGGAGCGACTTTGTTGATAGCCGCGGGCGCAGCGGTTGCAGGTCAATCCAGTGACGCCGTCCTTGCATGGACATTGACCGCTTGTGTTGTTGCAGATCTTGCCAGATGAGCCGATCGGATGGCACTCGCAGGCTGCAAGAACAACAACAACGAACATACAGTTGAAGAAAAACAGTTGAAAGGCATTGAAATATACTATAGATACATTTACAGATACAGATACGGATACGGATTATTGTTGCAGTTGCAGCTGCTGCTGCTTTGTGTTGAGAGCTTAATTGTGCTGGCCGCACTTCAAAGCCTTTTTGCTTTTGTTGCCAATCGCAAATGCAATCTGCAATCGGTACACAGACACACACACACATATATATACAATACATATGGCTAATTGTAAGCTACTTGAATATATATTTTTTTTTTGTTTTGCTTATTGCTGTTGCTTTTAAGTTTTGCAGTTTCCATCGACGCTTTTTGAACCAGCCAGCGGATGACGAAACCCCTTCTTTCCCCTTTTCGCCTTTCAGGCAGTCGTTCGTTTATGAGCCGTGGAAATGTGAATTAACAGATAACAGAGAATGAGTCTATCACCCACCAAACCACCCACCCACCCACCACACACCACCCACTGCCAACCCAATTGCAGATAATTGCAAAATAAATGTGCGAATCATTTCTTGCCTCTTTCAAGCTTTCACGCTGGGCTTCATCGAATTATTTCACAACTACACGGCAAGAAAATACACACCAAGTTCTATCTACATTGAATGGGTTTGTTTCTTTAACTTTTTCCCTCCTTTAACTTTACTTGCAGTTTAATTTTAGATCGTGTATCACAGCTAACGGCTTATTATATTACTCTTAACCTCGTTTTCTTGAAGGTTTTGTAATTTTTTTTTTACATTTAATTTTAACTGCGCTCGCTTTGTGCCACATTGAATAACTGCCCCGCTGTGTTCTGATGTTTCTCAGACTTTCTTGGCCCACCCACAACTGGACAAATGAGCTGGGAAAGGGGAGCCAGAACGAAGAAGACGGAAGGTCAGTTTGCTACCAGTTATACACTCATATGGCTTAAAGAGAGACAGAGAGAAAGAGAGAGAGAGAGAGGTATACCATCCGTCTGGTTTTAATAATGTCGCGCAAAGTTTTCTCCACTGAATTTTGCATTTTGCACTTGGACTTGGTCTTGGCTTGGTTGTGCGGGGATTGGGTTAAGTGTGTATTTGGCTAATAAGCCGCTTTTGGCCCTCAAGGCTTTTAGCGTGTTTAAAGCATTAAGTGCGATGCGAAGAGGCGTTGGGTAAACTGAGATCTATATGTAGCATTTTGCCTAGGATGGGCATGATGAGTATGGGGCATGCGGCATGTGGCATAAGGCATAAGACTGGCGTGGAGCTGAGTGTGCCGCGTGCGTGCAACATTTGGTAATTTAATCCGATTTACAATAAATTAAATGCGATTTATATGCACACAGCGACACATCCGGAAGATAACAACAACAACAACAGCAACAACAACAATGACATTGACAATGACAACAACGACAGCAGACAACAATAATAACTTGCTGCAACAACAACACTTAAACCATTTGGCGCTTGTGTCCATTGTTGTTTGGCCGCAGGGCCGCACTCAGCTCCACAAAGGCGGAATTTCCCTGCACTCCACCACCACCACACCCCTTCTCGGCACAACAACACAACAATATGGATCTGTGTGTGTGTTGGAGATAGCCTGCATACTGGAATCCTGTTAAAATAGCCAAGGCAGGAAAAAAAAAGAAGAGAAAGAAAACAAGTAAGAAGGCTCTAGTCGAGAAATCCCGACTAGACTATACCCTTAACCCTATAATTTACGCATACAGGCAGTGCTTGCAAGTATGTGTGAGTGTCTGTATGTATACACGTATAGGGCATACCTTCTTAATTTCAATACTCCATATCTCCAGTGTTTCTTAGCCGATTTCAATAAAATTTTCACATATTGTCTTTATTTAGTCTAATCTTTCAAACTGCATCAAAAAGTATTCTAAATTGAAGATTTTGTTGTTATCGATTACATGTGTATATCGGAAACGGGAAGAGTTATCGAAAATCTAAAACAAACTTGTACTGCCTAGGGATTAGGCGAGCTTATATACCAAATCTGGAGTCTCTAGCTCTTATAGTCTCTGAGATCGACGCGTTCATACATACGGACGGACAGACGGACAGACGGACAGACGGACGGACGGACAGACGGACATGGCTATATCGACTCGGCTGTTGATGCTGATCAAGAATATATATACTTTATGGGGTCGGAGATTCTTCCTTCTGCCTGTTACATACTTTTGCACAAATCCATTATACCCTTTTTACCCATTTTCAATGGGTTAAGGGTATAAAAATAATAGCTGACAACAACAACAACGAGTTCATTACGCATCCTGTCCCATATCACAGCTACATCCATGCATATGGATATGAACTCCATTTCAGTTCCCACTCTCAACACACAATTACACATATGCATATGTACGGACTTGTATATACGATTATTTGTACATGTACACGGAGAACAACTGCATTCAATTTCAATATTTTGTTTCTGCTTTGAGAACTTTTTTAAGTACGATAACAATTTTCAAGATTTTTTTCGAAAGAAGGCATATATAATAAGAATGCCCATCAAAATATAAAATATCTTATTTATATTATGAATGTGAAAGTTTCTTTGTATGTACGCAAAAAATACTGAAAAGTTTTTAATTAACCCATACAATGATATAGCATCAGAATAATACATGGGATATCCTTTTTAAAGATGTAAAGACAGTTTTAAGCAAGTATTATATATTGTTTATAAATCAAATAGACAACAAAAAAGAGATGATACTATTCCAATTTGTTCTACATCCAAACGGCAAGGCTTTTTTCATCTTATTTTGCAAATAAAATGTTTATATGATATAATTATATATTATTTGACTATAACTTAAGACAGTTTTTAGAGAAAACGTTAAGGAAAGGAACGTTGTAAGCGTTGCAAGGCATTGATATGAACGTATTCACTAATAAAAACGATTGTGTTGTGTTCTCTTTCAGTGTACTATGTATGTATGTGAGTGTTCAGTTGTACGTATGTACGAAGGTTCGGTTTCCCTGACGGTTTGCATATGGTTCGTGCCGCGCTTTTTTGCGCACTGACCAACCAACAACATATTATGCATTTTCATTATAACAAGGCACAGAGGTAAATACACACACACACACAAACACACACTCATTTACAAGCATAATCACCATCATTGCAGAGACTCAGAGTCCATAGTATTTGGCATTTACTGCAAATGTAATCGAGTACTAGCTGAACAACGTTTTTGTTTGGCTTGCCTCAGTTATCTACTATTTAATAGGTTTTACCACATGCCACATGCAGCATGCACCATGCTGCTTACTGCTTGTTGCCCTGCTGAGTTGAGGTTTGATTTGCTGACTCATTCAACTGGCATATCAGTTGCTTATCGGGCCAGCCAACTTTCTCTGCTCTCGAGCCACAGGACGACCCAATTAAGCCAACGGACAGGCCGAGTAGCAAGTATTCCCAAACATACACACACACACACACATATGTATATACACAAAGAGTTGCATTTCAGTTCAGTTGGGTTTCTGGGTTTTTTTTTTGGAGGGAACATCTTTGCCCAACATTATGCAGCTGACTCAAAAAAGAGCTCGCTGAAATATTGAGTGCTAATTGGGGCAACGCATGTGAATCATTGTCAATGGAATTAAAGTTCAACATTCCACAATCTGACTTAAAGGAATGTTGTGTGCGAATCGCAAGAGAAACACTTTCCAAGTATTCTTAATCGAAACGAAGACTGAAGCTAGTTTGGCACAACTACATTGGAAGGTTTGACCGCAGAGTCTCCAGTTATGTGCAACAACATTTAATACTATTTTTGCCTTCTGAGTAAACTAATCGTAACATTCTTGAAGTATTCACAGCTTGTAAGTTGTGTGCATCATTAAAAATGTGTAAGCACTGGCAAATGCCTCAATGCCAGCAAATAAGCAATTGAACTCTGTTTATACACCTGTTTGGCACACATTTGTGTAGACACCTGTACAAATTTTGATGGCCATCAATCACAGAGTCAGCACGACGGGGGAGTGGGAGAGAGGGAGAAGCTAGTACTATTATTGTACTCACAGCTTGGCGGGCCATTTAATTTGCACAATGTTCGGACTTTAAATATATAGTACTTTGTATACGTACATAAACATATATTTTTGGGGCGCTGTTTCACTTATATTTACAACGGTTGAAAATCTGTTTTGGCTCTTTATTTATTTTGTTTGGCTTTCCAAAAATTAATTAACCAAAGTTTCATCCGCAGTACACACACCCACGAACACACACAACACAGAGCGGCTGGCTCTGGAAGTGTAAACATCATAAAGCAAATCAAGCGCAATTTGTTATTGTTTATTTCAACTTTGCGCAAGCGAACAATCTACAGAAATACAAATACATATATATATATATGTATATATATATACGCCTATGCCTTTAACCAACCTATATCCCGCCTCTTAGCTGACCGAACACAAAAAATGCTTCGTCGTCACACAGCATCAGCCCACTTCCCATCAATTGCCATAAAATATTAGATGAAAAAAACGAAGAACTTTCGTAGTCGTGGTGAGTAATAAACAGCACAGCTGCCCCAAGTCAGATGGATTGTTTCAGGGGTGCGTCGGGGGGTACGTAAGTACAGTGTACACTGTTTGTTATTATTAGCCAAAAAAGAAATCATGCAATTTTCAAACGAAACCAAACATACAAAAAATACAACGAATAAGAATTATGAAAAGATCGCCACGTCCATTCGCAATCGAATGATTTGCTGTGAGCGAAAGATTGCACCTCAACAATTCAGGTGAACACTAAACAGATCGCACTCCCTATACACATATAGTAGTATGTGTACTCAGATACATTGTGCATCTGATGAATATCCGAATGAATCATAGCATGAACTCACACGAAAAGGCTGTAAATGATAATTGTGAAGAAAATTGAGTGTATCTTGGGAATTTGCGAAGATATTGAAAGCAGGAAACATATATAGATATATATGTATGTATCTGAATAATTTCAAAATGTAACAAACCTTTAAAGTATGGTAATACGAAGTTATTTGACCAAGACTAAAATGACTAACTTATATTAAGTTGCAAAGATTATGATTTTGTCAATCGTTTGACATAAAAAGAAAGAGCAACAAACATACACATATACGCAAACTTTCACATTTATAATAAAAATAGTAATAAAAGTAGGATTATAAGTAACTAAAGAAAGACCTTAAAAATCAATTGGATAAGTTAGCAAAAGTTTTATTTAATTTTGTGATACTTGAAGAATGAAGAAATGCTTAAAGTATTTATCTCTGCTATGCACTTTTCAAAAGCTTAAGTGGAAATTAAATAATAATGGGTGGGCGGGATATACTCTTTGCGAGCATGTTATTAATAAATCAATGACTTTGCACGGTACGACAAAAGTTATGCCCATGGATGGCAAGGTTTCCTTGCCTCCGTACCACTACCCCAACGAAATTCTCAGCCTCTTTGGCTGGAGGTGAGTGGAAAAAGTTTATCGCGGTTGCAACTGGCGCTCAAAGTTCGCTCAACTTTTGCGACAACGACAAATGAGCAAAGGTGTGTCGCAAGGCGAATGAATCCCTCAGAGCCGACTGGAAAAGTCTGCCTACTGCTGCTCAATTACAATTTTGTTGCATGTACTATGAAACGACACGATACGGGGCCAAAGTTTTTGGCCGCAGCTGGCTGGTGGAGCGAAAGAGACAGTCACAGTGAAATAAGAGGTCAATTGTATTCAAAAACTTTGTCGCACTTTTCCAAATTGTGCGTTCAAATTGAGGTGCAGACACAAACGTCTATTGAAAATTAAACGATGCGCATAAAAGTAGGCAATGCCAAAGTGCCACAAAACTTAATGGAGGCTTTGCTTTGCTTTGCTTGGTTTGTCTTGGTGGTGGTGGCGTTGGCGGTTTCGAAGTCAATGGCAGCGCCAATTTGACGCTCGAACAATTTGCACAGCTTTAAATGTCAACTCGCATGCAAAATGTCATAATTCAAATCCCGATCTCCCCCCACCAACGCCGAACAACCAAGCTCACAGTGGGCCGTCAGTGCCCAAAAGTGTGGCCAGCGACGAGATTCACTCTCGGTGTAACAGTGGTTGTGTGGGTGGGTGGTTCGGTGGTTAGTTGGGTGGCACACTGAATATACTCTAAGACCATTTAGTCATATTTGCAAGGGTTGATCGGCACACATTATTTCAATGCATTGGGGTGACTCGACTAATGGTAGTCTATTGGATTTATCAGTTGATTTATAGTCAATATACTATTGTGTTGTGTTTTCTTTGATTGCTTATCGTTTGCAGGAATTCTACACATTGTTATTCATATATTTTCATGATCATTATATTTAACATTTAAAAGTTTTCAAAGCTTAAGTTCAATGTTAAAAACTAATAATTTTGTTTACTTTATTTGAAATTAATGTGAAATGAATGTTGAGAGTCATTTAATTTTAGGTCGATTTATCGTTCAGTATACAAAATGTTATATTAAAAAAATGAAAACAAATATAAATAATAATTTTTATTTATTTTTGTTTATAGTTTTCGCTTTATTGCCAAAAAGCACTTTAAGCTTGTACGAAAAACATTTCTATACCGTGTTGAAAAGTTCATTGTCCTGTTGCTTTGTGCCTTTGATTTATTATCTAGATACATGCAGGGTATATCTGATAGTCGCTACTACAACAACAATCCATTGCAGCCTGGCATTAACTTTTATTGCTTCGCCAGCGTAAAATTTGCCACGCCGCTTAGTTCATACTCTCCCATTCTCCACCCTGCCCACACGCTGCTCTCCCCTCCCACCCATCGGCACTCGCACATAGTTGTAATAGATTTTTGTAGCTTAGTTTTTAAAACCATCGTGGCTTACTGGCTTCCATGCCCCAACCCGCCTTCCTAACCCCTCGCAGTTGTTGATGATAAATGCATTTCGTCCAGGCATTCAATTAAGTAAGTTGGCCCGAAACCCTCACAGCAGCAGCAGCAGCAGGGGCAAAGGACTCGCATTGCGACCTTTAACTGATTTGTTACAGTTGCGAAAAGCGCATTTTATGAAATTCTAATGATGTTTGAGTGATATTCCAACACACCATATACTTAAATACATACGCATCCCCTCACACCATTCCTTACACCCTCGCACACACACTTGCCACCCCCTGCAGCTGCTGCTGTTGCTGTCTGTCTGTGTAATGATTACACTTACACAGTTGGCAGCGGCTGCGTTTCATGAACTTGGCGCTAAAATGGGCAGTAAAAAAAAGTTGCTCCTCTCGCTACGTGCGGCGGTTGTGCGAGTGTGTGTGTGTGTGTGTGTGTGTGTGTGTGTGTGTCGCATAGGTAATTCATGACATTATTTTAATTGCTGTTGCTGCTGTGAATGTTGCTGCTGCTTGTTACATTTCGCACGTGACTTTGTGATTTTATGGCTTTTAATTTCACGTATTTAGTTACGGATATTGTTAATTGTATTCATGAACGACACCTTCCCCCTATCCTCGCCTCTACACATCCCCCCCTAACACAAAACAACCTTTGTTCATATTGTATTCATATGTGTATATTTATATAATATTCGCCATTGTTGCCAGGGACATAAAAGTTCAGCAACTGCGGTATCCTTTTGGATTGCAAACTAGTTAAAATATAGTTTTATACAACTATTCCAATACTCTTTATATATACATGGAAATGTTTCTTAGTTTATGGTCACAGCTGCTGTCAAGGATTTTGCTTTCGGTGTGTGTGGATGTGTTGCATGGCGCATAAAATTAATGATGACACTGTGGTGACATAAAAAGCAAAGCATACTTTTTGGGGCCAGGGCTGTGCTTTTAATTATCCAAAGATGCAGCTACAAAACAACAACAACAACGACAAACAAAACTATTATGAATAATGGCTAGTCATTTACGTGTCTCTCTGTGTGTGTGTGTGTCTTGTGCAATCCCTCATTGGACAAATAATATGTAATTTTCCGGTCATTGAAATATTTGAGCAAATAAGGAAATTGGCTGAGCCGTAAACACAAAATGACTTTGACAACATGTCAAGGCATGTATGCACGCGTGTGTGTGCGTGTGTGTGCAATGGTTTGACTGTGCATCCGTTTGGACAAACCCGATACCCGTCTGCACCTACCTTCCCTCCCGCCCATGCCCAACCCCTGCCATCCTCTTTACTGATGAGTTATGGCTGGCAACGTCTGCTTCATTTTGCTCATGTCTGCTGCTTCGGCTCGGCTCAAGTAAATCATTTGAATATTTAAATTAAATCGAAATCATGCCAAACAGCTACAACAACAACAACAAACTGTGCATCATCAACGTTGACTTCACTTCTGTTCCGGAAGTCTCTTGCTCTCTCTCTCTCTCTCTTCTCTTCAGTCTGCGGCATTTGCCTTTAAGGCGTTAATTATAATGCGAGACATGCGAGAGGCGCGTGATTTGTAATCTACGTGAAAACTTATAACTTATCTCTTATGCATATGAAGAAAAAAACTCACAAAAAGAAATAAATCATAAGCTTTCAGGCTACCAGAGGGCGTCGCTTACAAACATTCCTCATATTACAAAATATAATTGGAATTGGATTTAATAATGTTTTTCATTAAATTACATTTCCAAATTGAATTATGTGCTAAAAGTTAAATGCCTCTGGAACACACTTTTCTTCAAAGTATCTTAAAGTATCTTTTAAGCAGTGAATGCACTCGAAATTTATTGTATCGCAAGAGACACTTAATATGACTTAAATAGTGTAAGAAAAATATGTGAGAAGTTGTTGAATGGTACTAATTCAGTTTTTTCTAACACTTACATATCTTATTGATTTTTATAGATATTCTTCTGTATTCTTGAACTTTTCTTAATGGAAGACGAAGAATTAATTATTATACGAGTCAGGGTTTGAAGTGAGAACGTAAAATAAAATAATAACGTTCGGTTGAAACACATTGTTCGGAATACATAATGCTTCTAACGTGCATTTCTAGTTATACCCTTAACCCATTGAAAATGGGTAAAAAGGGTATAATGGATTTGTGCAAAAGTATGTAACAGGCAGAAGGAAGTATCTCCGACCCCATAAAGTATATATATTCTTGATCAGCATCAACAGCCGAGTCGATATAGCCATGTCCGTCTGTCCGTCCGTCCGTCCGTCCGTCTGTCCGTCCGTCCGTCCGTCCGTATGTATGAACGCGTCGATCTCAGAGACTATAAGAGCTAGAGACTCCAGATTTGGTATATAAGCTCGCCTAATCCCTAGGCAGTACAAGTTTGTTTTAGATTTTCGATAACTCTTCCCGTTTCCGATATACACATGTAATCGATAACAACAAAATCTTCAATTTAGAATACTTTTTGATGCAGTTTGAAAGATTAGACTAAATAAAGACAATATGTGAAAATTTTATTGAAATCGGCTGAGAAACACTGGAGATAAGGAGTATTGAAATTAAGAAGGTATGCCCTATACGCGTATACATACAGACACTCACACATACTTGCAAACACTGACTGTATGCGTAAATTATAGGGTTAAGGGTATAGTCTAGTCGGGATTTCTCGACTAGAGCCTTCTTACTTGTTTTAATATAAAGCTGAGCACAATTAGGAAACACTTGGGTGAAGTTTTATGCAGCTTGCATTAAAAGAAACCAAAGCACCCAAAATAAATAAATAAATTTCTTTATACTCAACTGATTATTCCTATGGGGACTTTTTTGTAATATTTGTTTTTTTTTTTAGTTCTTGCTAGCATTTTATTCAGAAATAAATGTTTCGCAAAATTGATTCGTTTGTAAGAGTAAAATTCCAAGAACGAGTGTTTCTACTTAAAACAAGTGAACTATAAAAATAATCACGAACCGAGTTTGTTAGTATTTGTGCAATAAGTTGATTCCTATGAAACTCATCTCTCACATTTTTCGCACTAAAAAGGCCTTTAGTTGCAGCTCTTGTTGCTATTTGTTTATTCGCAAGAAATGATAATTAATTAATGTGTTCTTTTCAAGGTACAATTTGTATATACTACGAACCTACGATAAGTATTTATCTGTGCAAATGGCTTTTGAGAAACATTTCCACTTGTTATACATATTTATTTATTGTGTATATACTATGTGTGTATGTGCGTCAACTGACGTTTGTTTGCTTCCTTGGTGTTCTTTTTGGTCTGTGCATCTGAAGTGGAGCAAAATGTTTGCATTAAGCACGACGGCTGGTCAAGACAAGCAAGCAAGCAGGCAGGCAAGTTCAGACATGCTAAGACAGTTGACTAATTGAAAGGCAACGTCGCCAAATGGTCGCCCCCAAAACGAAAAAACATGACGTAAAACACACTGAGCAGCAACAAGAATTGAAATTAAAAACGAGCTGAACAACAATGCGAAATAAATGCAAAAACCGCAATGCAAAAAATGTTTTTAATACAAATTACCCGCGTGTCAAAATTAAAATGAATAAATTTCATTTTTAAACAAGCAGCAACAAAATAAAGCAGTTCCGACAAAAATAAAACAAAAATTTATTTCTTGCAAAGAGAAGCCGACGACGATTAAGCTCAGCCACAGCTTTGGATTTACACACACACTCACACACATGTGTCTTTGGTGCTTGCTTTACTTATTTACGATGTGCGTGTGTTTGTTGTGCTGGCCTTGTAAATTTGGTTTTGTGTTGTGTCGTATAATTAATTAAAAATCGATAAGATTTTGATTTGGTTTTAACGGCCTTTCAGAATTATGATGCTTAGTCAGCAGCTTCGACTCTCATACATATATACTATAATTTTTGAAAAATGATGACAAATGGTTCAAGGCGGCGTATGCGCAATACACAGCTGGATGCACTGCTTGGAGAAGAATAACAGGAACAACAGCAACAACAAATTGACGCACATTACATGCAAACAATTTGCTTTTCGTATGAAATTGTTTTTCTCTTCTTCTCTTGATTTGTTTTGTTTGTGTTCGTTTGCTGGTTCAGCTACTTAAGTAAATCTTTTGTTTTGTATACAACAACAAATTTTCAATTTGCAATTTGAATTCAATTCTGATTATATGTTAGTTTAATGTGTGTGTGTGTTTCAGCCAAAAATAGTAATTGCCTAGCCAAGCCATCTGCTCTTGTTGTTGTTGTTGTTGTTGACCACCTTATTTGGCCGAGTTGTTTTTGGGCGTTTCGTGTAAAATTATTGCCCGATCATAAATTAGCTGAGCACAATGCTTAGTTCCTGTTGCTATAACTCGATGCTCGATCTAATTATACCCTGTACTTGTGCTCAGGGTATATAGTTTGCGAAGTAACTTGGATCATCAGTAAGAAAAATAAACACAATATATTTGGTCATTAATTGATCAAGAAATATATACAAAATATTGGTATCTCATGGATGTAATTAAAATAAATAATTTGTTTATTTTATTATTTTAGTTTTTCGATTTTTTAGAGCACTTCAAAATAGTTAAAATAAATATGAAGAAAAAACATTTATACTTTCAGTCCATGGCATTAAAGGGTATCTATTAGTCGGGCAAAACATGAAAGCACTCAAGAACTCTTACTTAATATGATTTTCTTGTTCTTTCTTGCTGTTTTTTATTGGCCATCAATTGATAAACGCGCCAAATTTATCACGTACATAATTTAACGTATATATGAAGCATTTACAAAGGGCGCTGTGTAAAGAGCTTGAATATGGTATACAGTTAAAGTGCTATACAAGATATGGGACCATAAGTTGGTCCTAATTAGTGTAAATTGATTAGGAATGCTGTGTTTTGTTTTGTATTGGATTGTTTGTTGTATTTGGCAACAGTTTATTGAGTTATGAGCAGCTTTTGGCTAACTTGAAATGGAATTTGGTGGAAGTAATTGGGTAATTAGTGATTTCATCGCTTACCTTTGCACACTTTGCGGTGATGTAATGGCTTACTGGGATCCCTGTAGAAGCCCTCCTTGCACTGATGACAATTGCGTCCAGTTGTCGAATGACGACAATTCTGACAAACTCCACCAGAGACGCCCTCGGACAATCGAAAGATTTCCATATTGAAGCGACATTGACGTGCATGATTATTGCAATTGCACACTGTAAGCAAAGAGAGAAAAAGCAAGACAATTAGTTACAGATCATCTTGAACTTTAGCTCATATATATAATTTGACAATTACATTAAGATAGCATTATGCTTTACAAGTACTCTCGCTCTGCCCATTGACAAACACTTGGCAAGTGCGATAAATGGAATATTAAATGGAAAGCACATCGCAAATCGAATGGGCAAAAAGGAGTTGAAGTGGGTTAAATGGCTGGCCGAAGCATGCAATTTTTTTCTAGCGGGATATTGCATAATTTATGCGCCAACTTGTTTGATCGGCTTTAAGAGATTCAAAAGACGGCACGACGACCAACTTTACTGTTCTTAGTATCTTAATGCGCGATTTATACTCTTCAACTGCGTGTCGGCTTAGACAATTTGTGTTGAGCTATGACAAGTTGGATAATTAATGTTCACTTGGTTGTAAACATTGCTACTAAAACATTTTAAAGCAAATTTAAAGTTAATGTACAAGTATTTGAAATGTTAACGATATCTAAAGATCTTTTAAAATTGGAACAGTCTTCATTTCGAACAGTTTTTTCTTATATTTTGAAGTACATTCTTTTTATTTTTTGACAAATGTTTTTTAGAATATTAGTCAACATATCCAAATAAACTAATATATTGAAACACGAAAGAAGCTTATTATTATACGAGTCCCATTAAGTAACTATGTTTTATGGTTAACCATCAGCAACTGCTTAGCTATACCTTCATATCTCTCTTCCTTCGCTCAACTTAATTAGTAGTGCATTCAAAAGTCGTTGAGTGTTCGGTTATTGTGTGCTGACTTTATGTTTTGCTTTTGGCAAACAGTTTTGCTATTGACATTCGATGGCGACTGGACTGCAGTGTTGGCATCTTTACTACCTCCTCAACTCGACTCGACTCTACTCGTTAGTTCTGTTCACGTTAGACGCCAAGCTAAAGCTGCTGTCAGTGGTAAAGGCAGACGCTTGCAGCTTGTGGCTAGACAAAAAAACGTAAAGTAAACCAACAAAAAAAAAAGAAGAAGCTTGAAGCGTGCCCCAACTCAGCATCTGTCCACCTATCCATACAGCTGATGCTCTTCAATATATGTGTGTGTGTGTGTGCACACATGTTATAATTATCTTTAACACATTGAGAATCGCAGACAAAGCGACTGCCTGTCGTCTGCTACTCTTCTACACTTCTCATCACTCTCTCTCTCTCTCTCTCTCTATGTGTGTGTGTGTTTCATTCAACATGGATCCCTAGTCAGCGCCTTCTCATCGCCAGGGCGCGCGCCAGCCGCAGACAAAGTTATGTCAGCGCAAATATTTGAGTGCAGTCGACTCGTCGAGGCCATTGAAGCTGTTCTAGCATCCACATACACTCGAAAAAAATGGAGTGACTCAAACGATTGAATTTAGAAAATCACCAACCTTTTTTTATGATTTCTTTGTCTCACTTGAATTTTGTGAATATTGATTTGTCAAACGGTTAGTTCTACTGTTTCCACCTTTGTTTCTCTGAGTGTAGACATATGCAGAATCGTCAGCAAAAGCATTGAGCAAATATTTAGCTAAATGCAGTGGAAAAAGACAACAAAAAGTAAACAAAGCTCTGCACGGCGTGTGGCTAATTGCCAAGCCTATTTAAGTCAAGTTTGAGGATCAAGCGCCTTCACGGCAAAATGGGCTTGGCATTGACTTAGGCAATGAATTGCATTTGCATGTTAAACAAACAAAATAAAAAACAAATTGGTGTTAAAAAAATGCTAGATAATTAATTTTAATGATACACTTATGGACGAACTGTTTGCTCACTGCTGCCGAATGCAACTTGATTTATGGGTTAAGCATTTCGATTTCGTGTTAATCTCTTTATCTTCCTATTGCTATTCACTGCCATACCGAAAGAGACGGACACAGACAGAGAAAGAGAGAGAGAGTCGTAAAAGCCAATGCATTTAACTGTTCATTAGACGATGGCGTTATCTGAGCCAGGGAGCAATGTGATGCCGATTGGTAATTAACTTCAAATTTGATAAGTGAAAAAAAAAAACCAAAAGCCACGAATCACACACACACACATACAAAATCAAATTGTCAGTTGTCAGCTGTTGTATCTGTATCTGCAACATCAGCTGGACCCTCTCATTAACTGTCGACTGGCATTGAGTCGAGCTGTTTTAAGGCGCTTGGCTTTTGAGTCGTAGCATACACTCAGAAAAAGTCATGAGTCTTCTCTTTCTGGGCATACAAATAGTAAAGTTTTCCTGCTTACAAAAATATTTCCCAAATATATAGTCCCAGAAAAATCGACTACTAATCGCTAAAAAGTGAAGCCAACTAAAATCGTTTTAGCGTTTGACTTTGGTTAGAAGCTTTTGGTTATTTGCCTTTCCTTTGCTCAATGTTCTTTCTCGCTCTCTCTCTCTCTCTCTCTGGTTATGTTTCCTTTCTGATGTTTCTGGTGTCCTTTGGCCGTGACCTGGCCAGCGCTTTCAATTTGATTTCCTTTAGCGCTCGTCCACATTGCATCGTTTTATGATTGATTGCCCTTGCATCGTTTTGATTTTCAGTTACCCGAAATTGTGAATTCAATTCGATGTCCGCATGTGGAAAAGCGATAACTGTGTATGTGTGTGTGTGTCCTTCCCTTTCCCATAATGTGACTTTGCTGCTTGTTGGTGTGCGTTTTGCGGTTGCGGTTGCTGCTTGCTTTTACGTTTTAGAGCTGCAATTTGACAATTTCATCGCAAAATTGTTTTGGTGTTTGTGGCCATGTTTGCTTGTGGTATGCAAATGTGTCTGCATGTTGCATGCTGCATGTGTCGGTGTGTGTGTGCATGTTCGTCAGTGATTTATCAAAAGTGGTCGATTCACAAATTTGTGTTTACGTCAATGCGCTGATAATGAATAATAATAATTTTTGTGAAAACACACAATGCTAACTGATTGTTCTCTGAAAGAGGAAATGCGCAAGGCATTTTTTTTTCGTTTTCGGTTTTACGACTGATAAAAAAGTGAGTGAAAAAGATGCTCGTTGATTGAAGCGTTTTTTTTTGTATTATTAAGTTCGCATGTAAACAAGAACACAAACATTTTAATGATTTCACATCGGGTACTACTACGATCAGAGAATACAGACTTTCTCTCTCTTGGCTCTGTTGGGTAATACTACTATAGTTAGTTCGGTTTTCTTTTTATATTTATTGACCTATTCCAAGTGACCTAGTTGCCTTAGTACTTGCTTGTACTACATACATATCTAATTATAAACATATTCTGTTTAAATGCTTGAAGCGATCATTAAATATTTCGCCCTCCCTTCACTCAAAACTCTTTCTATGTTTTTGTTTTATGTCTTCATTAATTGCTCACACTTTCTTCGCTGGAAGCGTTCAAAATACACAGAAACCCATTGCTGATTTCTTACTTATGTTCTTAAGGTTAACACTTTCTTTCCTCTCTTCCTTGATTTCTACGAACACACAACAAATATTGTCTGTTTACTATTGTGCTCTTTTGCTCTATTTGAGTTGCTGCTGAAAAGCTAAATTGTCCAACTTGTTAGATATGCGCAGTGTCGAATTAAAGTGTCGAAGTACAGGCAACTTGTTTACAAGCATTTGATCTCAAAATTAGCATGCTGATTTAGCAAACAAAACAACAAACACGGTCATTTACTTGTACTTCAAATCACACAGAATTGAATTTCAAATATATCAACACAAAAAAATGTTTAATTGGACTCTGCCATCCAACAAATATTACTTGCGAGTACGAATCTGGTTTCAAATAACAAAAATTAGATATTACTTATGCTTAAAGTTCGGAATTTTGCTTTTAGAGCTATGCATATCATCCGTAAATGAAAACTAAAATCCACAGATTTTTGTATTACATGAATAATGCATGGAAATTATGCTCTGAGTGCTTTAGTATCGTTATTCATAAAGATACTACGATATTGTTTATAACCTGAACCCATTGGAAATGGGTAAAAAGTATATATATTCTTGATCAGCATCAACAGCCGAGTCGATATAGCCATGTCTGTCCACTGGAACATAAGGTCGCCAATCCCTAGGCAGTACAACTTCCAATATACACATGTGATCTATAACAACAAAATCTTGAATTTGAAAAACTTTGTGAAATATTAACAATGTGTGAAATTTGATTGAAATCGGTTGAGAAACACCGGAGATATGGAACAATTAAGTTAAGAAAGTATGCAATATTCGCGTACATTTAGGAAATGTTATACTTTGAATCACTTTAAGCTTTATGCAAATTACTAAATGTGATATTTAAATAACAACGAAACTGTAAAATTATCTATCATTTGTTTGCAGACTTTGGTTAAGACTAATACCAAGTAAGCCCAAGATATGTTACTTGGTGCTAATTTTCTCTTTATTTTATTACGTTTTATCTATCCACATAAAGAATCTAAAGGTAAGAAGAGAAACCTTCGAAATATATAGAATGGTTTTAAGCTGGAACCAAATCGCAGTTTTCTAGAAACGAGTTCGTTATAAAGAAGCCTTCCTTATATGGAAGTTTGTTTAATGAAAGTTTTACTGTACATATTTAAGTAATGATACGAATTTCAACAGAGTAAATAGGCAACAAATGATTTGTTTTAAACCCAGAAAAGTATTCCGGCTAAAAGCTGTTTGATTCGAAAACAAATGACTGAGACTTGAGTCTGATGCAAGTGTTATTTTTCGCTTTGAAATCAGTGTGATTAAAATTGAAGATTTTCGTAAGCAATTTGCTTTTTGCTATCGCACAACACGATCGACCTCTGTGGCATTTGCCACTTGTTTGGCTGCAACAAAAAAAGCTTCACAAAAGCATATTTTTGTTTTTCTGTTTCTCTGTGTTTTGTTTTTGCCGCTTCCTTGCTGAGTGCAATTAAGGCGGCAGCGGGACAAAGCAGGCCACAGAGTGCCAAGGGGTGGCAAGAAGAGAAGCGGTGGACGTTTTTCTTGCAACTTTCGCGTGCCGCAGCTGCAACATATTCCTTGTCAACGGCAGGCAGCAGAACAACGATTACAAATTGTTTGCTGCCAGCCAGCGGGCAAAATAAATAAATACAACAATACTTAAGAAATAAAAAAATGTCTGCTTAAAAATACATTTTTAGCTCAGTGTGGAATTCTGAAATCAACTTGTTGCCGTTGTTGTTGTTGCTGCTTTGGGCTTGTTTCTCTCTTTTTGTTTTCCAATTAACGCAAACGAATTAACATATAAATACATGTATGTATGTATGTGTGTATACTACTCAACTATGGAAAGGCAATGACGATATCCTGCCGCTAATAAAAAGCAAAGTTCATGACTGCCATTTGTCCCCCCTCACACACACACACACACACACATACATACACGAAATCAGTGTGTGTGTGAATTTATGTTTAGTTTTTCGTTGAATTGCTTTTACTGTCGGTTTTTGGTCGATGTTGCCGCGTTTTGTTATTTTATTTAAATCAAGGTACCAAAATTATTTTCAATTTGCCTTTAAAACACACACACACACACAAACGGAACGGGGCGAGACGAAACGGAGGCAACCACTTGGGCTCCGCATTTTCATTTTCCTTTTAATTTCGAATTCCGATTTCGATTTCTACTCTCCTCTCTCACAACAACAAAATTAGTGAAATGCATCCAAACAAAAACAAAGCAACGAGCAGGCGATTCCGAGGAGGACCCCGAACAAAAAGAAAACAATAAACAAATTTTCAAAAACCAAAAAAAAAAAAATGTTTGTATGCTTAGCTTCAAATTGATGTTAGTTTTTCCTCAACAGCCAACCAGAGCGAGAGAGAGAGAGAGAGCGAGAGAGAAAGCGAGAGGGCTAGTGAGGGTGAGTTAAATAAACGACTCGTTAAGACACATAAATAAAACGCACAAAGTTTCCTAATTAAGTCGCCTCACACACACACAAACACACACGTTAACAGGCATCACACACACAAGAAAAAGGTGGCCCAAAAATAAAAGCAAAATACGTTAAAGACGAAAAGTGGCATAAGATATGTATGTAACAACGACTTATGGATACACTCTGACTTCTTCAATATCCATAAACAAAATTCTATAAAATTAAACGCAATTTACAGAATTTATAGTTTTTTTTTTCAAAAGTTTCAAGTCAACTTCAAAATTAATTCACAAATCTCGCTATTTTTCGACATATTTTCATCAACTTTATTGAAATTATCGAAAAGTTAACCAAACAACTTCAATTTAAATATATTTGTGTTCAAAAATAAGCAACTAAATGATTGTAAATTAGTTCAGAATAGTTCAATATTTCGTGTCGTAATTATACAGTCAAACTTCCATGTGACGAACAATGCATTCCAGAACACTGCAGTTTCAATCAGAAAACTATTTTGTGCTACGAATTTTCTCTATATCGATATAATATCTATATTTTTTATTTACTGTGTAAATTTATAATAGCATAAATTGTTGGGAAACATTTTTATTCTACGATTTTCTTAGGCCATTAACAAGTTGTCTGCCCGAATGCTGGACAAAAATGAAATTAACCGAAATCTTCAGCTCATCAAGGTCTTAACAATATCTCTGAATGAAAACAATATAAATTTTAGCATTATACTAATGAATTACAAATTTTATAATGCGATAGTTTGTAATGTTTCGAGCAAAACTAAAATGTATTCTAATACACAATTTAAATGTCATAATAATAATGAATTACTAAATAAAAAAGGATTTAGCTTGTAAATATGTTTGAAAACATTCGTTCAACATATTCAAAAACCATCTCTCTCTTTCCTTTTCTTCCTTTTAATTATCGGAAGTTTCTTATGACATTGTGTTTGGTAAGGCTTAACAATAACTTAATTGTATTTTGGCCAAGCTGCTGTTGAAGAAAACTCTATAGAAAGATTCATTGATTGTTGGTGTCGAGAAAAACGCCCAGCTTGTGTGTGTGTGTGTGTGTGTAGGTTAGATAAACAATAAACGGGGAAAAACAGCAGCAAACGCTCGCAGGTGAGACCAAGAGAGAGAGAGAGAGAGAGAGAGAGAGCGAGAGAGACAGCAACTGTTACCGAGCAGAGTTGTTTTGTGGCTGCCGTTTGCCGTTAGACGATCGCCCGCCCGCTGCTCTCTGCCAACGTTAGCGTAGCAGTCGCAGTCGCAGTCGCAGTCGCAGTCGCCGTTGACGTTCACCTCAAGTGTCTGGTGCGCTTGTTGTTGGTTTTTGATCTTTGTTTTGATTGTGTTGGTTGGGATTGGTTGCGGGGGAGGGGGTGGGGTTAGATTTGTATTTGGTTGCTAGTTTGCCAGAGTTGCCAGTTCAAAAGATCATTCCGGCTGGGCTCTGCATTTGCATTGTGTTCTCTGCGCTTTGTCATTAGACGGAGACAGACGGATAGGACAGAGAAGGCTGCACAAGGAGCTGGAACAGATATCGAAACAGAAGCTGATGCTGATGTTGGTGTTGAAATGTCAGGCGGTGCGCACTTGGTGCACATGGCCTCCAAGTGCGGCAATATGTTTTGTTTAACTTTTTGGGCTCGTTGTAGTTGCTGCAACTGCAACTGCATTTGCATTTGTTTGTTTATCTTACAACTTCTCTACATATCTCTCTCTCGCTCTCTCTCGCGCGCTGTGCATGGAGAAATCGTGGAGTCTGTGTGCTGGGGTAAAACTGCGCCTTTAATTACAGCGCCATGGTTAATTCAAATTAATGATTTTTAAATGCGCAAAATATGCGCTACTGATTTGTAGTTGACAGCAACAACGTTAACGAGTTTGATGCACTTTCAATAGAGTTGTCGATTGTATTTAATTAAGCAAAAAGCGAACACAACCACACCTCTTACTCACACACACACACTCTCACTGTTTCGACTTTGTCCTGGTATCGTTTGGCTTACAACGCATTCCCTAGAATCGCGTAGCAACGGCGCAAACTGAAACGCGATGCGTTCAACAAAGGTCACAACAGGCAGCCGAAACATAAATCAGATAGCCTCAATCTCACTCCCTCTTTAGCCCTCTCTCCCTCTCTCACCAACTCACGCACAGTGTTTCGCGGTAAATTTCAATGCCACAGCTTGAACAGTTTCGCACTGTTTGCACAGTTGCAACTGGTTGCCCTTTGGCCATCAGCTCGTTTCATGTAACTGGGCGAAGTGCCAGATGCTCTCCCACGTAACAGAGCATATCATGACTACTTCAAGTGGCTTGTCACACTGTGACAACTAATCAGCATGACGCTGCGAGTAATGCTTTGTCGGGATCTGAACTCGTTCGAATGTTTGTCGAGGCGATGGAAACAATATCAATATCATGGTTCTGTTATTTCTACCATTTGTTGATGCAATAAAAACGAAACGTGCTCAAATCAAGACTTTAGGTCTGTAAGATAACAAAGTGTGGAGAGTTAAATATATATTAGGAGCACAGTCTAAA
The DNA here is from genome assembly GCA_035044485.1 of Scaptomyza reducta. Classification (NCBI taxonomy): domain Eukaryota; kingdom Metazoa; phylum Arthropoda; class Insecta; order Diptera; family Drosophilidae; genus Scaptomyza; species Scaptomyza reducta. The sequence goes on along the minus strand of JAWNNV010001364.1, from coordinate 93,995 downwards.
TGTTGTGTTGGATTGCTAAAGATTCTAATGTCTTTTGTCTTTTCTCGAGTACAAAAAAAAAAACTATTACAAAATTGCCAATATTATAATCATTCATAGTGATGTAAAGCAAAAAAATGTTTGAAATACATTTATCAGTCAATTCTGGTTCTTTGCGGGTATAAAAATGCCTGCAGTCAATATTGTCAACCTCACTTTGGGTAAGAAGCAGGCCAAAGTACATTACACAACAGCTCTCACTTACCCTGATCCACAAGTTAAGCCGATTTTGCAAGCTAGTGTCATTTTATTGCGTTGTTCTTTCGGTATTCTTAGTTTTGTACTACAACAAAGACGATTTTTAGTGCAGCTATGATGTTCGTAACAAACGCAACATAGTTTCTGAAAAGTTTTTCATTGTTGAGATGATTTATGAAACGCTTTACAACATTCAGTTAACTCTAAAATGGCAACAAAAGTGTTTCTTTTGTTTTCCGTTTTTCTTTCAATTAAAAATGTATTTTCAAGTATTTTTTGTGACATTTTTCGAACGAAATCAGAAATGTTTTTGTCGTTGTTCTCAACTCTGATTGTCTGCAGAATTGGTTTACCTGCTGCACTGCAAGTTGTGTAAGAGTATCTTGGCATCAGTTTGTTATTGTTGTACGATTATGTTAGTATTTTTTTTTTTTTTTGCTAATTCGTCTTGGTCACATTGGGCGTACGTGTTAAATCTCCAACTGGGCGGCCAATGGGCGACAATGGCAATCTCATGGGAAAGTTAGGTAAACGGTAAGGTAGGGAAATTCAAATCCTTTTGTGTTCGCCAAGTTCTTTGCCATTTATGGCACTTAAGCAAATTAATAATAGATGCCTTTTGGGCGGTCGTAAACTGGACAATGGCATTGAGCCTGGGGATTGAGGATGAGGAAGAGAAATGGATTTGGTTTCAACTATTTGTATCTACTGTATGAATATCTCTGCCAGCTAGTTTCAATGCAGTTTTCTGTTTTCAGTGTCTGTTTTTAATCTTTTTGTTACGTTTCGAGCATTTGGTTAGGGGCAAGGAACAGGGGCGTAGTGAAGCAGTGTCTCATTGATTGTCGAGTCGAAGCGAGGCTTCGATTTGGTCAATTGTTCAAATGAGTTCAAAGCGGCAGCTGTCGCCCTTTTTGCTGTTGCTGTTGTTGTTGTTGTTGCAACTGCTGCTGTTGCACACTTTGGCCCGAATCCATTCAGCAAAACTATGCATGCAAAACTATGTCCCATCCCGGCTTTTGTCCCCGTTCCTCTATTCCTGTTGCATGCGGCATGATGCGGCAGCTCTGTGATTCTTGCCTGTTTGTTGCTGCCTTTGCATTTATTTACATTTGCTACAGACAGAGAGACAGACAGACGGAGAGCGATGGAGCTGAATGCAGAGTCGGACTGTCTGGGCTGCATTCCCATTGCCATTCATGCAGCCAGCGCATTTGTCAAGCGTATTTCATCTTTCGTATTCTCCTCTTTCGTGCGCTCCGCTTTTGTTGCTGTTGTTGTTGTTGTTGTTCCCATAGAGGCTGTACAATGCAACCGAATCGGCGTTAACCAAAGCCAGGTACCCAACAGGTGTGTACGTGTGCTTATATGTATGTGTGTGTGTACACATAGCAGTAGTATTTGCCACATACAAATGTTACTTTGCGAGATTTTTCGAGAGCTTATACAGAAAAGAACTCGAAAAACAAAAACAAAAGCTATAACTTTGCACTGCCAGTTAATCAATTAGTGCACACAAAATGGAATTACGTGTTTGCCGAATGTTCAAAAACACGAAAAAACGTTACCAAAAAGTACATAAACTGCATAGAGAGCCAAACCAAACGAAACGAATTGAAAAGGCTTTGCAGAATGCCAATAATTGACTGCCTATGGGTTACAAAAAGCCTGCGAGAAACAGAAAATATTTAACTGAAAGTAATTGAACCCAAATGTATGCAAAAATAATGAGGAAATCTATTTGATTTCAATTGAAAACTTGCAGTTAGTTCAAACGACAAATTATAAAGAAATATTTGTTTGTATTTATTTAAACATTTCGTATTAATCAAAGAATAAACAAAATGTTTACTTTACCTAATCTGGGCTAGAATACGTTATATTTGCGATTGTTAAGGTTGAGGTTATTCCAGATTAAGATAAACGTGCAATGAATCTAAAATCCTTAGAGTTATATGCATGTAAAATATATCTGGAATAAGATAGAAATTAACTACAGATATGTTATCGAATGGTGTTTGGTATATGTATCGAATAACTTGGCCATCGATAGCAATTATCAATGCAGAACAAAAGATATCCAAAACAACGGACGAATTAATCGTGGCGGAGCTGAAGGCAGTTGCCTAGCAGTCGATTCCACTACAGTGAAATCTCCCTTTTCGGCGCAGCAGGGGTGCACGCCGCATGGAAATGTCCGTTAGGAGAGGTTTCACTGTATATGTACTGAATGAACCCTTTGAACAATATATATTTTAAGGCAACTCTGTTTCCTGATCTGTGTCCGTTAGGAGAGGTTTTACTGTATTTGTACTGAATGAACCCTTTGAATAATATCTACTTTAAGGCAACTCTGTAACTTAATCTGTGTCCGTTAGGAGAGGTTCCACTGTATATGTACTGAACACTTTGAATAAGATCTACTTTAAGGCAACTCTGTTTCCTGATCTGTGTCCGTTAGGAGAGGTTCCACTGTATATGTACTGAACACTTTGAATAAGATCTACTTTAAGGCAACTCTGTTTCCTGATCTGTGTCCGTTAGGAGAGGTTTCACTGTATATGTACTGAATGAACACTTTGAATAATATCTACTTTAAGACTCTGTAACTTTATCCGCCTAAATGTTTCTACACACATTCAACTCTTTTCCTTTGATACAAAATCTTGGTTAAGGCTCAAAGATTTAAGATAAGCAAATAATAATGCTAAAAATTTGCCTAATGCGCAAGTAGATAAAGCAAACAAACGAAATGTGTGTGAAGTTTTGGCATTGTTACAAGTTAAGTTGATCGTTTATCTACGAATATTGTTCATAAGAATTTTGATTTGATCTCTTAGAGCCCAGAAAGAAAGAGATAGAGAGGATGATAGAGAGAGAGATGTTTATCGGGAATGTGTTCGGGTTGCAGTTGACTTATTTTTTGCAGCTGTATTTCGGTTACCTGATAGCTGAGAACTCAATTCCCAGTTAGCTCGACCGGAAAGCAGCAGCAGCAACAACAACAATTGTCAATGCCATTCACTTTACAGCCAAGTTGGCAAGACTAAATATTGTCAATTCGGATTCAACAACAATAAGTTGAAGTTTGTTGCATGGCCAAACACAAATCGTGAAAGTAACAGAAAAAGACCAACAAACAACAATAATAATAAGTTTTAACTAAGCAAACCGATCGAAGAAAAAGATTCACAAATATATTCGATAGCCGAGATACGATGATTTTTTGGTCATGATTTCGGACGGCAGCAACACAAAACAAACATCGAATCTTTATTAATACATCGAATCTTTGTTGTTGCCAGTTTTAGGGGTCAAAAGGAAATCAACTGCGATCTGCTCTGATGGGCAATTGAACCTTAAACCACTGAGACTGACTTGGAGACGGGAGAGAACTGAGAATGCAGACTCCACATATTGGAGACAATGCAATTTGCATATTAAGACAATGGCAGCGACAAATATTATTTGCATTTAGTTAAGATTTTTCTTCTCCTCTTTTTTTTTTTTTTTTGGCTATCTGCCTTTCGGGTCTAGGCCTTGGCAAAGAGTTCACGACAGCGATAGGCAACAGGCAAAAAAAAGAAGATAAACGCACACACACAAAAGAAACAAAAGGGAAACAAAGGCAAGACTTAATTGTGCAGCACTAAGAGTGGAATGTGTTTTTTTTTTTTCTTTTTCGGAGAAATTAACACTTGACCAAAGGCAAACTATCATTCTAACACTCTCTCTCTCTATCTCTCAATGGCACAAAAGGGCGCAGCGGCAGCAGTTGGCTGTGTATATAGATAATATTTATGGCCAAATGACAAGATGGCAAAAACAGCAGCAGCAACAATAAGAAGAAGCTAAAACACAAAAAACCACAAAACAAAAGCCAAATGCCACAAAATATGGAGATGGGCGAGTTTGCAAGTATCTTTTTTTTTCCTTCTTTTTTTTTTTTGCCGTTGCCTTGTATCTTTTTTTTATACCCTGAACCCATTGAAAATGGGTAAAAAGGGTATAATGGTTTTGTGCAAAAGTATGTAACAGGCAGAAGGAAGCATCTCCGAGCCCATAAAGTATATATATTCTTCATCAGCATCAATAACCGAGTCGATATAGCCATGTCCGTCTGTCCGTCCGTCCGTCCGTCCGTCCGTCCGTCCGTCTGTCCGTCCGTATGTATGAACGCGTCGATCTCAGAGACTATAAGAGCTAGAGACACCAGATTTGGAACATAAGCTCCCCAAATCCCTAGGCAGTACAAGTTTGCTTTAAATTTTCGATAACTCTTTCCGTTTCCGATATACACATGTGATCGATAACAACAAAATCTTGAATTCAAAAATCTTTATGATGCAGTTTGAAACATTAGACGAAATAATGATAATCTGTGAAAATTGTATCGAAATCGGTTGAGAAACACCGGAGATATGGCAAATTGAAGTTAAAAAGTATGCACTATACGCGTACACACACACTCACATATACTTGCAAGCACTGACTGTATGCGTAAAGTATAGGGTTCAGAGTATCGTCTAGTCGGGATTTCTCGACTAGAGCCTTCTTACTTGTTTATGTATGTGTAGGCAGCAGACATTTTTGCAATTTCATATTGCAAGGGGCCTAAAGGACAGACAGGGTTTTGGTCCTGGTCCTGTTCCTACACCTCGGACTCGGACTCGGACTGGTTGCTGGTGTTTATTAAATGCTCGCTGCTGCTGCTGCGGCTAAAAACACGAAAACTCTTCTTTGACAAAGGCGAGAAAACCCTCTTGGGGGGCCAATGGCCATGGCATAAAAAACATCGTCGAGGCCTTAACGACTTTGCCAGTTTTTTTTTTTGGGCTATCTTTCACTGGCCTCCTGCTCCTGCTCACTGTGTGTTGTTGTTGTTGGTCGCTTGTCACATTTATCGCACTTTTATAATTAAAACGAAGGCAAAGAGAGACACACAGAATGAGAGAGAGAGAGTGGGGTAGAGCGGGGGCGGAGCAGCAACTAAAGGCTGTCAGATAAGCGACTGAGCCACAAAATATGAAACAACTGGCTAGCCAAGTCCAAGTCCTGGCCAACAACAACAGCTTGGCTAAATAATGATAACAATAAACAAAAGCCAAAGCAAGCGCAAGCTCATTGTTGTTGTAAACATTTATTTATTTTTTATTGTGCGCATTTAATAAATTACATATTTATGTATATATCTCCCGCTACTTCTGTCCCCCCCCCCACACACACACACTCCCTCTCTGCCTGCTCCACTGCGATTTACTTGGCTAGTTGGCATAATTGTCACCCTCGCAAAGCAAAAGAGAGGGGGAGAGACTCACGGCAGCCAAGATGAACAACTTCCGAAATGACTTTTTTTAATGGCACCAATTATGATTTTCTTATCGGTGCAGCAGCTGCCCGAATATATATATATATATATATATATTGTAGCCAGGTTTGCTTTTCTTCTTCTTGGTCATCATTTCCAAGTTTTAATGAAGTAATTTTTCTCTTGTTCTCAGCTGTGGGCGGAGAAGCACAAGTTCAGCATTCACTCTGGTAGCATTTGCATTGTTTGGCCAATACAAATATTGTTACATGCCAGGTGACTTTTAGGTTGTAGGGGGGGAGGGAGGGTGGTTACTGAACAACCTCGCGACTTTCGCCGCTTTTTGTTTGTCATTTATAATCTCTTTGTTGTTGTTCTTGTTTTGGGTGCTTCCTCTCTCGCTGTTTTATTGTTTGTCAAGTTGCTTTTGTTGCTCGCTGGTGTTGGGCCTGAGCCTAAATAGTTGGGCGCGCGATAAGCAAATGTTTGTTTAGTGCTAAGCCCAAAAAAAAAGGGAACCCAAGAAAAGACAATCAGTGGCAAGAACAATATCAGATGGGACAGCCAAGATAATTACTATTTGCTGACAAAAATCGTGAGCAGTAACTAAATAAAAACTCAAAACACAAAAATAACTTTAAGACTTGCCACAAAATTATGCTTTCTAACTATTATGATTGGAATTTATGTTTTGATTACATTGTAGATAGAAGATTTTCACGACTTGTTTGTGACCTTTTCATTGGCTTGTGATTTTCTTTATTTTTTTTTACCAAACTGCAATTTTAACCTTTCGCCTTTTTCTCTAAAATGTGTAAATGAAATAAAAGCTATAACGATTATTGTCCATTAAGGCTCATACACCAAGAAGCAGCAGAATGATTTCAAGTTAATAAAGTTCACGTTTCTGAACGTTTCGTTTCGATTTTCGTAACTTGTTTGTTTTTAGTCTTGGGCGACAATTGGCTTTTGTCAATAGCTCATTAAATTGTATATTTGGCCTTGCTTCGCACCTTTCACTTGGCACCTTGGCACTTGGAAGTGCAACTAATGAGTTGGCCCATTACAATATTTGTTGCCCACACTTCAAAGCTCAAATCGTTTGACCAAATAGTCGTCGAACTATGCATGCTGTTTTTGAAGCAACTTCAATTTGTTTTAACTGATGATTCGTTGGTCTTGGGTCTTGTTTGTGTTGTGCTCTGTTCAGTTGTCGCTAATGAAGCCAATGTCAGCTTCACTGTATTACAGTAAACTCTCCAGCCAGCAACAGCTTTTGGCGCCTTCAGTTTGTGCAACGTCATCAGAGGTCCCAGCTCGAACTTGATTAATTAAATTGTAATTGAGTTTTAATAGGCGAACTGAGAGCCAAGCAAAAATACTTGCAAAGCGACGACCAGCACAAGTTGGGAATCTGAGATGCTGTTTGTACTGGGCATGCGGGTGTTGTTATTGCTGTTGCTGTTGCTGTGAAGGTCGCGTGGGTGCTTGGACATGACGGAAAGATGCTGTGACAACAACAACAACAACTCATTAATGATTTTACTGGCGATTGGGAAAGCTCTCAGTGGGCCTCAACGCTGTTTGGGCCATCAACTATGAGCCTCATCTCTCCCCCCAAACCCCTTTCCTCTCATCTCACATCTCTTGAGCTGAGTCGCGCTTAACAATCACTTAGCGCATTATTAAAAACGCTTTTTGATTGCACTTTGGCGTGTTTGGGGTCTTTGAAATCGATAGGCGTTGTCCGGCTGTTGCCCTTAAAATCGAATAGGTTACTTTAACTAAGCCAGGCCGTACATCTAGCACATTTAAGCTGTTAAGAGTATGCAGCAATTAGGTATTAAAACATGGCAGATGTAGAGAATTCCAGCTTAGATAATAGTTGATCTTTGCCAGTTGATTTAAACTTTGAAATGTTCATTTTTTGATTTTCACTTGAATCAATATCAAACTGCGCTTAAATAATCTTTCTTTATTGAGTATTAACCTTCAGGACTTTAAATCCCAAAGTTAGGTTTTAAGCCTGAAACTTTTGAACGATATACATATTTGTTTTTATATTAATTTGTTTCGTTTCCTTAACATTATTTCAGTATAATAGAAAAACTCACAAAATGTTAAGAAATATATATATGTATATGTGTGTAAGGGTATTTCAAATGCGTGACATACATATATACTGTATGTGCGTGTATGCCCAAGTCTGTGTGTGTGTGCGTGTGTGTTTCCCTCTTGATTTTAATTGACCATGGCCAAGAAGTCGCACTTGGGAATGTCTCAATCAAAAGATACGGCAACCCACGGCAAATCAACATAAATATTTGTTGTTGTTGTTGTTGGTGTTGTTGTTGTTGCTGTTGTTGTTGTTGGTGTTTGGGTTTTTGCTGTTGAGCCGGAAAAAAAAATCGAAGAGACCGAAAACTTTTTCTTTTGTTTCTTTTCTCGAGACACGCCCCGCACATCGAAATATGTTGTTGTTGTGATAGTTGTTGATAATTTGCATTTGATTATGGGTGTTAGTGTTGGTGTTAGTCTTTGTTGCTGTTGTTGCTGCGAAAATTGTTCCGGCAAAAGGCTTTGATTTCTAATCTGTTTGATCTTAAAGCCAACCGATTACAACACTCAAAGCACAGCTGCTTTTTTTTCTGTTTTATGGGGTTTATGGTATGATATTTGATCTGATCTTGATCGGGGCAAGGCACTTTCAGCTCCGTCAATGAAGTTGTTAACGTTCTTTGGCCAAATAGAGTTAGGGAGGCAGCGAAGGGAAGAGGAGAGCCGCCTGACACAGACATAACATGCCGCTAATAAGCTCGTTTGCAGCCCGAAAATGAATAACAGCATCATTGGGCAACCAACCAGGTTGACAACAAGGCCACAATTTATTAAGCACCCACAAAAAAAGAAAAGAATAAGAAGAAAAAAACGGTAACAGTTACAACAATGACAACAACGACGGGAATGCGGTGGGGGGGACCGGGAAACGACAAAGTCAACTCAATAACAATAAAAATAACAAGATGTCATAAAATGAATAGCCAAAGAAATAACAAGTACAACGAGCCTCCCCACGAAAAGAAAGCCAAAAAGCAAAAAAATAAATAACACTGCAGCGATTTCAGCTTGAAATAGAATCGTGCCGACCAAAACAAAACAAAAATAAAAGGATAATTACGTGCTCAAGATTTTTTTTATATGCGGCGCATTCAATAATATAAAAAAAATCAAGCCAAATTAAACGAAGCCTAAAGCAGGCCAGAAAGAGTGTACGTGGGTGGAGTGTGTGGAGCGGGGGGGAGGTGGCAGAGGTAGAGGTAGAGAGCGCCCTTGGCAAATAAACAGCAACATAAACAACCACCCAACAAAAAAAAGCAGCAGCAACAGCAGCCAAATACAGATATAATACAAAATTTGTCAAACGGAAATATTTTGAATGCTCGAAGCGTCGGGAAACATGATGAGTATCTATTCCCATCCCAACCCAACCCATCCCATCCGAACCGTACCGAACCCAACCCAACTGAACCCACAGGCCAAGGATGTGCCGAGACCGAGAGAGAGAGACTTTTATAATAAAATGCACATTATTGTGTGTTGTTGTGCTTTCCCTTCTCATATACGCTTCGATGAGTTAATCTCGCCGTCTTTTGGCGCCTGTCAGCATCCCCTCGTTCGACGAGAGATAAACAAAAGCCAATGTTTGAAGTCGAAGGAACGCTCAACTTGTCTCGAGATTCTCGAGTTCTAGTCCTGAAGCTAAGCCTCTGGCCGTAGGCCCAGTTGTTGTCCAGCAAGCCAAACCCTTTCGGATTTACCTTTCAGACAGGTGTGGTTGGGTGTGTGTGTGTGTGTGCGTGGGTGTGTGTTTTGTTAGTTTTTTCTTTTTTGGGGTTGCACAAAGCATCAAGTTTGAACATAAACTGAGGGTGGCTCTCGACTTCAATATTCCAAATACATTTTGCGAATATTTGTGTACAATTTAATTAAAGCAAAAATGTTCAAAAATAACAATCGATAGATAGCTGCTAGATAGCAAACGCAAAAGCAGAAAATAAAATAACATTTGAGGCATGTGAAGCGATTTAAAAGCTGTTGAGCTGCCTGCATTTGCCAACTGATGTTGAAAAAATTTCACTATTTCGCATTATATGAAAAATAATAATCATTTTAAATGCAGCAAGCTTGTTGTTTTAAAACGCACTCCAAACAAGCAATAATAAACGAAATACAAAATAAAATCCTTGACTTTTATATGCGAACTAAAAAGCTGTTAACAATGCTTTTAATAGTAATGAAAAATATATGCGAAAATGCGAATTCATGTTACAGTAAAAGCAATTTTTAAATATATCAAAAACTGTACAGTGAAGCACAATAAAGAAACTTAATTTAATTAAAATAAACTAATAAATTAATGTTATACTGATTGCAATCTTAATAGCTATACTAAAATATCCTAAGGGTTCTATTGAATTTATGGAATAGAATGATAACTGGAACTTAAATCTTTTAAAGTCTTTCTGATTTAAGAATTTTAGTGTTATCGAACAGATATGTATAACAAACGTAAAGATTTATCGATAAATTAAAAGATACTTCCATTAGCTCGCCTAATCCCTAGTCAGTACAAGTTTGTTTCAAATTTTCGATAACTCTTTTCGTTTCCGATATACACATGTGATCGATAACAATAAAATCTTGAATTCTGAAAACTTTTAAACTACTTTACAATAACATTAGACGAAATAATGAATTTCTCGACTAGAGTCTTCTCACTTCTTTAAATATGCAAACTTTTGTGATTTTGCTCTCTCTCTACAGTTGCACTTAGCGAACACATACTGTAGCACTATCAGCCATTATGACTGCGTGCAAATCCCTGAATGAGCTGCTTAGCTTTAAATGAGTTTCCGCTCGTTCCCTGCTCCTCCAGTAAACCCCTTATCCTCCTGCCCTCCATCTGTGATAGAAAGAATTTTGCACAGCTTTTGAGTTAATTATTTGGCCGACACCCGAGGGCGAGGCAAACAAACACCTGCTGCAAAGAGCCGCAACTTGTTCATCAAATGGAGAGAAATCATTATCAGCGTCATTATCATCAGGGCCATCTTCATTATGATTGTGGCCATTGTGATAATGATGACGATGGCGTTTCAGCGTTTTCCGTTTCGTTCGACAGCTTCAGTTTTAATTGCTTTTGACTTTTGTTGGCTTAACGATTCAACTCAATTTGGATTTTTATTTATTTTATAACAAATTTTTATTTGTATTTATCGTTGTCTATTGTTGTTGTTGTTGCTGTTAGGGTCTATTTTGATATTTGTTTTTATTTTTGCCGTTTGGCCGTTGTTTATGAGACCTCAGGGGGGGCGTGGCACGGAACAACAAAAAACCAAACATGTTGCAATTTGGTCAGCGTGTCGCCAACGATCGGCTAATGAGCTTTTTATTTGACAGCGTTACGGCTTGTATACACATGCATACATGTGTGTGTGTGTGCCTCAAAGGCACTAATTTGAGGTCTACTACACTTGAAAAAAAGCTTTACACACTTTTGTTGCCAAGGTTTAAAACATAAGTTTCTTAAATTGCTTTTCAAATTCGATGTTTCTTATACAATTTTTAATTTGGAAATTTTTGAAGTACAAACTTGAAAGAAAAAATCTAAAAATATTTTTAATTAGGTGGAAAGCCTTGTTTTATTTTATTTTATGCTTTTCTGGTAGAATTTAAGTTTTTTGACTTTTTCTTAATTTAAGTACTATAATTTTTCATATTAGTTTAGTAACTAATTTTCTTTTTTTGAGTGTATACCCCTTTGAACCCCTCCCCCCGCCTTTAAACCGCATGAATAACCCCAATTCCCCAGCGATTTTCCACCTCCCTCGAGTCGACACAAAGTGTGTGTTAAAGTCTTGTGATTAAACAACTTTGGCACCTGCTCGGCCCGCTGCACTTTGATTGCACTGCACACTTCACACCTACGCCAGCAACGCTGTTGACGTCGGCGTCGCCAGCTTCTTTGGTTCTTTGCATATGGCACTGGTGCAGCTTGTGGGGCACTTGCGCAACTTGTTCGCTAGTTGCCTCGTTTTTTCGTTCAGTTTCTTTTTTGTTTGTTTGTGAGTTTTTGTTGCTGGCTTTGGCATAAATTTTGCCCCGCTGACAGACGGAGTGGGATGAGGTGGGACGCGTTGGGGGTTTGCCATCGACATTCATGATTTACTATGCCTGGCAAATTATGTTCTACTCGACTGCGATAATCAGAGAGAGAGAGAGAGAGAGAGCGAGGAAGAGAGAGGAAGAGCCAAAGGTGTAAATGGTATTTGGATCGTATCAGTTCTATGCATTTTAAGACCTGAATGAGGAAAAGTCTTGTGAGTGCGCAAGCTAAAAATATTATCAAAAAAAAAAAATATATATATATATATTCTTTAATATATATTTGAAAACAATCATTTTTCCTAAGCTTTACATTTGCAAGTCATTTTTTCTCGAAGCCAAAAGTTACTTTCTGAACATAGAAACGAAAAATGTATTCGGGGTATAATATTGACAGAACTTTTTAAGATTACTTTACAATATCCAGAGTGTAATATATACTTACTTAACATCTTCGAAACAAATATTTGAGTCGCAAGTATAAAAATTAAATAGTTTTGTTTGACTTTAAAAACCATTAACAAAAGATTCTTCAATTCAATTCGCACAACTAAATTCGAATCAAAGTTAAGTCAATACTGGGAATAAGCTTAACTTATATATATTATTCGCGATTTATTGGCTCTTCAGCATACTCAATTATGATGTACAAATATCGTGGGGCAAGCATATTGGTTGATCAGCCGCAGAACTTAAACACTGACAACAGCAGCAACAACAATTTCATCAACTGCAACTTGCAACAGTAGCAGCAACAACATCGGCAGCAGCGGCGGCGGCGGCGGCGGCGGCAACAATGAAAGGAGACGGGAGGCAAAGGAGTAAGGGTGTATGATTATGTGCATGTTGCATGTTGTTCAAGTAGTGTGCGGTTGCAAGATGCTAGCTGCTAGCTGACGCCTTGAAAGTTGCAAGCATAAGTCAACAGCATGTGTTGTTGCTGCTTCTGGTGATGTTGTTGCATGCATAAATCTGTTGCATGTTGGAAATGTTAAATGCAACGACGACGACGACGACGATGGTTTTCATCTCAGTGCTGCATCTTTGGCGCATTTGCGCTTCAATGCGATTTATTTGCCCGTTGTTTGTAATGCCATTTATTGGTGTTGTTACTGTTGCAGTTGTGGTTGAAGCTGTTGTTGTTGTTTGTGTTACTGTTGCTGTTAAATGCTTATTTACATTACGTTTAGCGGCACTTGACGTGCAGCTCCTGCCTCAACTTAAGCAAAAGGCAACAACTGCAACTGCCATTCCATATCGAAGTGGCAGCTTCGCATGTTGCCCCCTCTCGTTTGGGGCGGCAACTTCCCAGCAAAGGTAAAGCCAAGAAGAAGTTCAAGTAGATGCAGACGAAGAGGAAGAGAAAAAGAAACAGAGACATTGCCGCTGCACAAATTTTGATTTATGTTGGCGCTGTTGCTAGTTTATTTCTTTCCTCCTTAACTTTTTTTTCCTCCGCTGTTTTCGGCTTTTTATGCCATACATATCATTAGCGAAACGCGGCGAGTTGCTCGACAAGTTCCTAGCCAGCCAATTGGGCATTAATAAGTGATTGATTTCAAGATAATCCGAACCCTTTTGTGAATAAGCGAATAAACCCGGAAATAATCTAACCAAATGCAATACATTTTTATTGTCAATCTTTGCTCCGATCATTAACGATTGCTTAACTGTTTTATGCTTGTTTTTGAGAACGCAGTGTAATGAAATGACAAATTATTGAAAGTTAATATTTTCTACATCAATTGTTTATTATATTTATTTTCCTGGTGTTAAAAATATCTAAACATTTTTTATATATGAATACTGCTTATCAAGATATGCCTGTATCAGTTCTGACCGCATTTGCACAAACTTCTGAGGCAACCCACGCTCATTTTTCTTTCTCTTTCTTTCGCTGTGCACAGATGCAACGAGCTACTCGTAGTTTTATAGTCATGATATACCATCTTCAGCCAGACGGTAGCTCAAGTAGCTGTTGTTGTTTTTGTCTATTGTTGTTGCTGTTGCTGTTGCAGTTGCAGTTGCAGTTCTTGTTCGTTGTCTTGTTGTTGCTGCTGTTGCGCATGAGCAACACGCCAAAAACAAAACACAAAAACCTCGCATTCCCCATATTCGATTTAACATTTTATAACATATTGACAGAGGAGCACAAACGTTGCAAGGTAAGGCGAAGAGTCGAGAGAGAGCTGTTGAAGATTTCAATTCAGAAGAATTGTTTGGCACGGCGCTGTTACAGCAGCCTGTGCAACAACAAACAAACAAACAGCAGATGTTGTTGCTGTCTTCGTTTATATATATGTACAAATTTATTAGCAACAGAAAACAAAAATAATTTAATAGATTCCATGAATACGTTCGAGAGACTTGAGACATCAACTCTTTACCCCAATCCACCTACCACCTACAATAACAACAACAGCAACAGCTATAGACATCTTGAATGGGTGTACCTTGAGGCTATTGTTGACATTTGGGCAGCTGGGCAGGTGATGGTGCTGATGGCTGACAGCTTATGAAATATTTAGCTATGCATAGCTACAGCGCCATGAGGTATGCAACAGTCTTGTGTGCAAGATGCTCGATGCTCAAGATGGACACATCAAAGCGGAGCGGGAGCGATGGGGGGCAGGAAGGTAGCCCCCTGATCCAATTAACTGCTTACACACAAAATACAAATGGCCAGACGAATGACGAGAGGAGAGGGCACAGAGCAGCCGGTCAGACATGGACAACCTTGTTCCGAGATCCAACTAACAACAGTAAAAATCAACGCTCTCCATTCGTCCGGACGTTCCTTGATGCGAGAGAGAGAGGAAGGAAGGGAGAGAGACCTGCCCTGTGGCTACTCTTCAGTTTTAACGCACACACAAACAAAAAGATAGGCAAAACCTAAGTAACCCACTCTCCGCAGTGTATATACATATATGAATGGATGAATAAATGTATGAATGATGCATTTGATGCTCTCGCCAAAACGGGGCCATTACATATCTGACTCGTATTTAGTAGCTATACAGAATATATAAAGACGATGATGACATAAAGTAAGTATTAACATTTACAGCTACCAGTTACAAGATCTTAGAACGAATTAAATAAACAAAAGATTTGTGAATAAGATTGTTGATTGTGACCAGCAAGTAACTTGCCTGCGGTTAAGCCCGCATGGAATATGATTTGCCTTTTAATGTATTTCTACCGGATGATAAAACTTCTATCCCACTCAATTACTTCATCGTCTGCTGTTTGTTTTTACTCGTCTCCCTCTCAGTGACAACCAATATCTACACAAATTATAGCCTATGTGTTATTCTAATGTAATGCTATATTAATCTAAAGTTTCATTTAAATTCATTCAGTGGTTTTTGCCTGGAAGAGGAACAAACATTCATACAAACTTTCACAGTTATTATTAGGACTTCCTAACTACCAATTTTTGATTCTTCATCAAAAAAAAGGACTCGATATAATTGATAATTATCCATATCCCTTGAATGAAAAGTTTAATTTTGCATTGCACCATAGAAAATAATCATAAATAGTTTGTAAATAGTAATCTAACATGTTTTAAACTGGGAAACAAATGGAAGATTCTATTTTTTCATAGTATTGAACTTAACTTTCGAAGTTTTTTGTGTTTTTTTATAAAGTTGAATCAATCACAAGAGTATTAAATTAACGTTCTGATAGCTTTTCCGTTTTGCTATTCATATTTTGGCCGCTGGCTGACTTTTTCATTTGTGTGTATATGTGTATGTGTGTGTCAGTGTGTGTCTGTTTGTTGGTTTTTTGGGGTCTGGTCAGTGCATATTATAGCTGGCTTTTGCTTTTGACGTGGCCTGATGAGCCTGACGCTTGGCGCGTTAGCTTTGGCTTTCGCAATGGGGTTGGCTCTTCTGGACCCTTTCGCACATGTAACGGTATGTGCATAAAAAATAATCATAATCACTTGAAAGCCGGACTAAATCTAAGTACGGGTAAAGGCAAATAAAGGGTTCAGATTGCGCAAAAAGGGGCTGCAACTGGAAACGAATGGCGAATGGCGACTGGCGAGTTTTGGCTTCAAGCGCTTTGAGCACTTTGCCTTAACAATAAATAAAGCATATATATGTTTAAATGACAACAACAAGAACAGCAACAACATAAATAAATATAAAGCCAAGTGATTGTCTCTCTTTTTTTTTTTGTTTGCGCTTGTTGTTTGTGTGTCCGAGGACATTGTTTACAGTGTGCGCTTGCTTATTAAAAATATGGCTAAGTGAATTTTGCCACCAAAAAAGGAGAACAACAAGAAGGACGAAAACAGCAACATCATCAACAGTTAACTGTTTAAAATTCATAAACATATGCAATAAACAAAGAGCTAAAACAAACAAACGCCGGCTCAGGTGGCAATGTAAAATGGTGAGTGCTATCTGTGTGTGTGTGTGTTAGCCAGTAAATCAGAGCGTATGGCGATGACAGTCTCGTCACAGACAGCGGCCGCCATGACGAATGGCCACAGCACACAGGTCTTCAAAAGCTGTCAACTCTCTCTCTCCCTACCCAATCCAAGCTCCTTGGTATTTGGCATGCCTGCGAGACATTGGGGCGGGTTTTTTTTTTTGTTTTTTTGCACTGAAGTGCGCATTTGACAAGCCCAGTAAACAACAATTAAAATGACAACGGCCCGAAAAAAATATGTGATGGAGAAAGATAAGAAGAGAGAGAGAAAGATTTTTCTACGATTTGGTTTCTTCAAAAAAACCAACACAAAATCAAAAAGCGAATAGTCGTAACTGATGAAAACTAACAATGAATGAGATTGAACGTTGGCGAGTCCTGCACGAAATTATAGCCACAGGCCATGCACACACACACACACACACAAATCATGCCCAATATGTGACGAAAAACATGGCAAAAAAAATGTGTGTAAAAAAGAGCCAACTTCCAACTATTGCAAGCGAATGTCTTGAGGACATGACAATGCAATTTCGAGCCAATGCTCGAAGTCAATGAAAAATCCATCAACGAATCGTTGATTACGATTTCGAGCAGCAACATATTGGTTGTTCACCCTGATACATATGTATGCCATCCTCACAGCAGAGAGTTTTGATGGATCTCTTTTGAGGAATCGCCGCAGTGCGTGAATCACTATAAACCTTGCCGCAATGTGGCAAAAGCCAAAAGAAAAATAGCAAAAAAAAAGCACACACAGTCAGAGTGAGATTGCAGTCTTTTAGCAAATGCCAGTCGATCTACGAACAGTTCAAAAGAAAAAAACTTTAGTAATCAACACTCAACTCACGAGGAATCGCTTTAAAGCAACAGAAACTATCAAACGCATCTCGAATCTCTTTAAGCACAATATTTTATGCATCAAGTTGATTTCATTTATTATGGCCATTAAATAAGTTTGTTACTGCACTAAAGTAATGCATTTTTCGTTAATGAATTTTCACAAAAAAAAAACAGTGTTTGATTTCGATTGATATTGTGGAATTGTTCACTAATTTAATCAAACTATTATTATAATATTATTTTTCCATTATTTGTTTATCATACATATAACATATGAATACCCAAAGAGATAAGCTATCAGAACGTTAATGTAATGCTCTTTCGATAATTAACTCTAGTAGTAACTACTTTTTCATTAACACGATAAAAGCCAAGAAAACTATAAAATCAATTTTGTGCGTTATACAAAAGCCAATTCTAACGTTTAGTTCATGCTGTGCTTTTCAGGTAAATCAAAGCGAGATGTGCTATAATTAATTTTATGTGCGGGAGAGTGACGCTCAAAGGAAGCAGTTCCGAAATTTATGGGACAAGATGAAAAAAAAAGAGCACTCTTAAATTTAATAGACTAGAACCAAATAATATTTATAAAATGGGAATATTGGCCTTGGAGGTTTTGAGCATTATGATAGCTGACGCATCGACTCTTGATACATATGTTGATCGACTATATATGCAAATGCTTATGTAGTGTGCATATGTCAAATAGTTGAGCGGTCGCTCTGGCTCATTTGATTGGACAAATTGTTTGGCTAATTTGCACGGCATTTGGCTGAAAGCGTCGGCACATTTATCATGACGCGTTTAGCATTAAGCAAGAGAGGGGAGGGGGATTTCGTGTGTGTGTGTGTGTGTGTGTGAGGAGAAAACTATAAACTATTTTTGGATGTGCGCGCCACACGGCGTATGAGTAATGTCTTGATTTTCCAACGGCTTAAGATTTAAAATTAATTTATTGCTGTTGCTGCTCAACGCAACTCAAACAAAAGCAAAAGCAAACATTTATATGCATATATGTATATAATATATGTATCTGAAGTGTATTATAAATTCAGCAGATTTCACTGTTGTCTTCTCCAAAGACTTCTATTTAAGTTCTTGCTTTGTTTTTTTTTTGCAAAATGTCTTTTGGCGCCCGTGTTGCATGAGTTGAAATGTGGGCGCATTGCAACATTTGCAAATGGATGAGAAAAAGGAGTGGGAAACTGTTGCTGCTACATGCAGCTTGTGTGGGAGAGAAAGCGGCGGGGGCATGGCTGATGATGAAGTGCTGTTAATGTGCATTTGATTGGGTCTACAGCTGGATGGGTGGGCTGCTGTCGGTCTCGCCACCCCCTTTTTGGGGTTTGCCACTTGATTAGTGGACAGCCGCAGCAAGGGTCAAACTTTGACTACAGGTGAGTCTTCCATCAACTTGCAAGCCGGAAGGGGAAAACTTGTAATCGATGTATTTAGCTTTTGCTTTGGTATGGCATTTGGAATATCATCTTAGTCGGCAGATAATTTATTATAAGTAAAGTTTTTCGTACTGGAACGTATTATTTCAATAGTTGTTCCTTATGATTATCGATCATGATTACAAAAGTGAACAGCTTTGCATTTGGTGAACAACTTTTAACTGCGTCCGTGAGAAATGAAACAAAATTTGGCAAGATCTTTGTTTTATGAGCAATTTCCTAAAAACAATTTTAGACTATAAAGTTCTCTTTTATATTAATTTTGATGCATAATTCATTTTTTCATTTTAATTTGTATGCGAAAAGAAAAGAAAGAGAAACAAAAGTGATTTATATTAAACATAGTTTTGAAATAGTTTTTTGTTAGTGTTTAAAGTGCTACAAAATCAAGATTTTTTATAAATGAACTAAAACGAAAGAAAAAGAAGATGAAACAAGAAGTCTCTACCTACTAGCTCTACCTGGACGCGTACAGCCAGTACTTGCAAGTATGTGTGAGTGTGTACGCTTATAGTGCATACTGCACTTAACTTCAATGCTCCATATCTCCGGTGTTTTTCAACCAATTTCAATATAAATTTCACAGATTGTCATTATTGCGTTTAATGTTTTAAACTGCATCACAAAGTTTTCCAAATTCAAGATTTTGTTGTTATCGATCACAGGTAAATATCGGAAACGGGAAGAGTTATCGAAATTTTGAAAAAAACTTGTACTGCCTAGGGATTAGGCGAGCTTATGTTCCAAATCTGGAGCCTCTAGCTCCTAAAGTCTCTAAGATTGAAAGACGGACATGGCTATATCGACTCGGCTGTTCATGCTGATTCAGAATATATATACTTTATGGGGTCGGAGACGCTTCCTTCTGCCTGTTACATACTATTTACATACATACATACAAAAATGAACAACGACAGATTTTTGGAAATAAGTTAATAATGTAAAATCAAGCACTAAATTTATTTCAATATCTGAAGTTCATTAAATGTGTTATTATTATGTTTGGGGATGAGTTCTTTTGTGCGGCTTTCTTGGCCTAAAACTCTTCATCGAATCGAAGTTCTGCATCGAAGCGAGTTTTATTGATGGGTCAACGGGCGTAAATTGTTCATTTAATGTATAATCGTGTACAACAAAATACTTAATAACGACTGTGACATAAAAGTAGCATAAAACTCTGATTTAAGAGTTAAATTAAATTTTCATCATTGTTTGGGCTTGTTATTTCTAACAAGGGAAAAACAATAATGGCTGAATGGTGGAAAACACAGCCAATACAAACGTATGAATTCGTTATAATAATCCTTGCCACACCCACAGGATAATTTGAAGGTAATCCATTAGGGTTTTTCTTTCGCTCTTTGCACATATGCAAAAATGCTAACAAATCTTTTGGGCGTTAGTTATTATTAGTTATTACTAATGTCAATTACACACACATTCACACACAAACACACACACGCACACACACTCATTATGTGCTAAAATCAAGCCCTCGTATATCTTCAAATATCCCGCTCACATGGCGAAAATTTCCAATTTTCTCTGGTTTGTTTTTCCCCTTGATTTTTCTTCTCGTTTTGTTGTTGTTGTTGTTGCTGTTGGTTGTAATTGCCAGCAGTTGTTGCCTGTTATTGGGGTCACATTGAACGTCAAAAGCAAAAGTTGGCAGCGTTAATTTCGTTTGCCCATAAACATGCAACATATGTGTGCTGCAACCAGAGGGGAAAAGGGCGTGTTTTCTATATATATGTGTGTGTGTGTGTGTTTGTGGAAGGGTCGCCGTGTCCTGGACTGCATTTGCAACCCTAATAAAGCGCAGCGCGCGATGTTGCCAGCCACACGTGGCATGCCTCTGATAACAGACGCCTGGCCTGGTCTGGCCTGGCCTGCTTGTCGGCCTGCCTGTATGTCCTGTGCCTTTGTGATTGCCTGGACAACAAACACACCGGGCCTGCCACACTGTGATTTATGCACTAAGCAACGGCTCGACTCGCCGCAACCCGCCTCCCGCCTTCCACCTCCCGGTTGCGCCCCTTTTGAGCCTGGCAACAACAACAGCAGGAACAAAAAATATAAATAAAAAAAGAAAAAAGTAAAATGCAAATTTCAACTCATTGCTGCTGTGGCATGTTTGGCATGTGGCATCCACGCGAGACGCGCCGCGTACATGCCACTTGCAGCAAGTGCCACAAAAACATTGACACATCGTTTACAAGGCCAGCCACATAAACAGACACAGCCCGAGAACCAAAAAGACAACGCAAAGTAGTGATGGGAGGCGGGAAGGGAAAGGGTGCAAGATAGCATGAAACCTAAGAATATATGCGAATTCGTTTGAGCCTGGGGAGCCCAGCAATGGATCGTGCCAAAATAAATACGTACGTATAAAACAACAACAAACAAAAACACAAAAAACAAAACTGTGAAACCAAAAAACAAAACAAATGCATTATGAAATAGAAACCATCCCCTTGTAAATAGAGTTACACTGACAAAAATAGTATAGTAAGAGAAATTAAGCACTTTTTAAGTTGTCATAAAGTTGCATGCCGAATACTATATACACTTTAAAGCCTACTTGTTTCCATGTTCATAGTAAAATCTTGTTTGAAATCTTGCGTTTGTATGGCAGCTATATGATATATCGCTCCGATCTGGCCGGAACTTGAACAAAGTTTCAGTTCGATAGCTCAAAAACTGAGGAACTATGCCTCTATAGACTACTGATCAAGAAAATATATATATATATACTTTTAACATTTACTTTTAATTAATTTCACAAAAAAAAAAATTTAAAAGAAGATATAATAAGCACAAAATACCAGAAGAATTTTTAAGATAAGTTAATAAAAAAATTATTAATAATTATAGATTAATGTTAGATCTAATAAATTAATATTACAAACGATATTTAAAACCAAAGGCTATGAAATAATTAACATATATGCTCTCTTGTTAGTTTGATAAATGAACTAAATTTTTATTATTATTTTTTTTATATACCAAATGGTATTAAGAAATTGAAGTCAGACTAAAATGAAAGTTTTCTTTCCTTTCCGCTACAACATCTTTCTCAGTGTAATACTGTGCGCTTCCCCTCGCTCGGGTGTTCCAATACTTAACTCAAACTCGACGCGATTCGGATTCTTTTGAAAATGCTTATCAAATTAATTTCGCTTAAATTCGCGTTTATTGTGTTCCTGTGGAGTTTAGAGGGTTAATTGCGAGGGT
This sequence comes from Scaptomyza reducta, assembly GCA_035044485.1. Classification (NCBI taxonomy): domain Eukaryota; kingdom Metazoa; phylum Arthropoda; class Insecta; order Diptera; family Drosophilidae; genus Scaptomyza; species Scaptomyza reducta. Next base: position 72,305 of record JAWNNV010001364.1, on the reverse strand, counting down.
TTATCCCACAGCCATAAATACATACACATCTATACATATACACATATATATATATATATATATATATATATATATATATATATATATATACTATATGCATAGAGTATCAAACCCCTGCTGCTCTCTCTCTCTCCCTCTCTCTCTCTCGTTTTGATATTAGCTTTCTTCAGTTGGTAGTATTTTTTGGGATTGATTGCTGTTGATGTTTGTTTGTTTATTTGTTGTAAGGTAAGGACTCGAGTGTTAAGGACGGACGAGGGTTGATCCAGGAATTGCAAATTGATTGAAATACACACACGCTCTGTGTCTCTCTCCTTCTCTCTCTCTCGCTCGTCTTATCTGCCGCTCTACACGTGTCCGTAGTTGTTCAATTATGGCTAAGCCAAATCCGCAGCACAAACATTCCATGCCCGAACATCCGTCGATTCGTCCTGCCCCACCTTGCAACATACATGTCCATAAGAATCACATAAAAAGAGCAATCCCTTCCACACCTCCCACCCCCACTTTGCCACCCACTCGCCCGCCTTGTGCTTAATGCAACCCCCTTTTGGGAAACGATTTGAAAATGCCATCACCAATTTTTAAGACGAAAACTAAACACACGCGACTGGCGAACGGCGACGAAACGTTGTCGTCCTTAGGATTGAAATTGAGTCGTTTAAGCTTACCCCCCTCCACACTCCCCCAATCCTCAAGCTTTGTGTGTGCGTTTGCAAATGCCAGGATTTATTCTTGCTGCTGACTTTTCTTCAGGACTCTTACTTTTTTAATGTAAGCAGATTTTCGCAAGCGATACCCAAACTTCTCAACAATTTGCCTTAAGTGTTAATAAAAGAAGCAAACTTGACAAATCCAGCAAATAGAAAGAAAAGTGCCGAAAAGTCAAGAGTCTTTGGGTATTGAAACTTTAGAAATATGTCACAGAATGTTTACAAGACACTTAACTATAAAAATCAAAATCAAATTTGTTGTGTCGGAAGTTTTAACTATTCGAATATTCTATTATCTTCGAACTAAAACATATGTATTCATATATATTCAGGTTTAAAAAATATTCGCAAATCAAAAGTTTTTGTTCAATAATCCAAAGTCAGTTTCCAACTAAAGACTCAAAAAACTTGGAAAACCTAATTTTAAAGTCTATAAATATTTGAAATATTATATTACCTTCGAACTTAAACATATGTATTCATATATATTCAGGTTTAAAAAATATTCGCAAATCAAAAGTTTTTGTTCAATAATCCAAAGTCAGTTTCCAACTAAAGACTCAAAAACTTGGAAAATCTAATTTCAAAGTATAAATATATAAATATTTGAAATATTATATTACCTTCGAACTTTAACATATGTACTCATATATATTCAGGTTTAAAAAATATTCGCAAAAACAAAAGTTTATGTTCAATAATCCAAAGTCAGTTTCCAACTAAAGACTCAAAAACTTGGAAAACCTAATTTTAAAGTCTATAAATATTTGAAATATTATATTACCTTCGAACTTAAACATATGTATTCATATATATTCAGGTTTAAAAAATATTCGCAAATACAAAAGTTTATGTTCAATAAGCCAAAGTCAGTTTCCAACTAAAGACTCAAAAACTTGGAAAATCTAATTTTAAAGTCTATAAATATTTGAATTATGCAATTGCACGTTGTTTTAGGCTCAGTGTATTATTGAAAATTAGTTTTATTACTCACTTTTACACTCGTTGGCATCGCGAGCTGTTGCCCTGCCCCAGGGACGATCATAGTAGAAGGGTTTGCAGCGTTCACAGTCGCGTCCAGCCGTATTGTGACGGCAATCGCAGCTCAGCTGACCGCTTGCATCCTGTGCACACTTGGAGGCATGTCCATTGCACTTGCAACGTCCACCGACCGAAAAGTCGGACACAGCATAATGCAAACCTGCAGCAGCGCCAGCTGCAGCAATCGCCGATGGGGACTCCAAAGTGTTGCCGCCGATTTGCACACTGTATTTGCCTGTGCGCAAATCGGTTGGAGCATCGATGGCGAGCAAAGCTTGAGGATCGGGCTGCTGGAGGCGATGGAAGACAATGCGTATATCGGTGGCAGTGACCCAATCCTGCAGCACTGGCGATGCGTCCAGATCCCGGGCCGAAGGTCTGCCCTCGAGTGTGCTGAAGGCAATCCTCGAGGCAAGGCCCACATCGTGTCCATGATTCCGATGGGCATCGCTGCAACGCGGCTCCTGCTCATTGTGCTTGGTCACCTGGGTGCGACTGGGTCGTCCGAACATGCGACGGCATTGGGAGCTGTAGTATTGAAAGGGTTGCCAGCTCTGGCCATAGTCGGAGCTCTTGTAGATGACCAGGGAGTCGGGGCGGGGGGCACGTGGACAGAACTGCAAGCTCACGTAGGTCAACTCGTACTTCTTGCCCAGGGAGAGGGTTAGGGTGACATTATCATTGCCACCCGGAGTGCTTGAAGGAGTGATCGGCGCCGATCTCCAGCAGGTGACATTATTCGAATTGTTCAGATCGGTGAGAGCGCGTGGTGGGAAACTGTTTGCCTCACAGGTGTGGCATGTGTGGAGCTCTGTGGCGCCTTGGCGGCTTGCATCCTGATACTCGCAGTAGCGTTGCGTCTGATGGTCGCCACAAGTGCTGCTTGCCACAACTGGGGCATCGTAGGCGGCATTCACAAAGTCCGGGATGCAGAGGCGTGCCTTATCGTTCATCTCATAGCAAGGATCCTCCGTTGGTGGCATGGCAAACATTTTCAGATACGCATCGTTCGGTTTGCCGAGCGATGAAAACGCGCCAAGGGTCAATAGATAAAACGCTAGTTGCCAGTGTTGCATGGCTAAGCACTTTTCTCACAACTCACAAACAAACAAACAATATGACACAAAACAAAAAAAAATACTAGTTAAATAAGTCACGAACGTTTTTTCGAGCAGCGCGCGCAAGCGTTTTGTCTTAGTTAGCGTTTTCTCTGTGTGGCTTTTATTGCTCTTGAAATCGCGCGCGAGTCGCGTCGTTGTTTTTGTCGTCGCTCGGTTGGTTGGTTGGTTGGTTCTTCGTTTTTACGTCAAGTCGGCCTGCCAGTTCACAGTCGACTGTGTGGAATCGTTGTGCACGAAGCGCGCGCACCAGGCCACGAAGTCACCAGCTGTGTGTGTGTGTAAGTGTTTGTGTATAGCGCATTGTTTTGATCGCGTCTGCTGCCGATGCTGCTGCTGATGCTGTGTGTGTGTGTGTGTTTGTTTTCGGCAACATATGTTGCCAAGAGCGCACTTCAGCTCAGCATCCACATTGTTGCTCTGGCTATTTTTGGTTTTAGTCCGTGAACTCACCACATCGCATTACACCACACCACACACTCGCTCTCTCTCTTCATTCGGGCTCGCTCTTGCTTGTTTTGGATTGCGCAGTTGTCGGCGCTTGGCAACATTGCTGCTTGCAGGTGGTTGTTGTTGCTGTTCTTGGTTTTTCGCAACATTTGTTGCCATTGCCATCTGCAGTTCTTTTAATGCCCACTTGGCGACACATTTTGTAGCATACGATTGCTGCTGCTGTTGCTGCTACCACTGATTATTGTTTGTTGTTTGTTGTTGATTTTGTAGCGTTGACCACACTGCAAATCAAAACAACACCAAACGCAGCCTGTTGCGGAACGCTCTTCTTCTTCTCTTTAGCTTCGTCTTCGTGTCTTTGTGTTTATTTGCCTTTCGATTGCTATCGATAATGAAGTCGCCAAACGGCTGACGAGGATGGCGGCCTTAAGTTATTAACTTGTCGTTAATGAAAATCATCAATTTCCGAACCCAACAAAGAGATATAAAGATAGATAGAAAGAAGGAGAGAGTGCGTGTGTGAGAGACAGAGAGAGAGAGAGAGTGAGTGAGAGTAAGAGAGAAGAGCGCATAATTACAATTTTATGTGATGGCTTCATTAATGTTGTTCCTTTTGTTGTTGTTGCATGTTGCCTGCGTTTCACTGATAAGCGTTTCACTTTCGGCTGCTGTTTGTTTGGCTTTGTGCTTTGTCTCTGGGTGTGTGTGTGCGTATGTGTATGTGTGTGTAATTAGCTTTATGTGAGCTGCAGTTTGTGGGCGTGGCATTTGGCGCCACAATCCAAACAAAACACTAATTGTTGAAATTCTCACGTTTTCCAAAACATATCTTAACACAAATTAACTAAACTTAACTTTTAAAGAGCATTACAAAATATGTAGTCAGAACCAACAAGTTACTCAATAACCCATTACAGTTAACGTCTTGAATACAGTTAACGATTTCAATTTGAGTGCTAAGTTTAGAAAAATAATAGAACTTGTAATAATAATACTAAAATCGTAAATCTTCTGATTGACTATATGCCTTAAGTTCTAATTTCCTAGGCTCAGGTCAAGTTTTTATACCCTGAACCCATTGAAAATGGGTAAAAGGGTATAATGGTTTTGTGCAAAAGTATGTAACAGGTAGAAGGAAGCATCTCCGACCCCATACAGTATATATATTCGTGATCAGCATCAACAGCCGAGTCGATATAGCCACGTCCGTCTGTCGATCTCAGAGACTATAAGAGCTAGAGACTCCAGGTTTGGAACATAAGCTCGCCTAATCCCTAATCAGTTCATGTTTGTGTCAACTGATCGATAACTCTTCCCGTTTTCGATATACACATGTGATCGATAACAACAAAATCTTGAATGTGGAAAACTTTGTGATGCAGTTTGAAACATTAGACGAATGAATGACAATCTGAGAAAATTGTATTGAAATCGGTTGAAAAACACCGGAGATATGGAGCATTGAAGTTAAGTCAAATATGCAGTATATGCGTACACACACACACATACTTGCAAGCACTGGCTGTACGCGTAAAGTATAGGGTTCAGGGTAGTAGCCTTCTTACTTACTTGTTCATGTTGAAAATGTATTTTTTTGGCTTTGTTTTTTTAATTTATTATATAATTAGTAACTAGTATTAATTGCATTGGTTTTCAATGTGTGGCGATGACACAATTGATTATAGATTATCATCTACTGCAACTGATACATGCGATACGTTTCTCCCTTTCCCCTCTGCCCTCCCTCTAACACTCTCACTGCCTTTTTGTCTCTGTTGCAACCAATTAACTGAAATTGATGCCGCCCATTAGACGACTGATTATTTGCTGCTGTTGCCATTAGACGAGGCAACCTATCCAGTTCTACAAATAGACACACACTCAACTGGTTTAAATTCACCCACACACACACACAGAGAGAGACACATACACATGTGCTTATTTGGTTTTTGGGGTTGGGCAAGCTCATTTCCGCTTCCTTTTGTTGTGGGGCAAAGCTCAACGGCTGCCAAACATATTTATAGATGTGTGCGTATCTGTCTGTGTGTTAGTGTGTGTGTATGTATGTGTGTTCATGTGTAATCAGAACTTTAGCTTTATTACCTTGCTGTAAGTGGGCTTGTTCCACTGCTGGTTAACTTGACAATCTCCAAAAACCTCTTTCTCCTTCTCTCTCTCTTCCTATCTCTCTCGCTCTCTCTCTCTCTCTCTCTCTCTCTCTCTCTCTCTCTGTTGCTCGCACTTTGAAAAACTGCTTGAAACATTGGACGCTTAATGAAAATTGCGTTGAGTTGGTTTGTGTGTGGATTTTGGATTTGGAATTTTTGATTTCGAGTCCTGTGCCACACAAAAGACGCCCTTTGTCATGCCTCTTTTGGTCATCCAATGTCCAAGCCTCATTCTGTTTTTGTTTGTTCTGTTGTTGCTTTGTCATGTTTTGTTTGTGTTTGTTTGATTCGTGGTTGACTGAGCTGCCTTCTGGTGGCAAAAGATATTTCGATTATGACGCTTTGGCCATCCTTAGCCGGCAATCCTTGCCACTTGCCACCAATGTGCCATTGGTCAAACATCTACTCTATTTACTTGTCGCCTTTTCTATCTCTCTCTCTCTCTGCCTCTCTGCCTTGTTGTACTTTATTGGGGCGACATCAATAAAATGCAAAATTGCATTAACACTTGGAGAAATATTCAAACTTATTTCGAGACAATTTCGAAAATATTCCTATAAAGTTGCTTTGGGTTACAAAATATTCAAAGGAACGAAAAAATATTTTTTTGAAAAAAATTGTCAAAAAAAATTAAAATAACATAAAAACCGTTTTTTTTTTTTAATAAAATTACAAAACAAGTATGAGAATCTCGTTTCTTTTGACACAAAAGCCAAAAATAAATATTTTTTGTAAAGTCTTCTTCCAAAAATGTAGAGAAAAACACAAAGAGCGCTAAAATATCCCATTTATGGATATAATAAAATTAAAAGATCATAATAAACGAATTTATTTGAATATGTTTAGTTATTGATAAAGAAAATATACACAAAATTATTGAAATATATATTCAAACTCAACTTGTTAGCAATAATCAAAAGCCACAAAGACAAAACTTTCCATTTAGTGCAGGATATTTTTTTTAGTGCATTTACTAACTTGCTTGCTTCGCCCTTCCCCCACTTCCCTCTTGGCGCAACGAACACTCGTTTCGATTCACACGAATGTAGCTCACAGGTAACCCGCCACCCCCGCTTCACCTCCTTCACGCCCACACCTGGCACTGCACACTCCTTCCGATCCTTCGTTAGACAACGGGTCAGTTGGTATTTTTCTTTTATTGTTGTTGGTCAATGTTTATCTGAACATTTTGTACGTTTTTTCTCAAAAGCGCTTTGTTCCGTTTCGTTTCGTTTTTGTTGTTGTTGTTGCAATTGTGTCTCGATTTTTATTGCTGGAGTTGCAAGCATGTGAAAGGCATTTGCCCGCCCAAAAGATGTGACGAGAAACGCGAAGTGGTTGGGCGTGGGCTAGGCCGTTGGCTGTGGTTGTATTGCAACTAAAACGCACAGATAGATGACTAGATTCCTATCAGCGTCAATAAATAAAGTTTTTTTTTCTTTTAAATGGAACAAGAAAATAAATATATCTCTCTCTCTCTCTCTCTCTCTGTCTCTGTCTCTGTCTGCCTTGTTGTCTTCAACTCCTCCCTTTGAGTGTGTCTTCTTCTTGTCACACAGTGCACATCCAGACGCGCTGGCAGCGCACACTGGTTCATGCCATGCAAATGGTTGGGAAAATCCATTCGTTAAACTTCATTCAAAAAAGATTGTGAAACACAACTTTATTGAAATGGATTTGAATCCATCGGATGCACTGAATCATCTACAAGATTTTGCTCCTTAAACTGTCCTTCGGATCTTTATGAGTTAAGGATCGTTCATTGTGCTAACATTGACATTCCAGCAAGATGTCGGCTGGGTTTATGTCTCACCTCCAACCATATAACATCATCATCAAAAACGACAAAAACCCAAGCCATCTGCAAAGTCAAAATTTCCCTGTCCAAAAAGGTTCGCTACCTAGAACCGAGGCCTTATCATCCCAACCTAAATCCTGAAACCCTTCATCAATAAAAACGAAACTTGTTTAGGTAACTTGGCTTTGGCGATTAAATAAAGAAACCTTTGATACAAGATCGAGTTGCCTAAACTGACTGTGCTTATGCCTAAATCCAGTACATAGTTAATACAAGAGAAAGCAAATGATCGACATTCTCGACTTTAGATATATAAGCTATGTCACGAAACATAAAATGTTGCTTAACAAATAATAATAAAATAGATATTTGAATGTATTCCACAGTGCAACTCAAACCAAGACTCTCGTGTTTCGATGCTTGTGTTTTTCTTTTATATTGAAAAAGTTTTTCGAGTGTCTGTATCCTACTTCTACTACCAATGCTCCTCTCTCCCATTCCCCCACCCACCCACTCGATCTCTCTCGTTCAGTTCAGTTCAGTATTCGATTACTCGTGGTGCAGTGTGGGCTTCATCGGCTCCCACAACGCGTCTCTTCTCGTCTGTCTGTCTGTTAGTCAGCTTGTTGTTGTTTGTTTGTTTGCTTGCAACGTTTTGTCTCTTGTCTGGTGCAATATGCGTCGTGTCTTGGGATCGGGACGGGGACGGGGACGGGTAATGGGCAACTGCAGCGGGGGCCGAACCTTGCTTTCTGCAGCAATCTAGCAATACATACATATCGTAGCAACATATATATATACAGTACATTGTGCAAGCCAGCTACTTACATTGATTTTATAATTAGCCGTGTCAGCAGCTGAACAGGAAGTCAGGAAGGAAGCAAGCTAATGCTGACTGAAGCAACAGAGAAGCACATAGCGAAAGAGACAGACAGATAGAGAGGGATAAAAGTCGACTGTCGTGGCCATAAAAACAGCCAATTACCTTCAAGACTCATTAAGTACTAGTACAACCATTTAAGCCCTCGGGCATATATACGACAGGCTAGTAGGTGGGTGGAGTGTTTGGGGTTTTTAAAAGAGGAGAAGGGTGATGTTTTGGCCAAAGGTTAGCTGACCGTAACAATCGAATTAGGCGCCGTTCGCACCGTTAAATGCAATTAAAACTAGGAGATGTTGATTACATAAGAAGTGCAGGCATCCCCAACGACAACAACTGACCGAAGCGATGGTACGTATGCTTGTGTGTGTGTTTGGGGGGTGCTTGAGGGGAACAGTGTGACCAGCTCGTGCGCTGCAAGGAAAAAAGTTTTCTGTTGTTTTTTCGTGTTGCCTTCTGTGGTCTTTTTTTTTTTAAATAATTTATGCCATTTTCTAACGCTCTTCTTCTTGCTCGTTTTTGTGGCACGTTCAAGGCGAACTCAGGAAAACCGCCCGAAAATTATTGCGGTTGACCACACTTATTTTTTATACACACACTAAACAAAAAAAAACGTAAAATAATATAAAACAAAAATGTCAAGAGGAAAGTTTGTCAACACTCGTGAATGCATGGATGGCTGGAATGAAAGGGGCACGAGGCATGTGGGGCATGTGTTGGTCTGATTATGTCAGCAAAACAAGGCATCTATCAGTCATGTATGTATGCATGTATGAGTGTGTGTGTGTGTGTGTGTGTGTGAGTGTGTGTGTGTGTGTGTGTTTGTGTTTGTCGTTGGCCGGGCATAAATCTGAAATCCTTACGCTAATTTGTGCATGATAAATTATTTATGTCCAAAATGGAAGTCAACAACAGCAGCAGCAAAACCAACAACAACATGGCCCAAAGCGCAAATGGGTTAAAACCTTGAGTGACGGGTAGAGGAGGGAATGAGGTAACGAGGGATATAAGCTACAATCGTCACCTAATCCCTTGAAGTTTTCACTCAGCACGAATCATTCATAAAAAATCTCTGGAAAATTGAAGGGGTCCATTTAGATTTGAAGAGAGCTGTGGCTAAAGGGGTGGGAGAGAGGTTAGGGGGTGTTAGACGTGTTGACGAAAACAACATCGATTGCCGCATACATATTTAACAAGTTTGCCAGAGTCCAAGTTTCAATTTGCACTCGAGTCAGCCATTGTGACAAAAATCACAACTCCAGCTAAAATTGTTTACCTGATGAGACAAAGATTGGGCTTGAGAATCATTTGGTGCACCATTGAACTGCAGGACTCGTCAATTCATAGAATTTTGCATATTTATCTCCGAATATTTGCTGCAAAACAAATTTTCAACTTGAATATTTGCTTTTTCCACACAACTGTGATTGATAGCAATTGACAAAATCGTTCAAACAATTAAACGTACTTTTACAAAGCGGCTTTAAATGTAACTTAGCCACGTTTGTAGTAATTAATTGATCGTATATATGTGTAGATAAACTAGAGATACAATTTTGAGACTGTTGTTCAGTAAAAGTTATGCAAAGTTTTCAATTGTGTGTTTTAATTTGGTTGATGCAGAACTTTGATTTCGTTTATTAAATGAACTTGTATCTGGCCAGACTTGTTGCTTGGACTCTTAAAGGTCCGTCATTGATTCAATATCCCCTCTACCTCCTGCCCTGCTTCGACTAAGCTACACTGGCGCAGAGTCGTGCAAAATACACTTTGGCTGGGTACACTTGCTGCGCCAGCAGCTTATTGACCAAAGTCCTTGGCCATAATCAGCTTCTGGTGCACTCAAAGTCATTTGCTAGCTTTTGTGCCCCCGTGTCTCTCTCTCTCTCTCTTTTGCTGGTACTAGGTACCAGCTACTGCTGCTGCCTTTCATTTGGAGCTCATCAAACGGCGGCCACTTTGCTCTGCAGCATTTGTTGGCATTGTTGCCCCCTTTGTTGCACTCTGCCACCTTGCTATGGCCTGCACTTCCGTTTCTCTATCGCTCTCTCTTTCTTGCTCTTTTTCTGCTGTCCACTCAGAGAAAAATCGAAAATGTTACACAAAAAATGGTTGTTTCCTTTAGAATAAATTAGCTGGATTTTAAGCTAGATTTTATTTATATATATGAATAAAAGTTTTTTTAGTTTTTATACAAAATATAATATTTGATTTTAAATTTAACATACTTAATACACAAACAGAACAAGTTAGAAAGGCTGTCTTCAACATACCGAATATTATATACACTTGCAAAGTGTATCTTGTTAGAGATCTTGCATTTCCATGACAGCTATATGACATCTTGGTCTGATCTCGCAGATATTGACAAATGATTTAACTTTACGCTCTAAAACTGAGGAACTAGTTTGCGGGGAAACAGATGGATATGGCTATATCGAAACAGCTGATCAGGAATATATGTATATACTCTGTTGGGCCCGATATGCTGCCTTCTATGCGTTACACATTTCATGACAAAAACATCTAAGAAAGCTTTAGTAGAGAAATCCCGACTAAAAGTTACGCTGAACCGTATACTTAACGTGAACAGTCAGTGCGTGCACGTATGTGTGTGGGTGTGTGTGTGTGCTACAGACTTGACTTAACTTCAATGATTCATTTCTCCGATGTTTCTCAACCATTTTCAAAAGCAAATTTACAGATTTTCATTGTTTCGTCCATAGTTTCAAACGCCATTTCCAAGAATCTTTATTGTTATCGATTCCCTGTGTATATCTAAAACGGGTTGAGTTAACGATAATATTTATATACATACTTTTGGGCTTTCGATTTTCTAAGTTCAAGGGTAAAGAGTTGTTGTTTGGCCCAGTGTACCTAGTGCTGCATGTGCTGCTCAGGTGTCGAGCATTGTGTTTTCCGCTTGGCGCTGCTGTTTCAATTAGTGCACAGACGGCGCCTGCATTTACCTAAAATCCCCTAGCTAGCCATACCATACCTAAACGCCTAGCTGGCTCACTCAATACCTCGCTTCTTACCTCCCTAGCTACCCATCCGTTAAGGCAAGAGCCCACACTCACACCGTTGGCCACTCATTAGCAGCGCTTGCAGCTGCGGTCTGCAGCATTTGTTGCTCCGCTCTGTTGATGTTGTTGTATTGCCGCTTTGCCGTTTTGCCATTTTGCTGTTTTGCCATTTCCATTCACGTTTCAGCTTTACAATTCCCCTGCCTGGCAATTGGCGTACGCTTCGTCGCCTTCATATCACTTCCTGCTTCCGTACTTTCGACTGGTCGGTAGCCCACACCTCACCTCCATCCCCCGTGGACATGCACTCCCCGCTGGCCATGCTGTGCCGCTGTCTGGTTGGCTGACAAGCTATTGTAAGCTCCCAGCGTTTACCTATCGCTTTCTCCTACTCATTTTTCTGGACCGTCCCGTCCCGTTCCGTCAAATGTTTAATTATTTTCCCTTTTTCCGTAGCATACTTTTGTGCGCCGGCCATTCAAATACCATTTCTCTCACTCGCTTTGCACTCTCTTTTCGCTATCGTATGTCTGTCTGTCGGTGTGTGGGTGTGTGTGCGTGTGTGTGTGCTTGGACGTCTCATTCGGTGCATGCTTTGTGCATTTATAATCATTTTTCATAAATGTCGGACCGTTGGGTAGCAGCACTTCAAGCACATTTTCTGTGACAGCTCTCAAAGGATTAGACGTGTTTCACATTTTAAAGCGCACGCAGAGACTCGCAAATGATGTTGATTATCACGATAGTCCAGATTATGATCATAATGTTGATGGTAATAATAATGATGCCGGTACTGTGATGTCCAGCTTCTGTTGCAATGGCCAATGATTGTTTATCTCGTTAGAGAAGCATCCCACTTTTACGTTTTTTTTTTTTCAAATATCTTTTTTTTCTCCCGTTTGTTGCCTTTTTGCCACTGATTATGGCGTTTCATTTCACTTCTCCGTCATTTGTTTTCGTCTGTTTTTCTGGTTTTTTGACTTTTTCGCAAAATGAAAAACTTATTTAAGCCGCTTAGCCACAGTAGCAACGGCAACAATCAATGTAAAAGCCACGCCCAACGTTTCATTCATATTGGGTTTGGGTAATTGCCGTTGGCAGAGATTATGCAGAACGGCAACGCCAACATCAACGTCAACGTCTGCATTGGCAACGCTTTAAGCTCTGTTTGGCTGTTATTGATAGCAACAGTTAAAAATGAGAAAACTGCAACTCACAAAACAAAGCCAATTAACGCTTAAAATAAATTTAATAATTAACAGAAACCAACAAAAATAAAAACCCATTAGCATGATTTAATTATATTCTATCACACATATGGCTTTATCTTTAGGTTGTTTTAATGCCCGGACTGCTTTCCAATTTAACTAGAAAGTTGTTCAGAAAAGCAGCAACTAAAATCAGATTCGCAGTTTTAAGCTATATTGTATTTATAAGAACCTTCAACCCCATTCAGCTGTAAAGTTACAACAATGATTAGAACCCTTAGTTTGTTGACTTGATGAGTTTAAGCTCTCTTTAATTCCAATTCAAATGAAAGCAAAACAAAAAGGTTTTTGCCGAAGAATGAGAACATTGTGTCATGTCGTGCAATTAAAAGTCTTCTTGGCAATGGCCCATGAACCATCAAGCCAGACACCTCAATCAGCAAAGAAAAGACTGTTTCGAGTCAGGTCGAGAGTTTGTTTTAATGCGTGTCTAATGATGCGGCAACTGAATCCAAGGGAAACGCTGATTTTTGGCCGCATCATCAAATGGTCGTAGTTCGTCAATAAGTCTTTCGGCCATATCAAGCCAAGTCAAACTGCAATGTCGAAGTGCCAAGATGGAAACCGCGTGCAAAAAACTTGAGCGAAAAGCTATTAAAAGTAAACCTGCCCAACGTCCATTATCCCCGCCTTCCGCCCATCTCTTACAGTAAAAGCGCTTAACGTTTTCATTAAGTTGGTTTCTCGGGGTGGGTTGAGCAGGAGCAGGAGCAGGAGCAGGAGCAGGAAAGGTGCTGAGTAAATTAAAGTTTAAAGCATAGCTGACTGGGCCAGTTACCAGTTAAGTTGCCAGTTGCCAGTTGCAAGTTGCAAGTCGTGCCAGTTACTGACTGCCCAGGCAGCCAGTCAATCAGTTACTTTGTCTTTTTCTGTCTCGCTGTCTGTCTCACTCTTTCGTATTCTCTGTCTGTCTTTGCCTCAAGACGTGGCACTTCCGTTTCCGCTTCAAGTGCGTCTCCCACCAATCGTTACGGCACGAGAAAAATGAGCATTGCACCAAACTGACAACACTTTTTCATTCCTCTTTTTTATATCTGTTCACTAAAAGTGTTTCTTGCGCTTTTGATTTCGCTTTCGTCTTTTGTGTTTGCAGCCGCACAATAGACGACACCCGTAGATCCCCGCCCACCCACCACTATTTTACGTTGGGCGTTTTGTTTTGCTGTTTCCGCGTGGGCGCGAAAAGTGGTTTCTATTTATTTATTTATATACCCATTGTGCACTTGCAGTTTGCCGATGCATTTGGCAGGACCTTAGCGGCGTTGAGAGGGGAACTAAAAGCTGTTGGCAGCTTACAGCTCGATTGGGCGTGGCCAGGCAAAAACACAGTGCGCAGAAGAGAAGCATTAGATGCGAACGATTTGGCAGTTAAGCGCGCGCTAAGCCGTGAACTAGCAAAGGGATTAGCCGTTGAGTACCAATAGAATTTAAGGCTTTCCACACTCTCAAATACGACAGGACAGCATCCGTGATTTCAAACCTTGTCTGACTTTAAGGAACTTAAAACAAATATCGAAATATTAAATGATATCCCTACTCAATTTTGATAAAATAGTTTGTAATTAAAGCGAATGCCGATTTAAGTTAAGTCTCCTTTATTTAAGTCTTTTTATCTGATACTTATTTGGGTTCGGTTTAACTTGGGCTTACTGTCATTATTAGTATAATAAGGTTATGTTTCAGTCCGTTAATGTCCTCTAATAATAATAAGGGAAGGAAATCGCAATAAAGATCGTTGGCTTCTTTCAGCCCACAACAAATTCAATAGAGGTATATAAATCAATCTACCTAGATCAAGATAAATAATGCTAAGGATTAAAGTTTGCAATAGAATCTCCCTTCACATAAAACGATCTAAAAATCTATTCGCCCGTATTGTCTTTAAATCGACATCTAGATTATGGAAGGTCCTTTCCTTCTCCAAGCTTAATCCCAATAGAAACAAGTAAGAAGACTCTAGTCGAGAAATCCCGTCTACACTATACCCTGAACCCCTTACTTTAAAGAATTTCAATGGGTTCAGGGTATAAAAACAACAAACGTTTATAAAGGAGCAAAACTAGTGGTCTAGTGTTGATTGTTGGCCTCTCAAGTAGATTACTTGACTTCCTGCATCATCAGAAGCAAATAGTGCAAATAGTTTCAGTTAAACAACGTTAGTTGAATGGTCAACTTTTACTTGCTTAACATATTAAGGTGTTGGATTATTCAATTGGTTATCAATTTGTGTAACGCAGTTTAGATTTACAAGTTTGTTTGGGTTTGTGTATTGATGATGAGAGTATTGCATGGATATAACGCTGAAATTGTTAAGCGCTTCTCTGATTGCCAGCTCTCTCATTTGGCAACTCTGACTGCAACACTTCATTCCTACGAGGAGCAGGAGGAGGAGCAGGATAATGCCGTGCCCGTTGGTAGTTTGACCAAGCATGATTAGGTCTTGGATCAGGTGCTGGCTGATGCAGAAGTTCATGAAGATGCACCAAATCTTTCAACTTCTGCTCGAACATTGGGCGATTGGGCAACAACGGCAACATCTCCCTGATGCAAATCGCTAATTTACCTGTCTGCCACTGCGCATACAACATCTGCTTTGGCAGATTCTCAGGTGTAGCAAGTAGCCGTGGCAAATTCGCTCTCTGCGCAGTCGCCGGTCTTTGGATTGCCGCACGTCCAGCCTGTTCCTCGGCTTGACGTTCCTGCTGTCTGTTCCCGGGGTTCAATGTCTGCTCATGATCCTGCTTTACGATGCACAAAGTTTAGTCTCACCATCGCCAGCGTTAACATGAAGAACAACTTACCGATTGTGGCCGACTTGCCGTGTCAGCAGACAGTTCTTGTTTCTGCGCGTCATTTGTCGTAGTTCTGTTACTAATGGGATTCATGTTCAATCGGCTTTCAATTTGATTCTCGATCAAGTTTTTTCGTATTTCATGCAATTATTGCAGTTGTAATTCCGTTCGTTTGAATGCCAAACTTAATACACAAGACAATTGTAGCCAAAAGCGTGGACATCGACTTGGTGCGACAAAAAGCCGCGATCTTGCAGCACTTTCCAACACTTATTCACGCAGTCCGTGTGCACAGATTTATCGAACATTATTGTTTTTGCTAAATTATTCCAAACCACACAAACATCTTCAAAAACACTCCACAGTGGTTTACTTAAACACTTTTTGCTTATAAAAAATTGTTCTCAGGTTCGATACGTTTTGATTTTTGTTGCGCTTCGTGCCACTTTGTCACTTTACGTTGCCAGACTGTTTGTAAGGAAATTGTTATTGCAATTAATACCATATCGTATATAGGAAACATTAAAATGTTCGATGAACAGAAACCTACAAATAGTTAACAAACAAACTAAATTAGAATAAACTGCCCAATCTGCATTTTTTACTATTTATATATTTATTTTTTTTATTAAAAAACTATCGATATATTTTCAGATATATATCGCAGCGAGGCGCATCAACATATTATTTAGTAAAATGTATCATATGCAAGTGTGACTCTTTTCGTCTAATTGTAGAGCTCAGAGAAGATTAGGATATGGCTTGAATAAGACCTACGAGCTTATTGTCGATTATCCAGGGCCGTACCTGTATTTATCATACACACACACACACAAACGTAACATTAAATAACTTTTGACAAGACTAGGCAAAAGTTTAGATCGACTTAATGTCACTTTGTTGAGCGCCCAAGTTTCAGTTTCTTCATGAGCTCTACTTATTTCTTTTGGGTATTTTGATGCAAGCGCACACATACAACATAAAATATGTATGTGCGTTTGTATGTGTGTGTGTGTGTGTAGCGAAAGTTTATAATCCTTTACGGAGCTGAGAACTAATTGCAATGTAAATAAATTACAGGCGACATCAGCAGCAACAGCCAGACCTCTTTACCCCGCTGCATGCTGCCCCAGATAGCGGCAACAAACAATATTTCACTCAATATTCAAAAGAAGGCAAAATGCAACGCTTTTCATCCTCTCTTCCTCACTCCTTTGTGCTGACAATCTCACTCTAGCCCGCTGTCTGCCGAAAAACGCATTCAACTCGACTTAACTAACTATTAAGCACTACTTCAAGTTTTACACAGGATAAAGTATGCATGTATTTGCACTTGCGTTGTCCTTGCTGCCTGCTCTTCAACATTGACTTTGTTCCATACACTTAATGTGTTCCCGGTTCGATCAACATTTACATCTCAAATGAGTTGGTTCGAAGTTTTGCCATTGCACCAATAAAGTAAGTTTTTATTTTGTGGTTTTCTGGTCATGTATTTCTTTATTATTTGTACTTGTAATATTATGAAACCTTGTTCGTGTTGTATATTTATCATTGATTAACAATTTATCAATCTTGGCAAGCTGGAAGTACTTTAATCTCATGCTGAAGTTAAATATAAGGCAATAACAAAAAACGTTTATGAAAATTTTAATAGTTTTTGTAAAAGTTAAACTTCTTAGGACATGAATATTGATTTTCTCAATATTAAATTACTTAAACTTAAGTATTTCCATGGTTTTACCTAATTGGCTCATACAAGAGTATTTCACAATCGGCTTTAGTTGTTTCATAAAGTTCTTAGTTGTTTTAACTTGTAGTTTTGCTCGAGCATCGTTCACAGCTCGTCCTTGTCGTTTGCATTGTGACTCTTTATGTATGTGTATGTGTGTGTGTGTGTGAGTGTGTTTATGTGCGCTCTTATGCGTCGTTGTCCTTGTCGATTTACATGAGTTGCAATTAGTGTGCTCTGCCTCAAAGCTCTCTTGCATGCACGAGCTTTGGCAACACTTCTCGTCCAACTTCTCTCTGCCCCGACCCCATTCCTTTTATGTCGCACAAAGTTGCTTGTCCATTGTTTGCGGCTTCACTTGTGTGTTACCCAAATGTGCCGGAAAGTGTTGGCCTCATGTGATCCTTGCCTTACACACAATCGAGTGTGCTGATGTGTGTGTGTGTGTGTGTGTGTGTGCAGGAGCAGCAGCTCATGCCTATCAACTGCATCCGTCTGGCACATCCGTTGGGCAACAGCTTTCAGCTTTTATGGCTTTTAAATAGTTGCAAGCGACCAAGTTATCCAACTGGCATCCCTTCCCGGCCACCCATACTCACTGACCATCCCCATCCCCGCAGCCCTTATCATATTTCGGGCCACTTGTGACAGGCCCTTGGCAGGCGCCAAATTTATGACTGTATTAAAGAGTTTTGCCGACATTTGGGCCGCACATAATTTTTGCATAGTTTTTGGCGCCCCAAACTGTGGCACTTAACATACAACTCCTCGAGCAAAGTTATAAGAGGGGGTGGTGATTTGGTAGGGGGAAGTGGGGGGTATGGCAGATTGCTTGCTGTTTGGCAACGCGCTTCAAAGTTAGCTCAAAAGTTGCGCCCCGTTTATCCTTTTGAGCTGATGTCCAGTTGCAACTTTCTAGGCGTTGCAGCCACACAACCACACACTTGCAATGCAATGTTGCAGCAACACATTGTTACATTGTTGTGCAACTATTTTAAATGTTGTTTTAAGCCAGGCGACAGTTTGCTGGTGTGAGCGAGTGTGTTTGAGCTTCCTGTTGCAGGATGTGTTGCAGGATATGGTCATTGTGGCATTGGATGCCACTGCCATTGGTCATTGTAGCCCAAATTTACAAAGTGTTGCAACTCTTAACGCATGAGTGTATGCTTGTGTATGTGTGTGTGTGTGTGTATGCTGCTGCCTTTGTTAAACACTATGGGGCAGCAACAAACACAACAACCGCTCGGTAGCACCACAATGATACTTGAGGCAGCCTCTCGCACACTTCATTTGCTTTCTAACGAGTGCTGATAATGCTCGCGTTTTATGTGTTACTTTTTATATGCACTCCTTATGTGCATATTCACCAGCGACAACAGTTGCAACCGCTACACTGGAAAAAAAACAAAACTAATCCGATGTCCAACTTATTTTGGAAATGTAAAAGTTTGGATGCATGTTTGTTGGTCTTTCCCGCAAGTAATACTGCATGGATTTTGATGAAACCCTACAATAATATAGCTTATGCATCAGAATAACAGATAGGCTGTAACTCTTGCTCTTTGTTGTTGTCTGTCCTTTGCGAAACGCAGCTGGATAAGAAGTAATTGTCATACAAGGCAGAGACTGAAGTGAGAAGGTTAATCGTAATATCATTATGTAAATACCAAAGTATGCAAAAGTGATACTCATTAAAACTGGAAGACCTTTGCACGCGAGATGTGTAATAAGTAAATAGGAGCCTTAGCCGATATTCATATAAGTGACCTTTTGGTTATTATTTTTTGGAGTGTATGCCAGCAGATTTTGTTGCACGTACAAATTTGTTTACTATGCACAGCATTAAGTACACACACACACACACACATATATATGTATATATCTTTGACTTGGTTGCCATTGTTGAGGCTTAGTCAACTTTCAAGCCGAGTCGAGTGTTAGTTATGGCCAGCTCAGCAACTTGTTGTTGTTGCTGTTGCTGTTTGGTTGTAGCTGTTGTGTTGCTGATGTCGTCTCGAGTTCTTATGTGGAGTGCACTCTTTATGTTAATAGTTGACACTAATTAGGTATGTTTGCACAACAAAGCGTTCCCCCTCTGTGTATGTGTGTGCTTGTGCAGACATGGCGTATACATATTATGTTAAGTCCAACAAACAGCACAAAGACTTTGTTAGTGGCGCCGTTTGAGGTAGTTCAACCACGAGGAACACAGAAAGAACGTGAAAAAAGAACCAAAGAGAAGGATAAACTACAGTAAGCACTGCTCATAAATAATTTGTACTTTCTCACTTACAATTGAAATTAACAAAAGTTATTCGATATTCAAAGTAAGGATTCTTCTTGCATTGTTCATTGAATAAGCAATAAAAGTTATTCGACAATATTTTACTTTTTTATTTTACTACAAATTGTCTTCTTTTATGTTCAGCTCTGATAGGTTTAAACATTTTTGACACCTCTTCAATATGTAATTGCCATCGTATACGAAACAAAATTAGATTTATCTAGTACAATAAATGAACTTAAATGCTTAAGGCTTTATGCCGTAATTGTGATAATATGTAACTTAATACTCTTTTGCATGTGGTGAATAAGCTTAAATCATCATATATATCTCAGTTAACTATGCAACTGTTACTACTGTACTACAACTTGGCAAGCAAGAGCAACAGAAACATTAACATTGTTGTTGTCACAGTTCTTGTTTGTTGCTATTGTTGCTGTTGCTGTTGCTCCACATAATACGGTGTTAAGCATGGAGCACAACTATTACTTAATCATTTTAACCTGTTTAAGCGGCTTAATGTGCCACGAGTGTGTGTCTCTCTCTCCTCTCTCTCTGTGTGTGTGTGTGCCCAACTAGCTGTGTCCTGTGCTGGGACAGTCAGTTCCACAAAGCTGCCTCTCGAGTGCCACACGAGCATCTTAAAAGTCACTCGAAAGTTTAGGCATCCACTTGCACACCCCCCCCCCCCATCCGCCTGCTCCACACTCTCCGATCCCCTCGCAGGTCGTTACTGTTGCACATGGTGTAAACTAGCAGCGGCAGCTCGTTCCGCCATTGCATTGTCTGGGATGTGAGTGTGGCACATGCAACATAGTAGAACACCGTGGGCTATGCAGATGTCGTTTGTGCCCCTGGCTCTGCTCTTGATACCCTTGCAAAAGGTATTCTCACTTCGATACGCATCCAAGTAAACATCTTCAATTCCATCGAGTTGAATCAGAAACAGTTGGAACTTTGTTTTTGTAAGCGTATCTAATCTTCGGCATGGCTCCTATGGCACTCCTTTCTGTGTTTTGTACGTTCTTATGTGCGTCCCACACACTCCCCTCTACCCTCTTTCCACTACCCTGGCAGCGCCAATCATGCATCCGTTTTGTTGTTACTTTAAATGAAATTTTAATTTGCTGCGGAAATGCGCAGTCAGTGAGCCTGCGAACTTGTACAGAAGCTGCCTCAGCAAATACTAGACCGGCTCCAACTCCAATTCCATTTGCATGTATACCCCTCCGCCCTGCCATAGACAGTGTGCCACACAATTACTTAGACTTATGTGTGTATGATTTATGCCCATGGCTTTGCAGGCTCTGCATATTCAAGTTGAGTGGACTAGTTGAGGGCAATACACAATGCCATTGTTGGTGGGCATCGTTGGGGCAGTTTCGATGTTTAGCCTAATTTGTAGCGCATCTCGAAAGAATATGCGGATGAAAGAGTGAACGATGGTGAGGGGGGGAGGGGCATACATACATGGATCCAATGGAAGTTGTTCTGCTTTTTGGCAGCGTCATTTTTTGAACATGCATGCGGCTTTGATGTGTTGTGCAGTGTTGATTGATGGGCCAATGCGAAGTTTGATTGAACACTGTGAATGTGAAATTGCGGCTGTAGCTGTAGCTGTGGCTGCGGCGTGTATCGCGTGGCAAGATATGTCTTCCTGTGAGCGGCATAGGGCATGTGGCATGTGGCATGCTGCGGTTGAAGTTATGTGTGCGTGTGTGTGTGTGTTTAGAGAACTTCTGCGATTGCCAGCCGAAGTTGGCCGTAAATCTAACAACCAAAATTAAATTCTCAAAAGTGCTTTATGGCCTGCTAATGTGAATGCTAAACCGATTCCAACTCCACAAATCATTATATCTTAGTCTCGTTCAGGGTGTATATGTAGATCTTGTCTGCGGTATTTCCATTTTGTCCCCACCAAGGCATCGATCTGAAAAGTAACTACGAAAACGATAGCTTCAGATTATATTCCAGTCGCTTCTGTTTTTCGGCTAATCCTGATTACCTGCCCTTTAAACCATTAAAGCCCAAATATTATTAAGTATGTTTTAAGTTTTCTTTTACGGTTTTATCACTAAGATTTTGTCTACCCAACGAATTGAGTAACAGCCAAGAATTTCTGCATTGTAATGCATAAACAATTTATACACAAGCATGAATTATCACAAACGTAACATATAAATAAAGATACATATATAAAGGCTAAAGTACCGCTGGTGCTGCTTAAGTTTCTCCTGGTACTAAGCTAGTCAGTCTCCTGGCTTGTGGCTCCACTCCGGGCCTGGCCTGTCCTGACAGTCAGTAAAAGCGACAGCGACAGCGAGAGTGACACTCGCGGCATGACTGGCTGACATGGATTGTAGATGTGGTATTAGGATGACGATGATGCGGCTGAGGCTGATGTTGATGCTGACGCTGATGCTGACGCTGATGCTGACGCTGATGCTGACGCTGATGCTGAGGATAATGCTGAGGATGAATGGCGCTCACACTTAGCGAAAAGCAAAGTAACAAGGGTATACTTTTTACAGGCAAATGGAAAAGCTTTGAAATATTTATAGAAACTGAAAAGAATGCCAACTATTTCCTGGTCGATTTTTCTAAGGTATATGCTCATTATTTTTCTCTTACTGCAAACCGAAGTTGACTGTCAGCGATTTGTATAAAGGCCCAGGTAGAGGTTGGGGCAGCAAGTGGAACAGAGTGCGTGGCACGATGGAGTTGGAGGCGTGTGTGCGCGTTACAAGGCAATAATTGTAGAAAAGGGGGCAGGGAGCGGTAGCACCAAAAGCAGTTGCTGCTTTCGAGTGCCGCAAATAAATGTGATTACATCGCACGCCCCGTTTTGAGGGGGTGGCAAAAGTTGCACGTTAAGAAGACGCACAGCTCAAAGCTAGAATTGTATGAAGTTCAATTCGATTCAGTTCAGTTCAGTCCAGTTCCAGCTCCAAGTGGAGCAGCGTGGCAGTGATTTGTCATTCTGATGCCACTCGTTGTTGTCGAGCGCCCATAAATAAGCATCTGCGTTGTTGGAGACCACTGTGGTTATAAGTATCATCTATGTACATTTATTTGAATTCGCATTGCCTCTCTCGTTCTGTGTCTGCTCCTGAAAAGGAAGCCATTTAATAGTGTATTTACATAGACGAATTGTGAACACCCTAACTTAAACTATATTTATTGATTGGGCTACACATTTAATAAGTTAAGTATGCAAAGCTTCATGGTTTGAGGGGTCAACATTAGCAATAATCATAAAACATTTCATATATTTCAATATAGTTTTCACAGTATATAATGTGTTAATATTTCAATCAAATCCTTTACAATTAAATAAGCTTTATAAAGTACCTCACTTGATATCGTTTATCCCCATTTTTCCATTTTTTCAAGTGCCTAGATCCAAAATCATTGACATAGAACGCTGACAAAGGAAAAAGGCAATAATTCAACAAATTTGTTAGCTCCAAATACGTTTAAGTAATAATAATAATAATAAAAAAAAGCTTCGCTTTACCCAATCAAGCCGTAATATTATACTAAGCTCAAGTTGCTTGGGATTCCCGGCATGCCCCAATCGACATTGAAGGGTATTAAGTTTCACTTTTTGGCCCGCCAGCTGAAATATATCTGTTCATAAATTTCGCGCCCGTGAAATCAGTAGCAGAAAAATTGTCTACTGTCTGCGTGAGATTTGTTTCTGCTTTTTTGTTTTTTTGGTTTTATGATAAGTATTCTTCGTGCTTCTATGGGGGGCGCGTTCGTTGGCAGGGATGGAGTACTTTAGGTGAGAAGGGAAGGGAAAGAAACTGCTGCTTAATATAACAAATATTGTAACGAGCGTAGCACACCGAGTGGGGCGGGGAATGTTTGTTTTGGGAGTTCGTTTTTTGTGTGGCAGTTGGTGGTGGCAGTTGTGTATTGTATCGGTTATCCACCTTATCCAACCACCCCCACACTCCCCTTTGTACAGATTGTGCATGTGTGTGTGTGTGTGTTTGTGTTGTTTAATGGGCATTTCATAGACCATTGACCAGTGGGTGGATTGGGTGAGGCGTTTCAGAGCTGTATACAGCTGATTAATTGGGTTTTGTCCTGATGGTCCTGGCAACTTCTGGCCTTCGTTGTCGTCCTGCGTGCAACATTCCGTGGCAACTGCGACTGCTACTGCCACTGCCACTGCTGTTGCTGTTGCTCACTTGCATGCGTTTAATACGTTTATTAATTACATTCCGGCCGACATTGTCGTTGGACATTGGCCAAGGCACAAAAATGTTTTGCGAAAAGTTCAACAATGTGTAAGTAATTGACACAGAGCCACCCGAAACGTGAGAAAGAGAGCCAAGCAGAACCACCATGAGAGCGAACGAGAGCTATAGCACAGCATGATTATTGCCAGATACACTTTGAGAAATATTTCAACAATTTGAATAAAGAAATCAAAAATATAGTTTTGCCTTTCCTTAATTTTTTCTTAAATACTTCTCCTATAAAGAAATTATTCAATTATATTTCAGATTATATTTGCTACAGAAGAAGCTTCTTAAAAATCTTTCTACTTAATCCTCAAAATCATATTCAGAAAGTAACAAGAAAACCTTTGTTTCTCACTTTAAGGTCAACTAGTTTCTCTGAGTGTAGCGACGGCATGCCTTGGCGACAATTTCAGTTAATGTCCCGCTTGGCTGTCCATTCTCCCTCCATCCACCATCCACCATCCTCAATTCCCTTTAGGAACCACCATCAACCAACCCCTTTGCATATTTGCGCCAATTAATTTGTTAAATAAACGCATTTGTCCGGTGACGACGGCGACGTCAACGTCGCTGCCAACGCGTACGTGTGCGTTAATTATACATGTACACACATGTGTGTGTGTCTGTGCGTGTGTGTTAGTTGCGGCTGCTTAATTGCATAACTGCTTCACATTAAGCAAACGCTCGTGATCCCAATGATCCACCTGGCCAATTGCCAGCACAACCCACTACCCACGCACCACCTACTCCTCCTCCCACTTCGCTCCCTTCAGTTTGTAGGTGAACACATTTCTTATTAATTGATTGACAAACTGCTGCAACAACGCCAGCTGCGGTGGCGACTCCTTTTTTTATACCCTGAACCCATTGAAAATGGAGGAAAAGGGTATAATAGTTTCGTGCAAAAGTATGTAACCGACAGAAGGAAGCATCTCCGACCCCATAAAGTATATATATTCTTGATCAGCACCAACAGCCGAGTCAATATAGCCATGTCCGTCTGTTGTACAAAATTTCGATAGCTCTTCCCGTTTCCGATATACACATGTGATCGATAACAACAAAATCTTGAATTTGGAAATCGGTTGAGAAACACCGGAGATATGAAACATTGAAGTTAAGTGACTTGCAAGCACTGACTGTACACTTAAAGTAAAGTTAAAGTCAGGGTATAGTCCAGTCGGTATTTCTGGACCAGGGCCTTCTTACTTGTTTTTAATTTGATTTTGTTCGGTTCGGGTTCTTTGGCTTTTTTCTCTACATTTTATTTTTTTTTTTGTTGATTGTATTCTGCCTCAGAGCGCATTTTCATAAATCAATTTTAATTGTAGGTAATTATTGGTAAAGTTTTTTCTGTTGTTGTAGGTGGTAGAAGCAACTGACGCTCAGCGGCAATTTGTGTGTGGCATCATTAATTGCGCTGGAATTATTATCATAATCGCTTTAACTTATTTTTCTCGCTGTGGCAAATGGAACTAAATACTTTTAAGGCTCTTTAAATGAATTTTGCGTTTGCTTTAAGCAAGCATTAAGTCATGTGTGTGCCTTCGTGTGTGTGTGGGGGTGTGGGTGTACATGTATCGATATCCGAACATATAAAAGTTAAAGTCAAAGTTTGAGTTCTATTTTAAACAAATGTATCTCTTTCAGGTCCTTTATACCTCATACTCGTTGTGTGCTCGTTTATTCGAACGTTAAAATGTTAAGCAAACAGACATTTTTTTGTGCACTCAAACGATGCTTTAAGGCATTTGATCGATGATAAGAAAACATTCGAGTTTTACCTTAAAAAATATCAAACATTATTTAAAATCCGAAGGAATTAAACGTTTGCGAATGTCCTTTAAATGCCTTTAGATTGTTGCTGTGTATATAATTGAATGTGCTTAAGACTTGTAATCAAACTACAGGCTTGATATGCGTTTACACTGGCGCCTTGTAGACAAAATCGCTAGTGGTGGTTGCCTGCCCTGGAAAACGTTTAAAGTGAGTGGTGAAGAGAATGAAAGTGTGCAAAACAGACGATTCGATGAGACTTTGCCAATGTAAACGACTTTTCTCAGCTAGCGTTAAAGACATTTTAAGGGCGCCAATGTAAACAAAATAGATTTGCTTTAGTTTTGGCCAGTACTGAATATATGAATATATATAAAGCAAGCTAAAAAGAGCTACATATATTTGGATATATCCAAGAGAAACGGTTCTTGCAATTTAATCTTAAAAACCATATTAAGAAAGTTAAGTAATGTAAACAGATGTACTCTACTTTATGTGAACATAATTAATGCACAAAAAATGATTTAGAATATTTTGTTAATCATATAACTCGTACATTTAACATTGCTTGGGTAAGTATTAAAGTTGTCAACGTTTTAACGTTTGCAGAAATAACTTTTATTACTATTTATACAATGAGAATTGCTAACGTAGTTGGTTCATACATTTTTATATCAAGTATTTGCTTAAGCAACACTTTTTCCGGTCTCTCTTCACACATAAAAAGTGTTGTAAACTGTCATGATCCCATCAGTGACAAATGCAATAGAAAACACTTTATTTAACTGCTGTCCTTTATCATTGAGCTTGTTCATCATTTATTCAGCCCTTGGCCAATTGGCCACATGAAAAACATTTGTCTAATGCCTTTTTATAGGTAACATAAAAAACCCACAGAGAGAGAGAGATGGAGGGAGATATTGAAATTCATATATTTTCTCTCCTTTTTTTACCTTAACAGCTTTTGCTATTTGATATTGAAATTATGGTGCTCTTATGCTATATGCATTATGGATCTAACTACACATGTATGTGTGTGTGTGTGTTTGTGTGTGTGCCTCAAGTGGCACTCTTGTTTAAACGGCCACCTGGGTCGCCTTTTGGGCTGTGTGCAAAACCCTAAACTCTTTGCGTCGTATCCTCTTGCAACCGTCATGTGGTTTCCATTTGTCTTACGTGCCACATTTCGCATTTCACATTTTGTTTTGTTTTTACTGGCGAGCAAATACAAATGGGCAAGTTCATAACTTGGCCATTTCAATTTCATGCAGCTTGACTAACGCACTTACCCCAAAATGTATATTCCACAATCCATGCTCGCCTCGCCTCGCCTCGCTTCCCTTCCCTTCTCGTACTCCAGGATACTTGAGCTTTAACTTTTTTCAAGCTTCTTACTTTCACAATTTCCACAAGACACTTGAACACTGTGGCTTCATTTCGTTCTTCTCACAGTGCAGTTGGGGTCCGGGTCCAAACATAGTTGTTCAAACTTTAAGTATCATTGACCTTTTCACAAGGGGCGTAGGCGTTGTGGATAGGCGCAACAGTTGCCGCATTGAGTTAAGCCTCGGCGGCCCAGAAAATTACCTACAAATTAATATAAACACAAGCGTGCGTGGAGTGGAGAGGGGGAAATCGGAAGGGTGGAGGGGGGGCAACGGTGGCAAGAGCGTGCCAGGCAACGTGTGAAAATAATGAGCTGAGGCATGCTCAACACAATAGATGGCAGCTCCCAAAAAAAAGTTATGTTGACTGCGGGGTGAATGGGTGAAGGGAAGGGCGAACTCAAAAGTACACATAACAAAATTTTGGTACTATATGTATATGTGTGTGCGTGTGTGTGCACAGTGGTAAGAAATATGCAATCGAAATCCCTGGAAACGCATTTTTAAAGGCGTTCAATGTAAGTGACTGTATGTGTGTGTGTGATTCATCATTCAGTGGCTAAATAAACAAAAGCAACAACAACAACAACTACAACAACAAACAGCAGCAGCAGCAGCAGCAGAAGCAACTTCGACGTTAATTTGCTGCCTGCGCGTTGAAAATAAAAATTAATATATGCCGCAACACGTTTCAACTTCCCAAATGAGCGAAAGAGAGAGTGAGAGAGAGAGAGAGAGCGATTGAGAGAGAGGGAGAGCGAGAGAGAGAGAGAGGGAGACGGAGAATAAACAGAGGCCAAAGTCTGCGAGTGTTTGTTGATTTAGAGTCATTTGCGGGTGGAGGGGGGAAATGGGCAACGGGGGCGATAGGTGGCAAGAGTTACGCAGCTTCAGTTGAAAATAGTTTCCATTGAATGGAGAGTAGAAGAAAAACAGAACTTGCAACAACAATAGTAGAGCAAACAACAAGAACAACAACAAAAGACTGCTGCTTGCCACCGAAAGAACTTCACATTCGATGCTCGTGCAACTTTCCGTGTTATTTACTCTTTATTTGTATGACTGTGTGTGTGAAATTGCATGATTCAGCTGAATGGTCAGTCAATGTGCCACGCCCACTTATTACGTGCACTGTGAACAGGAAGCAGGAGAATCGAAGGAGAACCGAAGAGCAAAGAAGTTAATTTGATTTGTATTACCGCCACTTGCCTGCCATTGCCAACTGCATTAACCTGAAGTTGCATGCCCCAAACCCAAACTCCCCAGCTCTCTTTGTGCCACACAAAAAGGATAGCGAGAATAGCGCGAAGAGCAATTGCTTTGGCTGCTTACTGTGCAACAAAATGGAAAAGCGAAAAATGCCATTTGAAATACCAAACTCAATGTAACCG
Source organism: Scaptomyza reducta (assembly GCA_035044485.1). NCBI lineage: Eukaryota > Metazoa > Arthropoda > Insecta > Diptera > Drosophilidae > Scaptomyza > Scaptomyza reducta. The sequence goes on along the minus strand of JAWNNV010001364.1, from coordinate 44,227 downwards.
AAATCTATTTGGGCACAAAGCCCAAAAAGAACGAAAACCCAACCAAATGTAAGCAAAGAACAAACAGACAAACAAGCAAAGCGCTTCGTACTTTCAATTTAAGATTTGGAATGTCAAGTTCAAAAATAAAGATAATGATATTACACTCCTCTTACTCACTGCGAATATTAAGAGTTTGGCTTTAACTTAAGTTAATGATTTTTAGATCAAACTCCTTTTGGATAAGTTACCAGCAATGAAGAAGCATCCTTTATAGGATGCCTAACAACGAGTTAATAATATCACATGTGGATATATTGTTGTTGTATGTTCAAAATCCAATGTTCTGCTTCAAGTTAGCTCAAAGATAAGCAGAAGTTAACTTTAACTTAAGTTAATGATTTTTAGATCAAACTCTTTTTGGATAAGTTACCAGCAATGAAAAATCATCCTTTATAGCGAGTGCCTAACAACGAGTTAATAACTCGTCAGCTTTACTCGCTGTTGATTAAACTCGTTAAGAAGTAGTATACATGACCATATCTGTTTTACTTTTCGGGATGTGGATACATTGTTTTTGTATGTTCAAAATCCAATGTTCTGCTTCAAGTTAGCTCAAACATAAGCACAGCAATTGGATACTGGTATTAAGATCTTTACCATAGTGTAAACAACAGCAACAGCAAACAACTCGAAAAACTGTCAACCAAAATGAGCTGTCAAAGCTTCTGAACAGAGCAAAGCTACTGTAGTCTACCGAATATATTTAGACATGGCTTAGTGAGAGCAACAGCAACAGCAGTAAGATGGCAATAAAAGGGCGAGACACTCGACAGGCAACGAGACATTGTGCAAGCTATGCACAACTAATGCAAAACTGACTCCTTGCATTTGCACAGTGTGACATATTCAATTTGAAATTGCATTTTTATTGCAAATAAAACGATTGTGTTTGTTGAAAATGCAAAGCAATTTACACAATACCAAAAGGATGTTAACCTAACGCAATTATTTAAAGTTATACACTTTTCAGGGTTTTTTTTTGGTTAAGAGTTTTCTTTTCACAGTTATAAATTGAATAATCTTAGTTTACTAACAATTTTTGCACTTAAAATATTTAGGTGCAACAAAGAAACTCTATGAACAATAAGCAATTTTTTTTTGCTCTACAGATATTTATGTGTGTAATATATAGAAACAAATATTTGGTGCTGCTTTTTGTGGGCTTGTGGGCGGGTGTCATGTGTGAAAACAGCTTAAGAGCAGCTGTCTCTGGCGATTTGGGCGCGTAGTGCCATGAATTGCATTTCTTTGTGTTGCCGCATTCGTAATGAAGACACGGTCCTACCGAAAATAAAAAATCTTCGAAAAAATAGAAAACTAGAAGCTGCGACAAGGACACGGCCTTTCCAGGCAGAGTCCTGGAGTCCTGGGTCCAGATCCATGTTTGTTTGTTTGTTTGCCAACTGTCTGTGCCAGCAAACAGGCCAAGGCAATAAAATAAGCAACAAAATGAAATGGTTGCAGACATTGGCAGCCGGCGTTGGCATCTTGCAGACGGCCGCTAACGTTGCTGCTGCTGTTGCACCTGCACATTTACCAGATAGTATATGGAGCTAGTTGCCCCAAAGGATGCCACACAGAGCGTGGGTGCAACGAACATCTTTCGTTTTTAGTTTTTTGCTATTTCTTTTCGCCTGTCGCAAATAGTAAAAATATTTACCAATACACGGCATGCGTTGCTCAAGATGATGCTGACTCAACTATCCCACTCAATCTATATCAACTTCCCCCCCAACACTTCGCACTTGCATGACTGTGTATCGCTCTCACTCTCTCTCTCAGACAGCCAGCTAACGAGTGGCCTTTAGGCGGCACGTTCGTGTTTAGACTCTTAACACATTTTTCGGTTCGCTTTCGTTTCGACTCAAGTGCAATCAGCAGAAGGAGTCGGACAAAGGACAACAACGGACACGGGGACAGCGGTCCTTGAGCCAGAAGGACACTGGCACGTACAACGTTGTCTCTCGCCCAGACAGTTTGCAAACACAAGAAGACATTGGATCCCCCGTCGCCCTTTCCCACGCTGTTGGTTGGTGGAAAAGCTTTCACTTCTCTCAGTCCTTCCGTTTAGGACTTCAAGATAAAAACTAGTGGATCAGCAGCACTTAATTACATGAAACGAAAACTGTTAACATTTCCAGCTTGCCCCAGACTATCAGTGGATGGGTGGCTTCGGCATCAGCTAGTGGGAGGTCCTCTAAGTGGCCCTGGCTATTGTTATGACCTGCCTAGTCTCATAAAAGCATTGAGTGATGGCATGTGACATGATAATCATCGTCAACGCAAGCGAAAACTTCTTAAATTTCAAATCGATTTTGTTTGTAGTGTAGTAAAAAGAGATTGGAAGAGTGTGTGTTAAATGCTGGCGCGTGCAGTCATAAAACTGAACGCTTCCGGGTTATACTGCAAATGGGTTTGAGTTGGGTGGGGTTGGGGTGTTAATTGACCTAATTGCTGTTCGGCATCATTGAAAAGCGGTTCATCCTTCTCTCCACCGCCCCTTCGGACATAAGTGATGTGGCACAGAATATTGCAATACTATTTATGTGGGGGAAGACGTAAACGGAAAGGGGTCGGGTTGCGGCGACCACAGACAAAATTGGGTGGTCGGTGGGACAACGGATCTTTGTCTTCTATCGGTGGACACTCCAAGTTGTATAATCTGATGCGATTTTGTAAAGCACAAACGCACAAACACACACAGCGAAAGAGAAGCCGCTTTTGAAAAATGCAACAGCAGCAAGAACAACAGCAACAGCAACAGCGACAGCGACAACAGTTGCTGGTTGCTGAAAGCATCAGGCAGCAGCTGGCCATAAAAGGAGCTAAAGTACAAATCGTTGTCACATGTGAGCCGCATTTTTATGGCCACTGGCTTGGGAATTTCAGCCTTGCTGCCGCATGGCCAAAAGCGTTCGCGGCATGAGGAATTTATTGTGCACGCTGTAAATGGTCGGGAGCAGGCAGCTAGCTTTGGGCATCAGCAACGTTGGCTACTTTGCCGACCAACGAACATCAGCAACAGCACCACCTCCACTTCTCAACTCTTATGTTGCTGCTCCCATTCAAATGTGCAACAGGTCAAGTTGCATCAACTTCGAAAGCAGGCGCTGCAATTTTTATTGCTTTCACGAGAATCGTTCGCAGAGGCCCTTAAAAGGCCCTGCTATGGCTGTTGCTGTGCCCGTGTGGCTGCAGTGGTTGCAGTGGTCACAGCGGTTTGCATCGGCCATTGGCAAAGCTGGCATAATGCATTCCATCCACCAGAGAAAAAAAGATGATTCAATTGATTGATTGATCGATTGAATGCTAACCGCCTACTGCTTCCCCTTTCACCATTGATAATGCCTCGCTATCTCTCTCTCTCGCTCTCTCTCTTTCTCTCTATCTCTCTGTGTGTGTGTCGGTGATAAGCCACAAACCACATTGTCTCTGCTTAACACAACAGAGTAAATAGCTCGCAAGTAGCAACAGCAGAAGCGAAACCAAAACAATGCTGACGACGTGCTCAATTTAAGATTCATAAACTCAAATATTATAATCTGCCTAATCGTGGCAAACTATTTCGGAGCGTTGCAAATGATAACACAATGTAAAATGTAAATTTCAAATAAGTTGAAGGAGAGAGTTTCGTTTTCTGAAAGTTGAAAAGTGTGTTTTATTTGTGCTTTCTGCAGGTTTGAGCTGAAGCTAAGCTAAATGTAAATAAATCTTATATATCAACTCGACTGTTGATGCTGCTTGTGATCAAAACCATCTAACCCTTTTTTTTATCCATTTTCAATGGGTTCAGGGTAATGAACAAGTTCAGCTTGGATGAATGCCAAAAAGTAAATATGAATATTAATCACTGAGCTGGCATTCAAAGTCCAAGCCAGCTCGATGCTGCTCATTGTTGATAAGACGAACGGCCGCAACTGCTGATTTCACTTTCTGACACACAACTTGCCGGCATTTGGTGAGATACACTCGGAGGCGACAGTTCGTTCGATCTGATTGTCGTCGCTATGATTCTGACGCAGGGCTTGAAACGCGCCCTTTCCCAGCTATCGCACTCCGCTCACGCCTGGCGTCGCCTTAGCGCACGTATTGTTGATGAGGTCAACATTGAGGTGCAGCCGACTCAGAGTTCGTCTACTCCGTTGAAGTTTCCTGGCGTTTGGCTGCGGGACAACTGCCGCTGTCCGAACTGCTTTCACAGCAACTCCCAATCCCGGCAATTGGACTGGAATCAATTTGATGCAAGCGTGCGTCCATCAACATTAAGGGTGGATGTGGCAAGTGAGCAGCTGCATGTAAGCTGGAGCGATGGCCATAAGAGCAGCTACGAGCTGGATTGGCTGAAGCAGCGGAGCTTTAAGCCCAACACCCAACGTGATTACCTCAACGAGTTTTATCGACCACGTGCCATCCATTGGGCAGGCAATGAGTTTGCTGGGATCGCCCAGCGATTTGACTATGAGCAGGTGATGTCCGAGGATGCGGCACTGCAGCAGTGGCTACAAGCACTGGCTGTCTATGGAGTTGCCCTGTTGAACGGTGCATCACTAGACGAGGGTGTGGTGCGTCGTCTGGCCGAACGGGTGGGCTTCATTAGGCGCACCACCTACGGCGAGGAGTTCATAGTCCAAGCCAAGCCCGGTGCCCAGAACTATGCCTATCTCTCGCTGCCCCTGCCCCTGCACACGGATCTGCCCTACTACGAGTACAAGCCCAGCGTGAACATACTGCACTGTGTGGTGCAGACCAAGTCGCAAGGTGGCAGCAATCTTCTCGTGGATGCCTTTCACATAGCCGATCGGCTGCGTCGCGAACATCCGCTGGACTTCAAGCGGCTCACTGAAACTGTTGTCGATTGGAATGACATTGGCAGCGAGAATGGCAACGAATTCCACAACATTTGGCGTGCTCCTGTCATCTGGTAAGTGACTCCATCCCACAGCAACTAGTGAAAGCAAAGTGATATTTAAGTGTTATTTTCCGGCTACAGTTTAGATGCTGATGGCGAGTATATGCGGATTAATCACAGTGTACCCCAGCGAGATAGTCATTTCAATGTGCCGTTCGATGAGGTTCTGCCTTGGTACGAGTCCTATGCCCGGTTTGTGAAGCTGGCACGCGAAGATGCGCACTCGTTCAAGACTCAGCCGGGCGATGTGCTGACCTTTAACAATATTCGATTGCTGCATGGACGCACTGGCTTTGATGACACTGAGGACAATTCACGACACATTGTGGGCGCTTATCTGGATTGGGATATCATCTATTCGCGATTGCGTGTGCTTAAGAAGCGCTCCTCCGCCTCCATAACTACCACAAGCAACACATCCTCCAGCTCCTGAATAGATGAATAAAAGTCAGCGACATATTTTCCAAGCCATTTGCATTGAAACTCATTTAAATATATATGTATATATAAACATAGTTTGTTGTTGCGAACATATGCCTGTGCCACATCCCCTAGCCGCCAGTCCTGCCCTAATCCTATGCCACTTGCTGGCTTAGGCCAATAACAAAAAAATAATAAAAAAACATAAAGCCGCCGTCGTCGTCATCGTCATCATCATCATCATTGGCAGTTAAAGCAGCTCAAGCGCGAAAATGAAAAGTTGTAAAAAATCATGATGATCCTTGTTGCGGATTATTAGCGTCAGGCGATAAAGAAGAAGCTGACAAGTTGCTTCTTCTGCAAGCAGTGATTGACAGCAGCCAATGGCATATATACATATAGTATCCCTCTCCTTCTCTTGTTGCCAATTTGCCCAGCAGTCGCAGTCACATCCACATCCACATCCGCATGTAAATTCTTTCGTTTTCTTTTTTTCTCCTAAAGTGTCAAATGTTGTCAAGTTGTGACGGCACTCAAGAATGCTGTATAGCCTCAAGCATCAGCATCAGCCACTGCTACTGCCTCTGCCTCTGCCCGCACACACTCTTTTGGCCGACTAGTTACTTCTTGGTTACCTGTGCGCCGTAGACACCATTCAAGTTTGCTTTTTTTTGGAGTGCATTAACCTTTAGCTGGCGCTCAATGAAAATGCCGTTAATCGCTTAACACTCGGCATTCGACTGCTTCCGGCCTGGAGGCCTCCTCAAGTGCCTTTAGGGCTCATATGTATACTAGCAACGCCTCCGCTCTGCCTCTCTGTCTCTCACTCTAACTTCTGGAAACTTTCTATGCCAATTGCTTTTGAATATTTTATAGAGCTCCATTATGCCTACTTATGTCTTGTTATAGTAATAAAATAAAAATTTATAAAAAAAGAAAAGAAGTGCAAAGAAACGTCGCTGGGGGCGTCCTCGAAATCGTTAAGGATAAATTTATGTATGTATGTGTGTGTGTGTGTGGGTGTGTTAAGGCACCCAAACCAACAGAAACTTTGAGGTCTGAAAACATTATTTGTGTTACAACAGTGGCAGTAGCAACAGCAACAACAACAACAACACGAACAAAAAGGAGTGAGAGCAAAAGTGAAGATGCAAAGCAAAGGTCCAAAATGAAATGGGGAAGTTAGCAGGTTCGCAGCTTTATGCGGTTGAATCGGCCAGGACGACAATTGGCTGCGCTATGCGTTGCGAAGTTCGTTTGATTTGTTTTTCTTGAAATTTATAAGCGTTCGTTAGAGGTGTGAGCATAGAACATGTTCCTTAAATCTGATTTTAAGTAAGTATAAGTATCTGGCTGCCTTTCAAATAAACAGAGAATATATGATTGTAAATGAAGTTGGCAACACTTTTTGAAATTATAATGCCAGAAGTTTTTCTATCGAATAAGTAAATTTCATATCAATAACAAAAATCATCTTTGTTTTATTCCATATCAAAGTTCTATACCTCTAAAAAAAACACCCTTTATATATTTTCTCTATTTACACTTTTTAAATAAGAATAAACTAAAAATTGGCTTAAGGTTTAATCTGATTAACCAACAAATATAGTTGCCAAACACAAATGCAAGAGGATATATATTATTATTGATATTTTGAAACCCTTCACAGATACCAATGAATTATTTTCAATTTTCTTTGTTAGCTGCGATTCCCAAAAAGTATGCCACATAACTAATTTCTCAAGTAGTACATTCTTAAACGAGAATCTTATTTCATTGCATACTTATGGGGCCTGTCAAATGCTACGTCAAGAATATTTGCGCAAGAATTGCCGAATGTTAAAATGTTGGCTTAACTAGTAATCCGCTAAAATATTTGTGTAGAGCATCGTAACTTTTCTTTTGGGTTTTCTAGTGTTGTGTGGAAGCGTTTCCGCATTGCCTTGGGAGCTGATCCTGTGGTCTATCGTATTCGTATTCCCTTAACACGCATCATGACGCCCAGACGAAAAGCGTAAAACTTCTATGGCAAGAGCGAACGAAGAGCAAAATGAAAAGTCTATAAAAGTTTACTTTTTTAATACTTTTCGCATTTATATATGTATATATATATATATATATGTGTGTGTGTAATAAAAATCTTGTAAAATGCGCCTTTTTTGCACTTCACAATGCGAACCGTAACATTATATTTGTGTGTGTGTGTGTGTGTGAAAGCTGCACACTCCCGTTTAGGGTTCAGTGCAAAATTCTGTTATACTCGACTGCCGCTGGCTACAACTAGTAGTATGACTGAAGGTTGAGTTTGGGTTTGGCGTTTCCTCCAATGGTTTCCAACTTTTGTGTTGTAGCATTTGCTGCAACGACAACAGCAGCAACAAAAACTTGTGGCAGGCAACACTTGAAATCCGAGCAGCGTAATTTGCGCACGGTAACAAACGTTGGCCGTGACGAGCATGCTTCTAAGAGCAAAGAATCTCCTGGGTATGAAAAACGCAACAAAAAATGATCCTTTGACCAGAGCAGCAAAGAGAAAGAGAAGGGTCCACCAAGTGGCTTGTGGTCGCCATCTAATCAACAACAACAACAAAAACAACAGCAGTAGCAGCAACATTATTGAAGCATAATGGTTAATGCGGCATTAGCTGCCCGGGCAACGGTTATACCAATCGGACCAAGCATTACTCCATTGGCATTTAGCGTCATGGCAACCAAGCCCCGAAACACAAAACCCAAAATCCCGAACGCCTGGCCAGCGCCTGATTGGCCAACTAATCCTGCTGTGCTGCATATCTCTCTGTCACACTGAATGCTTGCTACATAAACCTCATGGCGAATTCAGATTCGTCACTCTGTGCGAGCAACTTTTGCTGCAGCGTTTAATACACTAAAAGGTTTGGGGTTTTTTATTTTGGGTAGCATTTTTCAATTTTTCACTTTAATCAAATTAAAATTCATACGTCGCGCTTATGAAGCGTGCAAATGGAGACTGCGATTTTGGTTGTGGCATGGGGTATGGGGGAAGGCGTGTGGTTTCTTTTTTGTTTGCTGCTGCTGACAGAAGAAACGCAGAGCTTTGTCCTTGCTTATACTGCATTGCCAAGGCAACCCGTCAGCTCCGTCAGCTACGTCAGCTCCGTCTGCTCCGTCAGCCTATTGAGCAGGAAAAACCACCCGGCCAAAGTGGTTATCCAGCCAAGCGCTGCTTTTTGTGAAAGTTTTTGCTGTGGGCCAGAAAACTTTGTTTGCCGCTTTGCATTGCGGTCTGCCAGGCTGCGTGGTCGTCTTCGTCCTTTTTACTTTACATCCCTGCCATAACCCCTCTTTGGTACTGTTTAATGCTGCAAGGCATTTCTTCGGCAACAACAATGAATGAACATATTGGGCGTGTGTCGGCATTGGCATCGGGCAAGGGATTGGATTTTGGTGTGGGGCCATTGAGTGCAACAACGCAGCGCTTTTTGCAACCCTTGAGGCGCTGAATTTTGATAAATATGCGTATCAGTTTCAGTGCCTGGCCCAAGACCAGACCGGCAAGAGAAGCAGCAAGGACCATAGACCAGCGCCTGCAGCAATATCAAAATATTAAGCTGCCTTTGGGGCGAGAATGTTGCTCAAATTGCGCTTTAAATTAATTTTATTTTACATTTTGTGTATGCGTGTGTGTGTGTGCCTGATGGCAATATCACTGACCGCTGCTCAAAAGTATGCAACAGAAGTTTTTTTTTTTTTAAATCAATGAATAACAGATTAGGATTTAAATATGTTTGGCGTAGCTTTTTTCTTTTGATTTAATGCAACACATCCACTGAAAATACTATTAAAATACATTAAAGTAAGTTGTTAAATCTCATTTCTCAATATTTAAGTTTATTCTTTAGCTAAAGTGCTGCAAAGACTTTTATAAGAGAAAAGAACAAAACTGCATTGCTCGTAAATAATATTTTTACCCTGAACCCATTGGAAATGGTTTAAAAGGGTATAATGGTTTTGTGCAAAAGTATGTAACAGGCAGAAGGAAGTATGTCCGACCCCATAAAGTATATATATTCTTGATCAGCATCAACAACCAAGTCGATATAGCCATGTCCGTCTGTCTGTATGTTTGAACGCGTTGATCTCAGAGACTATAAGAGCTAAGATCAGATTGTAAACATAAGCTCATCTAAACCCTAGGCAGTACAAGTTTGTTTCAAATTTTCGATAACTCATTCTGTTTCCGATATACACATGTGATCGATAACAACAAAATCTTGAATTTTGAAAACTTTTGAGACGACGTTTGAAACATTCGAAGAAATAATGACAATCTGTGAAAATTTCCTTGAAATCGGTTGAGAAACACCGGAGATATGGAGAATTTAAGTTAAGTATGCAGTATACGCGTACACATAACCATAAGCAAGCACTGACTGTATGAGGTTCAGGGAATCGTCTAGTGGGGATTTCTGGACTAGAGACTTCCTACTTGTTTTTAATTTTTTTTTTTTTTTGATTATTTGATAATTCTTGAGTTCTTATAATTGTAATATTTTTGTAGTCAATCAAATAAATAAGCAAAGAACGCTTAAATATGTTTTTGTGACAATAACAATCGGTCAGTAACTAACTTGTTGCAAGGAAAGAACGGCTAAGCAAGCCGAAGCACTATATACTCTACTAATACTCACCTTCAAATTGTTTTTCCCACCTCCGCGAATCCCAATAAAAACTTCGTACTCATTGAATTTCGTTAATATATTAGCAATTTGTCCACTTAATTCGATAAAACGTTGTGTTTTACTTGCTTTGCTTGTTTTCTTCTGTATTATCAGTTTTGTGTTTTTTTTTTATTTTTTTTTTATTATTTATTTATTTATTTTTTTTTACTTTTTCAAGTACACATAAATGATATATGTATGTATGTATATGTATGTTTATATATATATACCATACGTAGATTTATATAACTTGTTCTTTATCGGCTTGTCTTTGATATATATAAAGTTATATATATATATCTTTATTTTAATATATTTATTATTTACTTAGTTGTTGCTTCGCTTGACACAAAAATTGCATAATTTACGTTATTTATGTACGTGTACGTGTGTGTGTGTGGTTGTGTTTAAGAGTGATTTTTGTTCATTAATAAACATGTATATATTTCAATATTCATAAATAATTGCTTGTATGAATGTGTATTCGTTTTATTTTATTTTATTTTCTTTTTGTTTTAAATACCAACTACAATACTTTTTTCGTGTATGTTTATTTTGCGGATTTTTCAATCATTTCATTTAGTTCAATTGCAATTTCATTCCTTTTGTTTTTGACATAATAATTAGCAATAAATATTGTAAATTACTGTTCGCTGTTTGTTTTTGTTTGCTTTCTAATATATGGCTTTTTTTTTTGTTTGATGGCTTCTGCTTTTTGAGTATTTACAAAAATCTAAAAAAAAAAAATTTGCTGCCGTCCATTTTGTTTTTTTTTTGTTGGTTATATGTAGTATGTATATGTATGTATTTATATATTTATGTACTCGTAAATATGTATTTAATAGTGTTGACATTTTTATATTTTTATTTTATTTTATTAAGTAGCGTTTCGCGATACACACACATGTATAATTATAAGTGATAAAATGTTTGCTTAAAAAAAAATTCAAAACAAAATATATATATTCTATTCTATTAAACTTGGCAAGGGTATATATGTGTGTGTTTGTGTGTGTGTAGGATATGTGATATTAGTGTTTTTTTTTTGTATGCTTGCACTTAACTACATCAAAAGTTTTAAGTACAATATGCACAAACAAAGAGAAGCTTGCATTAAACGTTTAGCAAAAAGAACGCCAAAAAACATTTAGCTCAATTTTGGCATTATTTTTTATTTTCGTCGACAATTTGATCATTTGTAATGCTAATTGCATTTTATGTGTACATTTCTGCTTCATTTCTGTTTTAATTTCATGAGCAAAAACAATTTTATTTGCTTTTGTTGCTGGCTTTTCGTTCAAGAACTTTAATTCATAATTTTAATATATATAGCTAAGATTAAGAAAAAAAATATCGTTTATATTTATATATATATATATATATATAAGTAATACATATAAATGAAAATAAATAAACGGCTTGACATATCAACTAATGACTAATTTGGTTATGTTTTGTGTCTCAGTTTTTTAAGTACTTTTTAAAGAGTGCTTCTTCTTCTCCAACTTTTTTTTTGTAATTTTTTCTTTTATTTTGATTTTTAATATTTTTTTGTTCGTCTCTTTTTTGTGGATTTTTTTTCTTTTTACTTGTTAGTGCTTAACGCGGAAACGGAAGTCAATTTGTCAGCTTTTGGAGCAAAGAAATCTTAGATATGTGTGTGTGTTAGTGTAGGTGTTTGTGTGTGCGAGTGTGCCAAATGCTTGCGTGTGTGTGTGTGTAAATGACTGGGCCTGACTTTGTGTATCAGCGCTCAACTGGCGCACATCAATTTATATGCTAATAGCGCCGGCAAAGTTATTTAAAATACATATGAAACGAACCCAGCCCAGGTAAAAAAAAAACAACAAAAAAATTGCGTTTAATGGAAAGGCCGCAGCAACACAAAAAGAATAAAAATAAAAGCGGAATGAAAATAAAATAATACATAATAACTCAACATACACGCAAAAAACCAAAAAGAAACCAATTTATTTAAGTATACATATATATAAATGTTCGCTTTATCTGTTCGTGTGTGTGTGTGTATAAATTAATATGGGTTTTTCACGGCCGCATCACGCCCACAATGTGCTGTCCACGCCCCATTCCCCCTATTCCGACGGCTTTTGTTTGGCCCATTCGGTGCTCGTCATGTTGACAAAATTCAGTTAACGCAAAAATCTCATTTAAATATGCATGAAGGCAGCCGCAGTCGCGACCGACCCGCAATTGAATTTTCTCTTTTACGGCTTTTTATACGCTGAACCCATTCGAAATGGTTCAAAAGGGTATAACGAGTGTATGCAACAGTATGTAACAAACAGAAGCAAGCATATCCGACCACATAAACTATATATATATATTCTTGACAGACGAGTCGATAAAGCTATGTATATAAGAGCTATAGACTCCAGATTTGGAACATACGTTCGCCTAAGTACAAGTTTGTATCAAAAGATCGATAACTCTGCCCGTTTACGATATGCACATGCTATCGATAACAATGAAATCTTGAATTTAGAAAACTTGGAAATATGGCTTGAAACTATGGACGAAATAATGACAATCTGTGAAAATGTTATTGAAATCGGTTGAGAAACATCGGAGAGTATGCTGTATAACTCACACAGTTACTTGCAAGTACTGTCTGTATTATAAAGGGTATCTATTAGTCGCGATTTCTCGTCTAGAGTTTTCTTGCTTGGTTTTGTTTTTTGCTGTTGTGAATTTTTGCATTTAACTTGATGCAGGATACCACAGCACATTGTCTCTGTGTGTGAGTAAGTGTGTGTAACGCATTGTTTCCAAGCCATGTCGTTGGCTAATTATGCGGCCCAGGCGTAACATACAAATCTCAGCTTAAAGCTCCACATGCAGCATGTTAACTGTCCAGTTGTTGTTGGCTCCATTCTCTCGCTCTCTCGCTCTCTCTGTTTCTCTCATTTTCGTATGCAGCATATACTATACTATAATAATATATCATGGTCATGGTCGCCAACTGAGTATGGGGAAATGACAAAAGCCCACAGCTGACTGACTGACTGACTGACTGATGCAGGGGAACTGGAATTGGAACTGAAAAATGTAGATAGGACGGTGGCGGTGGCAGTGGCAGGGGCAACACTGAACGAATGAATGTATGAATGAATGGAGAGGCTGTTGTTGTGCAGAACATGAAAATAAATTCATTAAAGCATTTATCAAGTTCGACACTTGCTGTCATATATCATGTTACATTTTGAGCTCGCAACATGTTTAATCCGCGGCCCCAGTCAAATGCATTTACATTCAAACAACAACAAATATTGTACAAACTTGAATGTATATGGAAAAAGGGCTGTTGGGAACAGGGGCATGGGCACGGGCAGGGGTAGGGGCAGCAGCAGAGGTAACATATCACCATATCAGCCTACAAAGCTTTTTTTTATTATTTATTTTTTGTGTTGTTTAATTTGTGTAGCGTGTTTCGTGTTATTGCCCGATGTTTGGTTTGTCTGTCTGTCAAGAGCGCTCTGCGAGGACAGTGTACACTGGCTGGCATGCAACGAGACACGTTTTCACTGTTGATCCGAAGATTGTCGAAGACAAACAAGTCTAAAATAGTTTCGACTTATCCCCGCCTGCAGTGCAAACCAATCAATTTTCATTATATGTTTTTTTTTCTCTCTTTCTGTTAACTGATTTGCATGCATAATTCAAATTGTAAATTAAATTTAAATAAATGTATTTGAAATAAATTTTACTGCTGCTGCTGCTGTTGTGTTTGTTTGCCTTTGTTGTGAATGTATTTTATACTATTTGCATTATTATGTTGAACAAATTGTGAGGCAAAAGCGCGTGAAAATCGACTAACAAATGGAAATAAACATCAGCATAATTAACAGCAAAACTGTTTGCATATCGACCGAAAAATAACAATAATAATAATACTACAAATGGATGTTAAACTGGCCAAAGTGCAACCGAAAGATATAGCCATATTGCATGCGGAAAAGCATATGAAAAATATATTTTAAAATCGACACAAAAACTGCGATCAATGCGATATGCAAAGCGAGCCAAAGTCAACAAAAAATATACAAAAAAAAATAATAACTTCGTTTTACTAAAGAGTCAGCCCAGCTGACACTAGGGCTAGTCAGTATAGAAATCGTAGTGAAGCATAATGAAATGTGAGCTGTAAAGATTCGCATGCGTTTACGTTAACGTTACTTTTTTCGTGGATACCCCTACTGGCGAATGTGAAAGCCTGTTGTTTGTTTATGACTACACTTTATGTACGTGTTGAATATGCCTGTTTGTCTGCCCATAAATGTGCTCAACTCCACCGCATCGCATCGCAAACCCACCCAACCCCACCCCATGCGTATCGCTATCTATCTGCTACGTTATTCCATTATGATTGAATCTGCTGTGTGTTGCCGGACTGTTGGCTGGACACGCGACACATGCAACATTCAGCATTCATGCAACTCTTTTCGCACTTGTTTTATTTTCTTTAACTGTTATTTACACACACAGCGTTTGAATTGTAATTAGCATATGGCTTGGCTTTTGTTGTTCTTGTGTTTTAATGTACCAGTGTTGTATAGTGTTTTGTGTATTTTAGACTAGAATGCCGCTGAGTAGCTTAACTAGAGAATAACGGAACATGTTTTTTGGGGGAGACTTTTGAATTTTTGTTTTGTAATTGTGTTTTAAAATGAAGTATAGTTAAATTATACATATATATGTGTGTGTGTGTGTGAGTGTGAGTGTGTGAGTGTCTGCGTGTGTGATTAATTATAGCATAATGCCGAAAAAGGTCAGAAACTTGAGTAAACTGTACAATTTATACAAAAACCGATACCTAGCCAAGTGTATGAAATTGAAATCCGCTCTGACATATTCCGTTTCCGGTTCGATTCAACTGCATTTGCGAGCACGACGCTGGAATCGCTTCATGCGCAACGACCACTCATCCTTCCATTCCAATACAACGGAACTGGGTCCAATGGCCAGATAGCCCGGCGCTGCCTCTGAGTCGCGTCCAAGTATTAGATACGATCTGTAAATAGCAAAACAAATCGAACACAAATCAATCAGAATCAGCGAGTCACAAAAAATTCATGATAATATGGCAGGGGCTGTGTGGATACTCACTTGTTCAGCTTGATTTTGGGGCACTGGCACTCGATGCTTTTGCGTGGCACAAGGAGCATCATATTGCCACGCCCAAGCAACGAACTGGTTGTGCCCGACATCGGATTCCGTTTGTAGATTGTCTGTATATTGATCTCATATTTGTAGATCTCGTTCTGACGTTCGATCGAAAACTTCTCGGTGCTAATGTCCTGGGAGGCGCGATCATGGCCAATTACCTTGGCCAGCAAAGCTATAAGCACAAAACACAAACACAAACACAAACAAAATCCAAAATGAAGCTCTACTTATGCACAATGTGTTAACATATCAAGCATACGCACCGTAATCCTCCATGCAAAATTTATTCAGATTAAGTTTCTTGGGACTGGCCTTGCACTTGCCGCAATCTAGAAAGCAAATAGTTATATTCATTATTTTCATCTTCGTTCACTTTCTCCGAGCATATGTAAAATTCTTGCCCGAAACACACTAAACACCTCTTAAACAGTTATTCACAACTTGTTGTTACTCGAACGCAAAAGCAAACGCGAAACGCGAAACACTTACACTTTTTCATTTCTTCGGCTTGTGAGCCACCGCCATCCTTGTAGTCACCAGTTCCACCACCGCCGCCGCCTCCGGCACTTTCCGCTTGGATCATATTCGCATTTGTGGGCACTTCTGTTAATTGCGAATGCAAGCAAAGAAGAATATGTACTATGGTTAACATACAGAAACGAAAGAACTCTTACTTATGCAGGGCGCCACATGGGAGCGCGTCTGTTGATACCCTCGTGCACAGCGATTGCAGGTCAGACCGGTGACGCCCTCCTTGCAGGGGCACTGACCACTCAGATGATTGCAGGTCTTGCCAGTCGAGCCAACGGGATGACAGTCGCAGCCTATACACAAAGTGAAAGAGAGAGAGAGAGAGGCAGAGAGAGGTAGAGAGAGGGAGAGATTGCATCATTAGAGACATGTGTCCAGTTGACAGTTTGGTTTAGTTCGCTGATTGATGGCAACACCTCAGGGATAATTCAGCTTCAGATTCACTTACGTTTACAGACTTTGCGATGATTGGGCGGCTTGGTGGCATCCCGATAGTATCCCTCACGGCAATAATGGCAATACCGTCCGGTCGTATCGTGCTGACAGTTGTAGCAAATCCCGCCGGATACACGGCCGGACAGCTTGTACAGTTCCAGATTAAATCGGCAGCGACGGGCATGTCCATTGCACTGACACACTACAAAGAAAAGGTAAAAGAAGTACAAAAACAATTAGTTATGAAAATAATACGTTATTTGTTTGATAGCTTTAAGTAGCTTTAAGTATCTCGAATTCCTCCTTTATATCCATGAAATGAGAATCAATATTTCAGTCCCCTTATCAATTAAAACAATTATTACATACTTCTCTCTCCCTCTCAATAATTGTATACCAAACTTCAGCTGCTTATCTTACAGATCGTATCTACTTCTTAGGCTCTTCACATTTAAGTGGCAGCAGCAACGAATCCTTACATCCCCTTGCCAGGTTTCTCGGCTCAGCTTAAATCTGCTTCTGTTTGGGACAGGAGCATAGAAACGTAATCATTTAATGGCACCCGCTTCTCGCCTCACACATCTCATAAATAATTAATAATCATAAATATTTTTACGTGCTTTACTTGTTGTTGTTTCTGTTGTTTTGGGGGGTGAGGCCGGGGGCACAGGCTTGTTTCTGCCTCTGTCCGGCTATGATTGATTGTTGGCTAGTGGGGTTGATTGATGAAACTGCAGGCCAACTAACGAGGGGTGCGGAAGTGTATCCCACCTGTCTCTGCCACTGCCTCGGCATCTGTGTGGCCTGCTCAGATTTTTATCGATTTTTTGACCAGCTGACCCTTGGACCTTGTCCTTGCCCAGAGTTATGCCGGTTTAATTAGTTACATACTTGGCCAATATCATAAAAATGATTTTTAGCAACTAATTGGCAGCACTTGACTGCAATTTATGTGCACAGCGCTCGCTCTCTCTCTCACAGTTGCCCCCGTTGGCTGGTTGCTGGGTTGGCGAGGCATTAAGCGTGATTAATACAACGTAACTCATATACAGACAGACGGACGGACAGATGGACGGACGGACGGACGGATAGACAGACAAAGCCTGTGTCTACGAACATACATTTATATATATATATAAGTTTATAGCTTATTACGTATGAGGCGGATGGATGCCCACGCAGCTTGCGACTTCGACTTGCCGCACGCATGAGCGCCTGCTTTGTCAGCTGGTGTATCGAAGGAAGCAGATAGCGGGGAATGGTGAAAGGGGCTAAAGGGAGCTCACAAAAGTGTCCATTTGCCTGTGGCTTCGGACGTCACTGCGGTTGGGAGGGCTGGGTTTTCGTGACTATTGTGATGGCTGTTGCTTCATATTTTTCATATCTTATGTCTGCATCATCGACGACGATGACGATGAAGATGAGGCTGACAACAATGGAAACGCGATGCGGGGCAGGGCGTTTGGGGGCACAACACGGGCAGCCGTTCGGTTATTGGGCAAATAACAACAATGCCAAGAACCACAATGAGGCAGCATCAAGCATACAACAGCGATGCCACCAGCAATACATATCGACAAATGTTATTCAAGTCCTCCGTAGCTTGTGGCATGTGGCCAGCACTCTCTCTATTCGTCAACTGATGCTGCCACCATTCGCCGCACCAATGAGTCTTACCACATCATTGTCGTCATCGTTGCACAAATTAAAATGAATTTTATATCCAACTTGACACTCGGCAAGCGGCAAGAGAGAGTCTTGGCTCATCCGAGCTGTTATATCAGCTATGTGGAGTAAGCAGCGATATAAATCGCATGAACAGATCACTAGTTATGTCATTTCAGTAAATAAAACTGGTGAAAGTTGGAGAAATTAAATCACTCACTAATGAAAAATGCAAAGAAACAATGTCAGAATGCCAGAGATTAAAGATATCATGATAATGCATTGAGAAAGTTTCTTTCGCTTGAGTTGCAGTGCGAAAGTTTAAAAGTTGAAAAAAATGTCAAACTCAGAATATCATGCCTCAAAAGAAGTTAGAGCATTCTCAAGTCTTTGTAAGATGTCTGATGTGAATGTGTTGCAGTCGCACATATCAAACTTAACGGTGGCCATAATAATTATAAGATAGCCAAACTGTCCAGCAGCAGCAGATTGGACTTGGGGCACAGTTATTGCCACAAATAAGCCAAGTTGAGCTGCTGCCACATAAATAGCGGCGGGCGGTCTGGTCTGACTAGCAGCTGCTGAAGAGTTTTGAACAGATGAATGATGCAGCTAGTGCTACCATGTGTGGTAGAAGTTGCCCCGCCCCGCAACCGCATACAAGCCTCCACACCCCCACATACACACACACACACACACACAGACAGATTGAGACACACACATTAAATGCTTTTAGACGAAGACCCACATAAATTCCATTGTCTGACAATTGGAAAAACCAAAACAGTGAACGAAAAACGCCAAAAACATAAACAGCACCATCGAAATATGCGACGCTCTCGACGATTAGCCAAAGTAGCACATAAATTGTTTTTGGGTTGGGTCTCGCTGACGCTGTGTGGGATTAAGCGAAGCATGTCGGACTCGAATGCTGACTGCAGTCTTAACTTTACAGTTTACAGTCAATTATAGTCTGTGGTTGTTTTTTCATCCAAACAAACTAAATACATACATACAAACGTACAAACATAAGCGACGCACTCAATCAGCTTAATTGGAAACAATAAAACGCATTTTAACGCGAAATTTTCTTTACAGCTCATTTGATTTTCAACGCGTCGGCTCACACAACAACAACAACAACTTTGCTCCCCTCTCCTTGCCTCATTACACATCTGCCCATCGACCCCAAACACTCACTCATCGACTCAATGACTGGCTTTGTGTGGTACTACTTATAGCTGGGCCAAAAGTTATTGCCAACTTCTCCCGATCATTGGCAAAAGACTTTACATTCACATTTTCCCCACACCCAACACATCGGAAAACTCGCATCTGGCAGGCAATTTTTTGATATATGACTTTTATGGCGAAAACAAACAAATTTACAGGCGGGCGAGAAAGAAAAGTTCATAATTTTGCCTGGTTTCTGTTGCTGGTTTTTTCTTCTTTTTATTAATTAAATGCCAAAGCATCTCTCTCAACCGAAGTGCGAGTGAAACACACAAAAATAAAGAAATGTGCCAAACAGCAAATCCAAAATAAAAAAAAAAAAACAAAAAACAAAAAACATGTGAAAATCATTTGGCACCATGCGAATGAGTGCGACCGGAGACCGTGAGACTGCAACACACATCGACAGCGTTGCACGATAAGACAAGACAAAGGTGGCAACACCAACAGCAAGAGAGAGAGGGCCAGGGAAGAAAATGGGTATGGAACCGGGATCGTTGGTATGAACCGGGGCCACGTTCACAAGTTATGCGACCGTTTGTTGTAAACGGCACAAAAATTATGGGCGAAAAGCAAACAGGCCTCGGCCAAAAAGGCTGGCCGACCATCTCAATAAACTGGCTACAAAATGTCTACATTTTTATTTTCATTTATTTTTTTTCTGTCTTTTGTTTTTTTTTTTTTCGTTAGTTTTTCATATGCTGTAAAGAGAAAAGAAGGCGGGCAAAGACTTCAATGCTAAAATTATGGCCAAGATAGTACCACAAAATGCAATAAAGGCACAAATCGAAGAAGTGGCGTTACACACATACATACAGACATATATACCCATAACGTCGTTTTGATCGAATTGAGTGAGTGGGCTAAACAGGCGCCACATCTACAAATACATATATGTACATACATATGTTAAGGAAAAGCATTCAAGTTATATTTAACTTAAGATGTAACAAATATTTGTTGGGAGTTGCAAAAAAACATGTGAAGAATTCTAACCAAAGACAAAGGTTTTTTTCTTGCTTCGTGTGAGCACAATTTGTGTAGTGATACAAAATAGTTTCCTTTATGAACAAAAATTAATAAACAAATTAATTTTATTATTATCCCAAAAGTAATTATTTGTATTATGTATTTATTTTTAGTGGCAAATATTATGTATTAATACTTTTCAAAAGGCGAATTCAACTTTTTATGAACAAGATATGCTTTCGTACATGCATTTTTTTGTTAGTTTATATATCTTTTTTGCTTGCCTGACATAAAATAGTTCAAAATAAAAACGCATTTAAACTTATGGCCGAAAAGGCCAAAAATACCTAAAAAAAAATTGAGTTTGAATATTTCATAAAAAATCTTCGAGTTCCGTTAAACAGCTTCACTTCTTTCTTTCATTGTTTGTATTTCTGTATCACAACACAACTGTGAAACAAAACTTGACATCTTCTAGAACTCAATGCAGGGTATTTATTGCCTTGACTTTACTTTCTTAAAGGAAATATTTTTGTCTGGGCGCGAAAGCAACATAATTTTCACTCTTTTTATTTTACACACGCACACACACCGAATTACACACGCCCAGGCAGCGCGTAATACAAATAAATTTGCCATATCGCCAAGTTTTTCCTTTTTCTTTTATTTTTATTTATTTTTTTCTCATCACAAAACACCGAATTTGCTTTGCCGGCACAAAATGTTCTTCAGCATGTGCCAGCCAGGCATCTACAGTAAGAGAGAGAGAGAGAGAGAGAGCAAGAGTGAGAGAGAGATAGCTTCTTCATTCTTAGATTTGTGTGAAGATATATCACCAGCTCAGCTGCAGTCCAGTTCGTTTCGCCAACTGCCAACGAACAACAAAGCAAGCAATCGCCAAGCGCCAACTCCTCAATCTTTTAGCTGTCGTCTCCACTTCATTGCGAATGCTGACTTTGCCTTTGGCTTTCGTTTCGAGCTCTTCATCTTAGATGCTGTCTATGTCTATCAGTTCGTGTCTGTCCTTTATTATTATTATTTTTATGTACTCGCATTTTTATTTGGCCTCAACGACGATTTGCGTGGTTTGTGTATTTTACAATTTGATGTGATTTGAATTTTCAATGATGCTCCATTTTAAGCGTACAGCGGACTGCTGCGTTTGCTGCTGTGGGGTGGGAGGAGGGAGGAAGGGCGTGGCAGGCAGGGTCGAGATTGTGCGAAGCCAAATCAAGTAAAATTTCGTATGGCACACGGCGGGCCAAAATCGAAAAAAGAGAAGAACAAAATTATATAGAAAAAAAATCAACTGAAGCGTAAAGCTCGCCCCGTCAACCCACAAAAAGAGAAAATTAAAAAGAGAAGAAAGAAAAAAATGCGAAAAGATGTTCTACACTGATGACAGCGACAACAATTTGGCACACACACTAACACACATCGATACGGCTTTGGCCAATGATTTCGAATGTGTTCCGACGCATAATTTTATTTATTTTTCAATTTTGCTGCCCACTTCTTCTTCTTTTTTCTTAGCTCCTGTGGCGCGGCCTGTCTGTGTCCTTAAGCACTTTGCTTGCTTATAAGCTAAGGCTGTTATGATAGCACACCACTTCAAACCTACACACAAACTCACACACACACATTTACATTGCACACTCAAATGTGTTGACAATTTGATATCTAAGTCCCCCCCACGCTTCTTTTCTCGTTGTCGATATGCTGCTTAGATTTTTTGCTACAATATTTGTGGCTTGCCAAAATATTTGTCGCTCGACTGGCATCTACAATTTTCCACATTTTTCTCTTAGATTATTTTCCCCTTTCTTTTATATTTAGCTTCGAGTGCAGCATTTACAACTATGTAAGAATTTTTTGTATGTGCTTACAGTGAACACTCTTGAAGACATCTTATTCGATGACGTTTAAAATTGTCATCAAATGTTTTTTTTGGATTTTTAATATTTTATAAGATAATTTTTCTATTTGAAACTTGAAGAGTGGTTTTTCCTACAGATTTCACTGTTCGTTAATGTATGCTGTTTTTTCTTTCGTTTTTTCTTTTTATAGCTTTAATTTACAACATTAATTTCCTTCAATGAACTTTTTCCATTCGAAAATTCTTGCCACAGTCTTGGCGTTTTTGGCAGTGGGTTGTGTTGTTGTTGTTGTTGTTGCATGCTTGTTTGTGTTGTTATTGTTGTAAGTGGTGTTGGCCAAAAAACGAAATCGACACCCCCACAAAAAGTGTTGACGACTTAAACGCCAACACATGCGAATTTGGCAAACAAATTACCCCAAAAATGCATCGAAACCGAAAATTGCAGCCAAATCGGAACCAAATACAACAACCATAAGTTGAGTGAGTGGTGGTGGTGGTGGTTGGTGGCTGGCACCACTTCATCCAGCAGATGGAGTGGCTAAATAGATAGCAGAGTCAAACCATTCGCAGTATGTCTGTATGTTTGGGCGTTGATAATTGAATTGAAAAGTTTTTCGCCGCACTTTTGGCATGCCAATTGATGGGACAGCGACAAAATACCGAATACACAGTTAAGCCACAGCCAACAGTTAAGGCGGCATAATTTGTGGATTGTGCAACACACAACGCGCGCATATAGGCAAACGTTTAAATGGAAACTGGAAATTGGAAAAGCGCAGGCAAATTAATGGGCGGGGAAGAAAAAAGAAGAAAAAAACAAGAATAGCAAAACGTAAGCATACAAAATGGCAAAGCATAAACGGTTTTAGGCACAATGAATGTGACCATAATAATAAAACGAAATAAATCAGTTTTAAGTTCTCAAGATTTCCACCAAGTCCCCCATTTTGTCCGTACCAACTATGCAACTCCCTACCTTTAGCCAAAAGCATTTCTATTTCACACTCGACTTTAAATAATAATTGACTTATTGAGTTATATAGTAAATAAACTGTGAATAGTTTGATTGTATTCCTTACTTAAAACTCGAATTACTTGAAGCCATTTGAAGTATTCAGTGTGTAAGGGCATCTGAGTGTCGAGTTTCTCACTTTGGCTTTGCCTTTGCGTTTGCCATGATTCCTTTTTATTATAGCCTCGTACATTAGCATTGCCTCTTTTGCGCCAATGTCACTTGGCCCGCTTGCTAGCTGGCTGGCTGGCTGCAGTTCTCCAGACAGCGACTTGCAGCGCATTTTCATAAGACATAAATTCTGCGATTTAGCTAAATGCGCTCTACGGACTTTGGCTCGGTAATTTGTGGCATGCCAGGCCAGGCCAGGCCAAAAGGAAGTGCAGCGCTCAGCGGGAGAGAGAGGAAGATAACAGGGCGCTCAGAGACGAAAAAACAAAGAGAGCGAGAAAGAGCTTGACTTGAAGATGCTCTATTAAAAATATTTTTCTTTTTTAGTTCCACGGTTTGCCGACTTAAATGTTAAATAGATCTTAAACTTGTTCCTTATGATCATCAATACTATTCCAAGTTATGAATAATGACAACTCTGGCTTATGATCCATAATCGATTTCTATCGATATACGATAAATAATCAAGTAAATGGTAATCCAATATATATTTGGTGAGCGTGCATAAATAAATATATATAGTATTAACGTGACTTAAATGGAAACTAAACCAAATGCATTTTCCTTTTACTATATTTTTACAAGTTCATAAAGCCCCTTTTACGGATGTGTGCGGGGTATAATCAGCAAAGAAAAGAAAAGAAAAAGAACTTTTGTATTGGCATTAAATTACACTCGCACATGGGAGGCTCCAACAACAACAACAACAACAGCGAAACGATGCAAAAAGCCTCAGACAAGGCGACGCTGCAACAGCGATGGCAACGGCGACAAGAGCTCATATTGCTTTCGGGCTGTCTCTGTGTGTGTGCATATTCATAGTTTGCAATATATTCCAATTGCCTCTATTTCCGTCCTCTCTCCCCCCTCTCCGCTCACACACTGCTTGCACAAACTTTTTTACTGGCTGGTTATGCGCTTTTAATGGCACATTTTGTGCGTAAATTGCATTAATTCAAGGCGTTCAAGGCGCACACGTTTAGCCCCAAAAACGCTAGAGAGACACATCGTTTGGAGGGGTGGGGGGGTGCAAGGTAGTGTTGGCATCGAATAGTATGACAAACGACCAAGTGGCAGCCAAATGGCCAATGGCGTTGTCAAAGTGCCACTGGTGATTGAACGATTTATGAGCCGCAGCAACTGCAACTGCAACTGCAACAGTGTGATGGGAGGTGTGGGGTGGCAGGGGTGCAACCGGTTTCGTAGCCAAGTTTCGATTTGTTTGGCTTATATCAGCAATGCAATTAAAAGCAGATGCAACAGCCAGCCCAGGCCCAGACATACAAACTTGGCCACAAACTGAGTTGGCAAAGAGTTCGAGTCGCACAATCGATTGGCAACAGAGCAAAGTTGTAGACAACAACAAAAAGGTTGCCGCAACCGAAATAGAAATGTTACATCCAACAGCCAATAGACAATCAAGCTGCAAGCTGCAACCTGTACCAAAAGATCATAAATCGCAATGTGCTGACTGCTTGCATTTCAAATCGTAAAGAAATCGCATTGAACTTTTTACTTGAACTTGTTCAGGACACAAACTGAACCTTACGTTAATATTATTTACACATTTTTGAATATTGTAAATGCATTTCATAACACAATAAACAAGTTTTGTTATTGTATTTGCGAATTGTTCATTACATTTTCTAAACATTGTGTGTTACGAAAAGAAAGTTTGATCAAAAATGTGTCAAGTTGTTGTAGTTGGGAAACTTCGTTCAATTCAAAAATATGTTACTGAAAAGTCTCCAAATAAATGCCACTTAATGTTGCATGTGTATCAATAGTGTCATGGGTTTCAATACAGTTCAATTTGTTCTGTTTTATGTTTGTTATAACTTCTAATACCATAGTATTTTGTGATCCGACCCTCTTAGTTACAGCAAGCACACACATACTTGAATAGTGTGCTACTTTTGTGTCCGTGTCCGTGTGTGTGTGTGGGTTGGTGTTGGTTAATACTGTTGTTCTGTGCTTATGCCTTTGATATTTAATAACACACACGCATATTATGCCACAGACAGCAGCAAACAGTAAATAACGAAGGGATTTGCTTATGCATGTCTATATGTATGGATATATATTTTTGTCAAATGATTTTTCGTGTTGCATATGCAAAAATGCATATCCAAGTGCTGAATACAAAACTAAAAGCTCTTCCTTTCTAACTAAGTGTGTATGCGTGTGTGTGTGTAAGTGTGTGTGTAAGTGTGTCGTGTATGTGTGCTAAGCGGCAAACAAAAGCTGTTTGGAAAACATAGAAAATCCCTTTGGGAAACAAAGTGCAGAGTAAAGGACACACACACACACACACACGCACACATACACTGGGTTGTGTAAGTGTCTTCGCCAACGAAACCTGCTAAGCTGCATAACTGACAAAGGCAGCAGTATAGGAGGAGGAGGAGGAGGGAAGGGAGCGATTGCTATATGTAAATCGCTGTAAGGAATTCGAGAAGCGGTATCCTTTGGATTTGGATTCGTAGCAGCAGCTGCTTTCGATTGTCACGACTGCAGTTTTAACCCAGAAACATAAATATTGCAATTTATTGCTGACACAAGAAAAACCATGCAACACACGGTGGCAAGGGAAACAAACGTGAACTCAAATGCAAAGCGCGACGAGGCCACACACACCCACACGCATACATGTGTACAAACATGTCGCGACACGTTGCAACATAATGGATCTGGTTCCTAGTGCTAAAAGCTTTTACGCCGCAAAAGCCTGAAGTCGTTCTTGCGCCACCTCAGTAAGCTGGCCGCAGGATCAGTTGAAGCACAAAGCATGGCTCAAGTTGTTTGCCAGCAGATCATCATACGCCATGTATGACACGACTTGCAGGACACAGAACTACGATACGATGAGACACGGATTGAACGAACACGCACGTAAACACAAAATGTATTTAACTTAATTTAGTTGCAGTTACTTAAAAAAGCTTTTAAAAGTAACAACACAACACAACACAACAGAACAGAACAGAACAGAAGCAGCAAACTTACTTAAAAACATTAACAAAAGTCGAAGAGGTAGCAGCAGCAAACCAAAGCAACATGTAAAAACACAAACAGCAAACAATTGAATAAACCAGAGCGGGGCAAAAGGAGAGCAACAGCGAAAGTTCGAATGGTTTTGTTGAGACTGCTCGACTTGAAGATACCGTTTAAAAGTTAACAAGCGATTTATATGTGAGCAAACGTTTTACAAAATCCTTTTTTGTTTGTTATTTGGCTTCGAGGATAAGAGAGCTTTCTGATATTTTGTATTTGGAATACTGCTAGGGATTAAAAAAGAAAGAAATCAAATATTTTTTAAAGAATTTAATGCAAATCATATTTTCTTTTGCGTCATTAATACATGCTCAATGGAATAAGCAAAAGCTAAATAAAATAATTATTTTATTTGTATGACTGGGTAAGTGATTATATATATATCAATATATGTACATATAAGTACATGTACTATAGGTCACAAAACGAAACTTCTTGCCCCAAAGAAAAAGCACTTTTTTCCAAGAGTATAAAAAACTGCGTTGCCCAAGCGAAAAGCTTGCAAAATAAACTTTTATTTACACGCACACACTAACAAACCAGCCAGCGACCCAACCACCCAGCGGCCCATGCTTAAGCCACTAGGATATATACCCGGGCAATGGCTAAGTGGACCTGTGGGGTAGCGGGCGGGGTAGGCGTGGTTGTGTTGTAGAAAATTCATTAATATGCACATACGTATGTAGATTATATGATTAAAAGTATAACACACGCACACACACACACACACGAACACACACACAACCTGCCTTAGATTTGTCATGGTTGTTGTTTGGTTTGTTGTGCAAAAGTTCTTCTTTATATATTTTTTTAAGAGAGTTTCTGTTTGCTGTTAGCTTTTTTGCTGTTTTTTGTTGTTTTCCTTTTCATTTGTTTGATTTGGCCAGGCGAGCACTTGAAACTGTGGGCATGGCTAATGGAAGTCAGTGTTACAACAAAGTAACAAAATGACACACCAGCAACAACAACAACAACAAGCTACAAACTTATAGCAAGGAAATGACAAGAGCAATGCCTTCGCAACTAGTTTTCAGCTATCCACATGTCATTAAACATGGCAAACTAATCTGTGGAGAGGGGTGAGGGTGTGGCAGGACTGTAAAAGGATCAAACGAACTGCTAAAGGGATGAATAATGTTTAGAAGGCGAACGAGCAATGTTTGCCCTGGCCAAACTATCTGCTAATGAAAAACAAGAAGGATGTAACAAACCCGCACAAAAAAAAAAACCAACAACCGAAACCCAAACCACCGAACAACCACCCAACTGAGCCACCACCCACAAAACTCATCCGGCCGCTCAAAGGGTTTCAAAGTTATTTGTTTGTCCAACGGAAATGCATCAAAATAAATGCTAGCCAAAAGCAAAACGAAGTCAAATGCAAATATCACGACTGACGAGAGTGTGTTCGTGTGCGTGTGTGAGTGTGTTGTGCGCCACTGGACATTGACAAATATGGGCATTGGGGCCTAAACAAATATTTGGCACACTTTTGCCAACAACAGTCGCTTCTAGCCCAAACACTCGAAAGCAATAGCAGCAGCTATTTAGAACCACGCCCAAGCCCACCCAACCCAACCCCACCCACTTATCTCCGCGTATTATAGACCAAAAAATAAAAAAAGGCTAGCAAAAAAGAATTTCTAAATATTTACCTGATCTCAAAAGTAATTAAACAAAATGCCAGCAACAGCAACACCAGCAAAAACCAACAACAAACAGCGACGACAACTTGGAAAATTTTGTCACAAGAGGCGCGATGAATAAAACAAACACAAAATATATATAGGTATGGCAAGAATATATAATGTATGTGCATACAAAAATGAAAAGGAAAGAAATGGAAAAAAAAGAGAGAAACAAAATGGCGTCGGCGTTGGCAAAATTTAATAATAGTGCAAAGTGTTTCCCAACTTTTGAGAAGTGCAGCGAGAACAACGCCAAAGAAGACAAGAAAAGCTGCAACTGGAAAACTGCGACAACAGCAACAACAACAACAACAGCAGCAATGAAATAGTTGAGAAATAATGCCAAAGTTAAGATGAAATACTCTGCCTTGAGAATAAGGCGAAAAATTTTGAACAAAAAAGGTTTATATTTTTAGAAGATTTACTTCTTTAACCTAAGATTCTTAGAAGATATAGCTGGTTGGCAATAAATATCATATAGTATATAGAAATATTTCTACGATTAAACCAAAATTACATGCGAACACTTCGAAAACTTTAAGGAAGTTTCAGATGAAACATCTATCAAAAATGTGCCTAGAACCACATAGGAACTATATCAATCAGAAAGATTCTATAATAATTACCCAAAGTAATGAGTTAAAAGACGAGTCATTTAATTACATGACAGAATAAGTGGAGAGAGAGAGAGACAAGCCATAAGAGCACCAGAAAAAGTGTAAAGAGTAGACGGAAAGACAAAAGTTTGCCTTTGCTTTTGTTAGGCATCATTCACGGCAGCCAGAAGCAGTTCTTACGACTAGCCAAGAAGTCAAAAAAGTGTAATGAAAAAAATGTTTGCAAGCAGCTAAAGAAAAGATGAGAACGAGGGCGACGCAACACCAAAAACAATAAACAACAAATGCAAAGAGAAAGGTAGCTAAGAAAAACGTAAGACGTACGAAAACTTTTCAATAGTAGTGTGACAGTGGCTGTGCCAAGATGCCAACAGCAACCAGAAGCAACAATTTTGGGCTTTGCCTCTTTCCGTTTCCGTTTTGAGGTGACATGTCTTTAAAAACTGTGTCGCAGACTCATCACCCCTCCCGCCCACACCACCACCACACCCCTACCGCACTCTTGTTGAGTGTCTGAGTACCTGCTGCTCCTGCTGCCAGCTTCAATTGACCTGCCCTGCTGCCCTTTCGCACTGCTTTCCTGGCTGCTGACAGCCACTGTAAGTAGCTATGTAATAAAATTACTTTTTAAGTGCGCTCTGCTTGGCGTACCTGTGAAAGACACACACACACACACACACAGTGAGAATGGGAGAGGTAGAGGGACGTGATGGAACCCGCTTGAGTGGCCGTGGGTCGTGAATTGGCAGTCCGCATCAAAGTCAAAGTCGGAAGTCATTTGAATTATTTAGCGCAAATGAAGCTGGAATACCAAAAACAAGTCCATAAAGAACAACGTGGCGTATGAGTAATATATGTCGAAACTTCTTAACATCATAAGTGATGTGTGTGCGTGTGTGTACATAGATTAGAATCGCCTGCGAAATAAGTTTATAGCTAGTATACTGCAAATTGGCCAACGAACTCTATCGTAAATCAGCGTAAAAGTTTTTCACTCACTTTAATTTTTGTGTTCCTTTACTTTTTTATGGCCAAGTTGGGCTGCAAGGCAGCTTGGCTGTTTTGGGAGGCGGCAACTGCAATGTGGCCCCATAAAATATGTTGCAAATTATGAAATATTTGAAACTTTAGCCTAGCAGCCTGGCAGCAGTCAAGGCAAAAGAAAATTGTGCCCTAGGATTTTCAGTTTGCTGCCTGGGTCGCCGCTGTTCGTTATGGGCATTTAAGTTTTCTGTGTGTGGTGTGGAAATAAATTTTAATCGAAAAATGCGCCAAGGCAATAAGAACGCAAAAGCTGCTCGGCCGGACAGCTGGAACTAGTTGGTTGAGGCAAGCACAGGGGCAATGCGACAAGTTTAAACTGCAACGCGGCAACCAAATGGAGCCTGAAACTGCAGACAGTCTGGGGAATATTTACAAGTATCAATCGCACACAGAAGTCAGTTGCAGCAGCAGCAGTAGCCACAGGATACTAAACACACACACACACAGTGTACTCTGTGTATGTGTGTGTTTGTCTTGTGGCACAGCCGTTACGCTTGGTTGCAACTTAAACAGTTATCAAAGTCGTATAAAATCTAAAAATATATTTTAAGCTGCGACAAACGATGCAAAAAGTAATCGAAGAACACGATTTAAAATTTAATTTCAAAATACTTTTAAGAAACAAATAAAAATATTTTTCAAGCAAAATGTGTCTCTAAACAATTCATGGCAAAATTGAGTTCTTTTGTATCTAGATATATTGAGTTTATTTTGTTGTAAAAGTTGTAAGGTTTAACTGTTAAGTTCCTAGTGTGTGTTAATGAGCTTATTATATAATATTATATATATAATAGTTTGATTAATGCTTAAAATGAATAAA
Source organism: Scaptomyza reducta (assembly GCA_035044485.1). Taxonomy (NCBI): domain Eukaryota; kingdom Metazoa; phylum Arthropoda; class Insecta; order Diptera; family Drosophilidae; genus Scaptomyza; species Scaptomyza reducta. The sequence continues at coordinate 13,854 of JAWNNV010001364.1, read as the reverse complement.
TAAGAAAGCAACTCAAGAAAATATATATTTATGACATATTTCCTTAAATGTTTGGCTTAGTATAGCTTCACGAATAAAGAAAGTTATATTTGATTATCCTTGACCTGTCAGCTAGACTGACTTTAAGTTAAAGCTTATTCCCCCTTCCCCCAACGCTCTGCACCGAAACAAAAGTACAAGCAAAATGGCCAGGCAATGAAGTCAAGTCCCAGGACGACGCGTAAACAGTAAATGAAAATGGTAAAGTAACAAAAAAAAAAAAGAGAATAACAAAACGTTGCAAAACAGGTTGAAGGCGATTTAGTTGTTGTTTTTGTTGCTTTAGCTGTGTTGCAAATTGTGACTCTCATTGGACTGCTTAAAGTTGCCTGTTGTTGCCAAACGTTGCGTTGTTCTCAGCTCATTTGGACTTAGCCCATGAATTCGACGGCAACATCGGCCTGTCTGCTGCTGCTGCTGTTGTAGCTGCTACTGCTGCTATTGTTGTTGTTGCTGCTGCTGCTGCTGTTTATATAATTTTTCGTGCGGACGTCGCATTTATAAGACTTACGGCTGGGGAAATCCTTTTCTGTTTTTTTTTTTCCTGTTCTAGCTGTTTTGCCTGCGCTGGCCAGTGAGTCGTCTCCGGGGGGCTTAATGTTGCTGTTGCAGCATCGACTTTAAGGCGCGCGCACATAAAATTTAATTAAGTGCAACAACAACAACAGCAGCAGCAGCAAAAATTCTAGTAACAGCAGCAGCAACATCGTTTATAAAATTCACATAATAACAATAAATTGTAAAATGCGCCTTGGCTACACTAAGAAAAAAACGTTGCCAAGTTTCACAAACTAGTCAAATTATTGAGTGAAAAAGTAGAAGAAGAAATATTTATTTTCCTTTTTTAAACAATATGTTGTATGTGCCTCAAGATTCGCTGAAGCTTTTATTTTGATATGGAAACGAACAAAAAAAAAATATTTCACATTTTTCCTGGTTTATTGAACGTTAGTTTCTTGGCATTATGAACATAAATGATGAAATGCCAGAAATGGTATTGTTGCAAGTAGAATTGTCATATCTTCTGATTTTTCGCTTTGTAAGTTTCTGAATATTTTCTAATGAATGATTTCTAACTTAGGAAAATATTTTACATTTTTTTTTTGAGTTTTTTTTTTGCTGAGTGTAGAGCAGCGCCTTGGACGCTGGCAGCGCTGCCAACGCTACTGGGGTATTAAAATTTATCGCCGGTTGCGTAGCACGCGCAGAAATTTTGCGTTTCACTCGCAGCTACAAAGCAGCAGCAGCAGCAGCCAGTTGGTGGGTGGGTGGCAAGTGGGGCAACTTCACTAAGCAGAAGGAACGTCTTTGCGTCCTCTAGAGAGGCGCTTGTTGCTGTTGTTGTTGTTGTTGTTGCTGTTGTTGTTGTTGTTGTTGCTGTTGCTGTTGTTGTTGCTGGTGTCTTTTTATTTCACTTAATTTTATTTCTATAAACTGTGACGCCTTCTGCTGCCACACATTCTACATAGTTGAAGCGATATATACAGCGTCACACATATGCTGCGGCACTCCCCTTTTTCTTTTCCTTTACCCCCCCAACCGTTGCTCATTAAGCAAGCAAAATCATTTGTCTTTTTTGTTTGCTTGGCTTGCTTATTCATTTGGCGCGCATTAATTACACGACACGCATACGCCGCATTGTACGTAAAGAGATGTGACTGTGAATGGGGAGGGTTGCATAATTTATTAAAAAGCAAAAAAGAGCGTGCATCCCACCTACTCTCCCTCCCCTTTAACCAGCAACCATATCATATATTCCTTGGCAGGCTCTCATGCTTATGCGCATCATTTTGGGCTGGCCAAAATTTAGCTAACATGTCAGCAGCAGTAGCCGGATAAGCAGCAACAGCAACGCGAACAGCTGAGCAGGAAGACAACGAAAGTGTGTGAGAGAGAGAGAGAGAGGGTGTGGAGTGAAGGAAGCTGTCCGTCTTGAAGCCGTTGGGGATTTGCTTGGCAGTTCGCCGGCTGAACATCATCATCAGCTGTTTTTAGCTGTTGTGCACTTGACAAAAAACTATGTGGATTAATATTATACAATATTTAATAAAAGAAAATCAACTATAGAAACAAATGCTTGAAGACAACAAAAGCTTTGCCTCAACAATAATTTATTAATATTTTTTTTTAATTTATTAATATTTTCGTAATACGTAATACGTAATACTTTTCAAGCACGAGAGAAGTGAAGAAGATATCTAGATTTGTACACATTATTCAAATATTTTTATAACTAATGTCATTCGCTGCAGAAATAGGACAATCTGATAATGTTTTTTTGTTTTCTTCAAGTGTAGTTTGGTATTGGCTTTGCCTCCTTGCAGCAATCCTCGTCAACACAAATGACTGTCTCATGTTATCTGCTAAGCTGTCTTATCTGTTTGCTCTGCCGCATCGCACTTCGCCCTCGACGCATCTCTTTCTATGTTTATCTGTCTGTTTCGGCTTCTCTCGCACAGTTCCGTTTGTTCGTCTCTCTGTCTGTCTGTCTGTCCCTCGGCCTGTTTGTCTGTCTGTCTCTGGGTCGGCTTCCAAGTGATTTCGACTTTGTTACTTATTTAATTTGTTGCTTATTTGCTCGGGCTCGACTTGACTCGACTCGCAACACATCCACGCACTTGTTTGCATATGTTTAACAAGCTCCCGATGATGCTTCTCCTAGCTATCTCTCGGCAAACAGAACATCCTGTCCTGTTCTTGTCCTTGTTTTTGGTTCATGTTCTTGTTCGGAGTGTGTTTACTTATGTTTGCTAATGATTTGCCAGCCTGCTAATCAAATTGGTTGCCCCCGAAGCCTAATGGCATTACAAATGATGCTTCCCCGAACTGAACACACACACACACACACATTGCATTATGTTTATTGATCAAGCAAAGTGAGCAAGAATATGAGAAAAAGAGATTGAGGCGAACTGGCTAAAGCAGAAGGCAGAAGCTTCAGTTAATAAATTTACTGCACACACAATGTTGTATGCAAAACACATTGTGTGGCACTGGGAAACACTTACCAATTAGGGAATTCACGGACTTTTATATTCTATTACTTCTTTTTCCAAGCTTGAACAATTTATAAAAGCCATTTCTCCGGCAACGTTATAAGTAAGTTTTTTTAATAAACTTACGAAAGAATTTTAGAATTTTTAGCTTTGGAATTAGTGATTGAAAACTTTCAAACACTTGCTTAAGGCTTTTCAAAACGGTTTTAAGTCATTAAGGTCAGTTTGCTGATATTAAAAAGAAAGATATATATCAAACAATTTTTTTTTAAAGCAGCAAGAAATGCAATAAAGATTATAATAAAATGTTTATAATAATTATAAATATTATAATAATTTTATTTGTGGAAAATGGCAACTTAAGCATTTATTTTACAGCTTCCTAGTTAATTTTTTCTCGGTTAATCTGTAATACTTTTTATTGAGTTCTTGCCTAATCCAAATATTTTTTGATGATACATTCGATATGAAATATTTTTACACAATCCCAGAAAGCATTTCTTATATTCAGTTATTGGAAAAGATTTGGTTAAGCAAAAGCTTGTCTCCATCTTTAAATTCTACTCCACAAATATACCCTTTTCCTTTACTACACACAGAGTATGTTAAGCAGTCCCTGTCCAGGGCCAATTGACCTAGCCCCCCCCTCCAAAAAAAATGAAGTGCTGCGATTTAAAGCGGTTTGCAAAGTGTTTTTCACTGTTGGCCCAAAAGCGACTATGATGAGGCCAATAAATTGGCTGGCGCACTAAATAACTGTAGCGGGATCAGGCTAGCCAAGCTAGTCCGTCTGCCACCGAACATGCATCACGTACGACACAGTTGCCCCAACCGTTTCGGTGAGTGTTGCAAGCATTGCCAGCTGTCGCTGGCAGGCAGGCCGACGGTGCAACAAAATGAATGAATGCGAAAAGAAAGCAAGAATTATGTGGCAACAGGATGCGCTGACATTTATCACCTGCGTCGCGTCGCGTCGCGTCAGACAGTGGCAGTGGCAACATCAGCATCATTGCAATTGTTTAGTTCAGGATTGGACCCTTGGCCCTGGTAAAAGTTCACTTCCTCTCTTTCACTCTCTCTCTCTCTCTCTATCGTTCTCGCTTTGACTGTCTGTGTGTTGTGGCAGTTAAAACCAAAAGTTTTGCGCCAGTTGTTTAACTTGCAGACTGTTTGATAATGCCACAACGCTGACGCTGACGCCGACGTCGACGCTGACTGCTGCTTGCGTCGCGGCAGCATTAGCATAAATTTTGAACAGCTTATGCGCGCATATGAATATATTATGCCGGTTGCCGTTATTTATGTGTACAACCGGCTACCGAAAAACTTGGCGCAACTTTGCGTTTTGGTTCGGTTCGGTTCGGGAAGGGAGAGGGAGAGGGAGAGGGGAAAACAGGAGCTTGTGGCTGGGATAATCGCTGCTTAGTGCAGTCGCGCGCATAGCGCGCCAAACCGCGCCATTGATAACCCAGTCTGCCCCACCCCCCACTCGTAGCTCCAAGCAAGCCAGGCATGCCTCTAACATACCCGCACCTTCTCTCATTCTATGCTTAAAAGCTCATTGAAGAGCATTCAAATTGAATTTACATGCAGGCAACAACTTTTGTTTACTTTTTGGCAGCAGGAACAACAACAACAACAACAGCAGTTGAAATCAAATTTAAATCCGCCCTGCCCGCCGCATTACATGGACGAGCGCCCACAATAAGCGAGCGAGAGAGAAGAATTCAACAGAAACTCACCCAAGCCAAACCAAGCAAGAAAACCAAAAGCAAATCCACCCACCCACCACCATTTGCGGCACCACGCACCACCCTGCACCGCTCAGGTGGCAGGCCAAAAACCGTTTGAAGTGTTCTTGTTCTTCTTCGCTTACAATTTCTAAGTTAGCGCTGCGTCGGGTGGGGGGAGGTGGTGGCGGGGGCGATGGTGGGTGCGTTGCCAAATTATATTTATTTATTCGTGCGCTTAACATAAAGGTGAAATTAGCGCTCGCTAGATGGCGCCAATACAACGATTTATAGTCAAGCAACAATTTGCCCAAAAAAAGATAAAGAAAACTCAAAACCACAACATGCATACAAATCGGTTGATGATTGGCTTTAAATGACGATGAAGTCTCAAATGACTGACTGCTATCAACGCTTGGCCCAAACTGTAAGACACAGCTAGGACATTTGTAGCCGAAATTGTAGCCTAGGAATCGTAGGTGAACACTTAAGATCTTAAATTAGTTTAAGCTCTGTGCAGAAGGTACTCCAGAAGTATTCAAAGTATTTACACTGAATCTTAACATACAAAGTTTCCTAAAGCTTATCCCAAGTTGAGTTATTCACTTAACCCAAGATATGCTGTCTTTAGTACTCGATTATTATCGTTCTCTTCAAACTATTATCGCGAATCGGCGATATGAGCAATTAAATTTGCATTTAGAGCACAATGCGTTTGATATGTCCGCTAGGTGGCGCTACTTGCTGCTGGTCAAAGTGATTTATGTGCCATTTATATGAATGTATGCGACCTTGCTTCAAATTGCCAACAACAACAACAGCAACAGCATCGCAAATCTTTTATTGGACGCGTTTGGCAGCTCATAAACCCCAAGCACCCAAAAACAAAGCAAAGCAAAGCAAAGCCAAAGCCCCATTGAGCCGCCTATTAACCTCAACGTGTTACCTGGCACATGAATAAATCAAAGCCTTCCCAAACACTTATACACACACACACACACACCCCACTCCCCCCCCCCCCCCGTCGGTGCACAGCATGTTGCCTCCCCACCGTTTTATAGTCATTCAACTGCCAGATGATAAATGTGTTCGGGGGGTTCGTTTCGTGCTTGGCTTCGCTTCGTCTTCGATTTGCTTAACAAATTTGTAAGATTCTTAACACATTTGCATATTGCGTAAGCGAGAGGAATCCCAGCAGCTGCTCCCCCACACACACTTTTCCGCTACGTATATCATCACTTACCCCTTACAAACACCCCCCTGAACCCTTGACAAGTTGCCATTCCTGCTGCTGTCTCTATTTTTATATTGCATGCTGGATTCTACTTCTTCGTCTTCTTCTTCTTCTTATGCGTATGGCATCAAGTGTAGAAATATTTTGAACTCTGAAAATTCCTTGAGACGACTTCAACTTGGACGCTTTCGTGTGCTTTATATTGATGTGGCGTACTATTGTTGTTGTTGTTGTTACAGTTGTTGTGGTTGGTGTCGGTTTCTGTGTCGCACTGAATGAGTGGCACAGTAATGACGACATTTCCTTGCGACAACAACAGAGAAACGACACGAGTCGACTCGAGTTGAGTTGAGTTGAGACGAGACAGAGTTGCGCTATCGTTTGCTCATTTTATTGCCATCGTCAGGGTTGCCATCGACCAAAAAAAAAACGGATTTCTGTATCGAGTTTATTTATTTATCTTTCTCGCGAACGCATCCTTAGCAGGGAGTCGGATATACGTGTCGCTCAATCGATGTTGCTCAATAAAAAAAGCTACAAAAAACATGCTCTGGAATTTCCGTCGACATTTTCGCCAACATCAACGCCTTGTCCTTCATTTCCTTTCTGCTGTCTCCTGCCTCCTTGACAATCGCTGGCCTTTTGCAATGAATGCTTTTATATATTTTTTTTTTTTCTTGTTTCTTTTGGAATTTTTCTCCGATTTTCGAATGTTTCGAATGTCTGTTTGGCAGTCAACGAAATTGACCTGCATTTGTTTAGTGATTTTTTTGCGTAGCTGAAAACATTTCAAATATGCTCAAATCATTTGCTCCCTATCTCCCTCTCGTGCTGCATCGTACCACAAGACTTGCCAATGCCGCAAGTCACCTACTCCCACTGCAGCTAGCCATAAGCCTGCCACAAGACTTAGCGCCCTCGCTCCAGAAAGCAACTTTCCTCCCACACATCCAAACACTCACTCATAGTTTGGCTCTCTGCAGGTAAATTCTCTTGCAAAGCCGTTTATAACTCTTCAAAAAAGCAACAGCCTAAGCGGCTTGCGGCAAGTGCCGCTCCGTTCGTGAAAGAGAAAGCGTTAAGTCAAGAACCTTAACTCAAATAGCAATTGCATGCTAAGCACAGTTTTGTGCCTCTCAGCTCGATGGATACTTGTGGTAAAACTCTTGCTTGTAGTGCAATCACAACACATTAAACTATTAAATTTATACTTTTTATACCCTGAACCCATTGAATATAATGGTTTTGTATATATATTCTTAATCAGCATAAACAGCCGAGTCGATAGAGCTATGCCCATCTGTCAGTCTGTACTAGAGCTAGATACTTCAGATTTGGAACATAAACTCGCCTAATCCCTAGGCAGTACAAGTTTGATTCAAAATTTCGATAACTCTTTCCGATATACACATGTGATCGATAACAACCAAATCTTGAATTTGGAAAACTTTGCGATGCAGTTTGAAACATTAGACGAAATAATGACAATCTGTGATATTTTTATTGAAATCGGTTGAGAAACAACGAAGATATGGAGCATTGAAGTTAAGTCAAGTATGCAGTATACTCATACGCACATACATACTTGCAATGAGTAAATTAGTGACTGTATCAGTAAATTATAGGGTTCAGGGTATCGTCTAGTCGGGATTTGTCGACTAGAGCCTGCTTATTTGTTTCTTGGTGCTTTAAAGACGGAGTAATAGGAAAAGCAACTTATCGGGAGTCATTAGCAAATGTATATATAATATTATTATCTTAATAACTATGGCTGGATATTTGCCATAATGTCCAGTTCGAATATTTATAATATTGCTTTGTTATTGACTATATTGTATACAATTTTTAAAATTTGGCAAACTGCTAGATTTTTTTAATATATAGAATAAAGTATTAAATGGTGCAACTTTTCAATCTTTTAAGTTGAAGTATTTCAAGAAATGTATAAACATTCTTTTGAGTTAGTAGCTGTAATAAAAATGGGGATATTAAGTTCGATTTGTTTGATTTTGATAACAAACATGTCAAAACATCGAATGCAGCCTAAACTTAGTTATCAATTAATATATAACATAACACAACAATATAATTGCAGTCATTGTCCTTCTTTGGTTTATATGCCGATATGTTGTATTTTTTTTTGGATAACACTACCATTAAGATAATTTATTGCTAGCTTGTTGGCAGACACTTTGTGGCCTCTCCTTTGCCTCCCCTTGCCTTTCCATGGTGCCACTTCGCGGCTACTGCATAAATTGAATGCATGCAATTTCCGGACAAGTGGAAAAAAAGACACAGAGAGAGATAGAGAAACAGGGGGGGAAGAGAGAGAGAGAGGGAGAACGCCGGCCAACTAACCAGAGCAACACGAGCCACTCGGGCAATTATTAATGTTAATGGCTTCATTACAATTCATTCTCGTGTTGCGGCTTTTTGTTCAACTAGAACACGCCCATTTATCCGCCCACACAGCAGCCAATTGGATAAGCAGGAGGATGCGGAGAATGGGGGGGAGGATTGGGGGTCCAGTGACAGGTCCAGTGAATAAGTGTTGCAAATAAATTAACGCTAATCACTGTACTAAACTCGAAAGATTTAGCTGCCACAAACAGAAAAACGCGCACAAATCGCACGCAAATCGCGCGCGGCTATAAATTATGTTTTGCTGCGATTTGTGAAATCAATACAGCAAACCAAAGCGAAACAGAGAGCGGATAGAGACGAAGGGGAAGCTGAAAAGGTTGAGGGCGGCTGTTGACTTTAATCGCAGGTAATAGGGCGGCAAGAGAGGCGTGTCAATGTGGGCGTAGCACGAAGTGGCGAACAGGCAAACAAAAAACTCGACCGGGATTGAAAAGCCTGAGCGAGCTGAGTGACGGCAAATGATACTTTAATGTGACAGGCGGACGTTGAAGCGGGTGAAGAGGTAGCGGGCAGCGGGCAGGGAGTCAGGGAAAACTCTGTCAGCATCCTGATGATTTTTGCACCTCTTTTTGTGCTGTGGTTTTTTCTGCTCTATTGCTGTCATCATACAACAACAAAAAAAGAGGAAGGAACAGAGAGAGAGCAGAAAAAAAAAGAAACTATCCCATTCCATTCTTTGCTTGCAGCCTTTTTTTCTGCGCCGGCTTCTCCTCTTCTCGTTGTTGCTTCGTTTTTTAATTCCCGGCGCGCGCTTTCAACGCTTGTCATCTTACCGCTAATGGCGGCTACATGTCAACCACTCATCTCATGCACCGTCCCAGTCACCAGCTCCTGTCTCCTGTCTCCGTCTCCGTCTCCAACTCTGACCACAGAGCTGAGCTGTGCTGCTCGTTTTCCAGTCATTCATTCATTTAGCTGTGTGTTGTATGCAACGTCATCAGCAGCAGCACCACCAACAACTGCCACACAGTAGTGGCAACAGGATGAGCCGCTAGGTGGCGTTACAACAGCGCCCGCATGGCGACGACGTCAAGCATGAAATCGCTTTGCCAGGCAGCCATCTCTAGGCATCTGGCCAGGCAACCATATCGTCAGCCAACCTGTCGTCATAAAAATTTTTATACATAAAGAAAAATAACAACCAACAGCAGCAGTTGCTGTTGCTGTTGTTGTTGCAGGGAGTCAGGTAGAGCCAGTAGCTGGCAAAGAATTTGAGGAGCAGGCGCAGACGAAGCGAGCGGCACAATGCGTCGCCAGTAAGGCGTTAAGGGCGTTACGTGCCACACAAAAAGCACATAAAGTAAATGCTTAATTCAAAAACGAATATGAAATACACTACACACGCAACATGAGAAGAAGACAGAGAGACTCAAAAGAAACGGAATTAAAAACTGATTGAGAACATGTTTGCCACTTGCTGAAACGACAACAATCTTAGCTGTGAACACAATACATATTCTATATAGATAGCAGTCAGTCAGTGAGTTTTATTATTTGCTTTAAGAATTGACTAAAATCTGACTCGTAAATGATTTCCAGAATTCTTAATACTTCATATCGGACTCGAAAACGATTTAGATACATATAGAAATATGGTACAAACTGAAAGGGTTTTCGATAATTTCTACTGTTGGCAGGGAAGGGATGGGAAATTTACAAAGTCTTCATGTTTGATATTTCGTATTGAATTCAACCTGTCAGCTGTCTCCAAGTGCAACAATTATCGCTGAGGACTTGTTTCGGTGAGTGCAACACGAGCAAACGCAATGTGGCAAAGTGGCATGAGCAGGCAAGTGTGTGGAGGGAGGGGTTTTGGGGGAATCTGTGGGATACGGCGCATAACGCGCAATGTTTGTGCTTAAAGGGAGATCCGGCGGCTGCCAAGACACAGTTTTCGCTAATGAGTTTCCGTCTGTCTGTAGTCGATGGTTTTGTTGTTGCAGTTACTGCTCGTGTTGCTGTTGCTGTTGCTGTTACTGTTGCGGCTGCTGGTGCTGATGACGTCGCTTAATAGCCCGAGCGATAGAGCCGCCGCCGCCACCGCAGCCGCAGCCCGCCAAACCCGACACTAAATGAAGGAAACTCTTCTGATGCCTTTTGCCATTTACTATCAGTTAGCAGAGTTGCAACAGCTAGCAAACTTGCAACAGCAACAGCAGCATCTGCATCTCTGCCTTATGTATTCGCAATCATTCAATGTCATTAGCGTGGCTCATTAATTGGCCAGTCCGAATATTACATCGCCTTGCTATGTTGCTGTTGTTATTGTTGCTGTTGTTTGCACTGACAACAACGAACGAAAACAAACAAACAAACAAAACTGGCAAACTGGCAAACACAACAGTCAGTCAGTCAATCCATCAGTGAGTCATTCACGCGCTGACAAGTCAAACAAGGCGACAAGGACAAGGACGTTGTTGCCACTGTCGACTGTCGACTGTCGCCTGTCACAGCAAACAGCAAACAGCAAGCAGCAACAACAACAATTGATACAAAAGGCAGCAGGAACAAGCTAATCCCCAAGTGAATTTCAGTTGGAGCGCTGGAGCTTCGGCAACATTGCCAAACGACAACATTGGTTAAGTATCTTGAAATATTATTTACACTTTACGCAAAAGACTCAACTCAAACACAGAAGCTGAAGCCCAACCAGAAGCAGAAGCTGACAAAAAGCAAAAGATGATACACTAAAAAAAAATAAGAAATGAATCTTGTTGCTTGTTATTACATTAAATATTTTATTTTTAATTTCTTAAAGTTTTTAATTACGCTGAAACTTAGTTAAATAATCCAAGCAAACTTTTTCGAATTTGTACTTTTAAGGCTCATTCATTTTGAAGTGTATGCCACAGGAAGCCCATTGCTGTGCTTCGCATCACTTGCAACACTCAACTGTTCTTGTTGTTGTTGCCTGACTGCTAGTCAAATAAGTTAATCGCTTTACCAAACTGATGATGCAGCGGGCGTTGCTGTGGCAGGGGAGCGGCAAGGGCAAGCAGCCGGTCAGCGGCAATTGAGTCAAATTGTGAACCGGTTAGCAGAGACTTTGCTGTCATATTTTTAGCTTAGAACAACCAGCCACTGCAACTCTCTCACCCCTCGCCACACGCTCTGCCCCTTCACGCCATATGCAAAACTATTTTTAAATGACATCGCAGGCAGACAAAACGGCGCAGACAACGAGAAACGCTGCAAATCGAAGTGAACAACCAGAAGTAGACAGACAAAAACAACAAAAAGCAACACCATCAAGAAGAATCAGCTCAAGCTAAAGATTCGAATAGTGAGTTGGAGTTGGGTATGGAAATGGAAATGGAAATGGAGACGCCAGGCGTTGTTCATGTCGACCTTTTGGTGAATCGTTGATGTTGCGGTCAAATGATGGCCTGTACAAACGCTTGAATAAAGTTAAACTCGATGTGGATGTTCACGTTTTGCTTTGAATTGAAATTGCATTTGCCTTTCGAGTTTAATTGAAATGCATTGTTTCAAGGCGTCGACGGAGCCATTTACGTCATTTGCACTTGTCGGCATCAGAAGAAAGTAAAATGTGTTTTTTCTTTCTGTTTTTATTTGTCTCGAAGAAATTTTGATGCATAATACAGTAAGCCAGTAAATCGGATTGAATTGCTCGATGGTCGCTGTTCCCTGTACATACTCGCTCAATCAACAGTCTGCTGCAATTCGTGATATAAAGCTAAAATGGCTTCGATTTTCGCATAGCCATTACGAATGTATAGGGTATATCTATGCGTATACGCAATATGCGCATTATTTGAACAGAAGCTTTTCCAACTTTTGTATCTTTTGTGTCCTCTTGACAATGGAGGCCCTTCAGACACCAAACAAACGAAACAAAATGCGCAAAGTAAATTGATTTCGAAATGGAGAGAAGAAAAAAACAAATATTATAATTACGCATTAGGCCTGTTTGGGTTTAATGTGATCCGCATCACCCCTCCCCCCACCCGCTATCGTTATGTACAAATATGTGTTTGAGGTCCGAGCAGCATTTGGGCCATGTTAATTGGCCAATTTGAAGCGTGACGCATTTTTACTCTTGACACAGCAGCAGCTTTTTTTTTGTTGGATTTTTTATTTATTTCAATATATATATTTTGTTTTTGTGTTGACTTACCTCTTTAACCGCCTAAAGAGCTATGACAAGGGGGCCGAGGGGAGGGAAAGCAAAGGTCTGGCAGTGTCTGGCATCAAACGCATATCATTTGATTACAATTTGAAGGGCCGCCGTCCGCAACGTCCCGCCCCCCCGCTCTATGCATCTTTGCATCTTTTGTGGCTTTTGTGTAAACTTTTGTGTGAGAGCGAGATAATTGAAAATTAATTGCCTTGGACAGCTGAACATAAAGGCATGAACGTGGAGCAGCACCCAAAAAGCAATGTCGAAAAATCTCTCAATTGGCTGCTGCCCGGGCAACCAGATCTCAGCCATAACCCGTAACAGCGCCAACCAAAGCAGATTAGCCACGAAATGAAACAAACGGAACGGGTTATTTAATTACGTTTGACGCGCCCAATGCTGGTTCAGAGTAGTATTCGGGGCACGTTTATGCATGCATGTAAGTGATTGCTGTCGATTCTCTCTGTCGGTGAGTGGGTTTTTGTTTGGGAGGCGAAACGCGATCGGATCGCGTGCAACACCTAGCGTCTCGAAACGGAAGCTTGTCACACGCAAAATTGATTGAGTTTCGACAAATTTCGGCCCAAGAACCAGAATTTGAAACGCCAGATGCTGGTCGGCACAAAAATCTTCTAATAAACTTGTGCGAAAGAAAGGCAAACGGCAACGGCAAAGTCGTTTGTGTTTGTCATTGTGCGAATGCGAATTCGAATGTGAATCTGAATCTCCATGTGGACAATGCTCATGTCCATCATATGATTTGTGTGTGTGTGTGTGTGTGTGGGTGTGTGTGTGGGTGTGTGTGTGGGAGGGGGCGTGGCCATGGGCCCATTGCACAATCAACGGACAAACAAACAAGATTTCACAATCAGCGATGGCCCCAAAAGTCCTTTCGAATTTCGAGTTAAGTGACTCAAAAAGAGGCTACAGGAGCGTAGGAGTGAGAGAGAGGGGATAAGTGGTGGAGGGAGAAGTTTAAGCTGGAGGCAAATGGTAGTTGCAGTTGTTGTCATACCAATTAACCCAGCTAAAAATTAGGTATATTGAAGCCGTGAAATTTTTGCTTGTAGCAGGCATAATATATCACATATGCATATGTATTCATATACAATGCAGAATATATAGCTTTTGTCTTGTATGCTCTGACATAATATTGAACAGCTGAAGAAATTTCATCAAAATCGTTTAAGAAACAGAGAACAAATATTTACAGGGTATCATTTAGGTCAAAATTTGGTATTGCTTAGTTTTTGTTGTTGCTACTGCTGCTGCTTCGGATGAAGCAATACG
>JAWNNV010001362.1:0-22053 GCA_035044485.1 Scaptomyza reducta | reverse complement strand
AAAGACTTTGTTTACATACTGTATATAAATACTTTCATTGAGCTAATTGATTATTGCGATTAAGGGTATTAAACGTTATGCAGCTTGTGCAACGACAACCATCTCGTATTGTTGTTGTTTGTGATGCTGCGTTTTGCCATTCCCGTTGGAATCGTTCACATGCATACACAAAAAGACGGCAGGTCATCTGCAGACGTTCTGCCATCGACAAATTTGTGTAATACAAGCCAATTATTTGCTTTTAAATTGAAATAAATTATTGATTAATACATATAATATATATATATTCATTTATATTATTAACAATTTAAATTAAATAACTTTTTTTTATTGTTTTCATTTTTTACTTAAATAGAATAAACAAGTAAGAACCCAGAAGTAAGTAAGCATACCCGAACCCTATGCTTTACGCGTTCTGTTTTTGTTTGCAAGTATGTGGGTGTGTACGCATATATTCGGAAGCATTTTAATTTCAATGCTCCATATCTCCGGTGTTTCTCAACTGATTTCAATAAAATGTTCACAGATTGTCATTGTTTAGAGGAGGCTTTTTTTTGTGTCCACCTTTGTTTGAATTGTTTTTAGAAAGTTGTGTGACTATTTTACTAAATGTAAAACACGGTAGCTTTACATTATATTCCTTCAATGGTTTATTCACAATTAACAATTAGCTTATGCGTATGCGTTTGCTTTTGTATGTTTAACTTTAATTATGTACAATTATATTACGAGCATATGTATTTGTATGTTTGACTCTAAACATTTGGTGACCCCAGTGCTGATCGCGTGTCAATCGTGACTAGCAATTAATTCGTCTTTGAACGAATATAATTCAAATGCGGCTCCTCCCTCTGACTTGGACTTTTACATGGCAAAGGCAGCATCAACTTAATGCATTAAACACGTTTTTAGCTGCTGAGCATTTCGATGAAGCTGATTTGTAGGCCCGACTTTAATCAGCGAAATGCGGACTAGCTTTGATGCTGCTCAATCCAACCTCTAGAAAGGCTCAATCTTATGGATACTTATACATACTTTTGCACAAAACCATTAAACCATTTTTACCCACTTTCAATAGGTTCAGTGTATAAAAATATTAATTTTTATACACGTACATGTATTATTATAACAATTTCATCATACCCAAGTCACAAAGTAACTTGAAGAGTTCATGCTTCGAAATATGTATTAGGTGTTCAGCATAAACAGACAGTGCCAAATACATACGAGAAAACATCAGCAATCAAAGCAAAAACGAACTCAAATATGGCGGTAAGCCCAGGAGTATAAGCAAAGAAGCGGTAATCAAAACATAAGCATTGTGATGGGTTCATGAAACGCTTTAAGAAAACTTCAATATTTATTCAAATTTGTTCGCAACCGTTTGAGGAGGCTGGCTATCGGGCGAATAAACTATTAGAGATCATACATTCGGATGTATGCGGGCCGTTTAACGTTAACTCAATCGGCGGATCAAGATATTTCTTAACATTTATAGACGATAAATCTCGATATGCAACAGCAATATTTATGAAAAAGAAAAATGAAGTCTTCGAACATTTTAAATACTACAAATCTTATGTCGAAAAACAAACAGGCCATAAAATAACAATACTTAGGAGCGACAATGGTGGTGAATATGTTAACAATGATTTTAAGCAGTATCTACAGCGTGAAGGCATAAAACGACAGCTTACACTGCTCACACACACCGCAACAGAACGGGGTAGCGGAACGTGTTAATCGTACGTTAGTAGAAATGGCACGTTGAATGTTAGTACATACAGGTCTTGAAGAAAAGTTTAGAGCGGAAGCATGTGCATGTGCGCTATATATTAGGAATCGCACACCAACAAGAGCATTAGAGGATACAACACAATTTGAAGTTTGGTTTGATAGAAAATCAGTAGTAAAACATTTAAGAACATTCGGCTGTTTAGCTATATGGCTTGAAAAAACGGAAAAACGCAAATTTAAAGCAAAATGCAAAGAATAAGTTTTTGCTGCATATAGTACAGCAACAAATAGTTATATACTATATGATCCAGAAAATAATAAGGTAGTTCTTAAGCGGGATGTAAGATTCGAAGAAAGCTTATTAATGGGGAATCAAAAAAGCCCAGATTTACCTTGTGCAGAGAAGAAAAATGTCTTTCAAAGCAACAGTGATCTAGAGGAGCAAGCAGATCATGAACAAGACGACGATCGACGATCACATACGTCTCAGACTGACTACGAGCATGTTGAGGATGACCAAAATGCTAGTTCCATACAGACTAGTAGTGAAGATGATATAGCCCCAATATATGGTCCGGGGCGACCACGCTTCGTGCGAACAGGCGCACCAGGTAGACTGGCAAAAAATAAGCTTAACGTAATGCAGACAATAGAAGACGCTGAAGTTCCAGCTAACGTTAAGATGGCGCTATGTAGCACTCAAGCGGAGGAATGGAAGAAGGCGATGCAGCTTGAGTATGACTCGCTGGTTGCTAATAACACATGGTCATTAGTTGACCTACCTCCTGGAAAGAAAACTATCGGATGCAAATGGGTATATAGCTTGAAACGGAACTCCGATGGTACCATAGATTGATTCAAGGCAAGATTAGTTGCGAAGGGATGCAACCAACAGTACGGAGTTAACTATGAAGAAACCTACTCTCCCGTTGTGCGTTATGCAACAATACGTATGGTATTCGCACTTGCAGCAGAATTTCAATTACACATGCATCAAATGGACGTATGCACGGCATATTTAAATGGTGAGCTAAATGATGAGATATATATGAAGCAACTTGAAGAATTTTGCAGCAAAAAATATCCAAGCCGAGTTGACAAACTTCAAAAAGCTATTTACGGATTAAAACAGTCTGGACGCGAATGGAACGCGAAACTGGATGAAGCTTTAGGAAATTATGGATTTGTTCCATGTAGCAGCGAGCCATGTTTATATACATTGCATATTGAAGGCAATATTAACATAGTTGCAGTTTATGTCGATGACATATTAATAGTGAGGAAGAGCAAGAAGGACTTGTTTGCAATCAAGCAATACATTGGAAAAAAGTTTAAGTCAGTCGAGAAGGGTAAAGTTGAGGACTTTTTGGGCTTCGAGATAGAGCGATCTGAAGATACTGGCGATGCGTTTGTGTATCAAACCAAGTATATCAATACATTCCTGCAACAATACAACATGCAAAACTGTAGGTCAGTGGCGACACCGTTGGATGCAGGATATCAAATTCAATCAAAAGACGATTCAAAACTCGTGGACGCAACAAAGTATCAAGCTCTTATAGGCAGCTTGATGTACTTGGCAATATCAACACGACCGGACATACTTCATTCAGTATGCAAGTTATCGCAGAACAATAAAAACCCGACGAGCGAGAATGATGCTGGCGCTAAACACATACTGCGATATTTATTTGGAACAAATGATCTTAATTTGCACTACACGAAAACTGGCAAACAAATAGAGGGATATACCGACGCAGATTGGGGCGGTAATATAATTGATCGCAGATCTTTCACAGGATTTATGTTCTTCCTGGGTGGAACGGCATTTTCATGGGAGTCGCACAAGCAAAACACGGTGGCCTTAAGTAGCACAGAGGCAGAATATATGGCGTTGGCATCAGCAGCAAAAGAAGCTGTGTATCTAAGACGTCTGATGAAGGAAATTGGGTGTTTTAATACTGATCAACCATTGTGTGTCAATGGCGATAATCTTAGCGCTCAACAATTGGCTAAAAATCATATGTATCACGCCCGAAGTAAACATATTGATATAAGATATCATTTTATAAGAGAATTAGTGGAAAATAATGAAATTGTTCTGAAGTACGTTGATACAACAAATATGATAGCAGATATTTGCACAAAAAATCTAAATAAGCAAAAACACAAAAAATTGTTAAGTATCTATCATAATAGGTCTAAAAAGTATTGTGTGTCAATAACTTTATAATGAAATTTCTATTGAAGAACATTTGTGTTGAGAAGAGGTGTTGAAATTAAGTTAAATACTATACAACTCAAAATGTAAGTAGTCGTAAGTCTGGTACCCCTTTTTAGAGGAGCGCACAATATGTATAATGGAATGATCGCGCCACGAACATTAGTACGTAGGTGAATGCCATTGAATAAAGAGCACAAGAATATTATACGTCTGTCGGGTCTTTTACTTTGCAAAGGCTTTATCCACAATATATAACAACAGTTTCTTCTCTTGGCTTACATTCTCATTACGAGCCGGTTCACCCGATAAACCCATTTCCATCATAAACTCTTAAATATATACTTATGTGGAGCAGTGTAAAAAAATATGTCACTTTTATATAGCTTATACACCCAGTAAAATTGATATTTGTGCATCATATTTTCTTAATTTTTTTCGGAACTTTTACTTGCTCGATTTTGTTTAATATTTGTCTTAAGGTAGTTGGTATATACATTTAATACACAAAATTTTTGTTTCAGTTGTAATTTATTTTATTAAGAAATTATTTCTTTGAAAGAAATCTAATTTATGAAATGTAATTTATTTTATTAAGAAATTGTTTCTTTGAAAGAAATCTTCATGTAAAGTTGGTATTTGTGCAAAACTTCAAATTAACAAATATTAGAGAAATTAAGTAATTTCATTAAGTTAAATTTATTAAATAATACGAAATACATTCGCCTTTATGTTGTTCAACTAATTTCAATCGGCAGGACATCGAATTTACTAAGTTTTCTAATGTTTTCTCCTCGATAGATGCCTGAAAAATTGCCGTTTTTAAGTCCTTTAAGGACTCGAATTGCCTTCCTCCCTCATACATATTTGCTGAAAGTATTCCCCAAAGGTCCTCAACTTAGTGCTGGCCACTGCAATAAGGGGATATTTTTTGACTTTAAAAACGTCATCGTATGCATTGCAACATGTATAATAGCGTTATCCTGTTGAAATATCCAGTCCACATCATGGAATTCCTCCGAAAATTATATAAGTTCTTTAAGGATATCCAAATACATTTGCGCATTCATTGGTCCCGACATAAATCAAATATGAGACTTTCCAGCAGAGCCAAATGTCGCTCATACTATCAGAGAGCCACCACCATGGTTCCGCTTATGGCAAGTCTGCCGGGGGATGTCTTGGGTCCTGCCTATCCTGATTTCCGTCTGGTCCGTCTAAATTGAACTTTTTTTCATCACTGAAACCAACTTTTTGAAACTTGCGTCCCCAAAACTTATATTTTTCATAAAAGAAAAATCGGGCCTTTTTATGCCGAGGCAACAGTTTTGGTTTCCTTACTTCGCGGTGTATTAAGGTGCAACTCCTTTCGGCAAATCTGTTGCACTCTCTGCCTAGTTATTGGCAACTTCAACTGTGCTTTTTTTTTTTGGGCGCAACTCATCGACTTAGCCGCTGCTATCGCTCTAATATATGTTTTAGTGCGCGCATCAACTTTTGACCTTTGCGGTTGTTTTGAGCGTATTTTCCGGATTTTTCAAATAGTTAGCGACTGTATTTCGATGCCGGCTAAATTTTTGCATATTTCAGTAATTTTAATGCCACATTCAGTCATAGTTTCAATTTTTTCTTTTTCGCTCAACTCCGCTGCAAGAACCATTTTTTACCAAAAATTGTCAAAATATCAAAAAAAAATTAAAAAAGTGCAACAATTTTAATACAGAACAATTATAAAACAATATTTTAATAACCTTAACAAAATCCATTCCATTCAAAATGTAAATGAAAAATTTTGCACAAATATCAACTTTCTATTGAAGGCATGTTTTTGTCCCGTCTTTGTCGTAACGGGACTATAGATTAAAAGCTAATTAGAAATAAATGCATGGAATAACATCACAAAACGTAAGAGATAAGACGTGTATACTCAAAACATTAATACCGATATAACAAAACCTGTAACATGCAAAGCAAATTTTGCACAAATATCAACTTTACTGGGTGTATTTATCGCATGTGTTGAATGTAATTCGTTTACAAACCTCTCAAAAAATTTACGAGGTGGAGGT
This sequence comes from Scaptomyza reducta, assembly GCA_035044485.1. Taxonomy (NCBI): domain Eukaryota; kingdom Metazoa; phylum Arthropoda; class Insecta; order Diptera; family Drosophilidae; genus Scaptomyza; species Scaptomyza reducta. Next base: position 16,026 of record JAWNNV010001362.1, on the reverse strand, counting down.
AAAGGTGGCCACTCAGCATTTAAGATATTTGCAGATAAAGTCGTTTCGGGGTTTCTGAGCTCTGTAGACATCGTAGATGTACGCTTTTTAGTACGAGGCGGTGCTTGTGGAAATTTTAAACACTCATTGCCGTCCATATGGATTCCTTTAAAAATGCTAAGATGTAATAAAAGGAAAGTTTTACTAAAAGAACAAGTAAGAAAGCTGTTTTCGGCGGGCCGAAAGTATTATAAACTTTAAAAAAAAGTCTATTTGTTGTAAAACCATATTACAGATCTTAAATTTGAGTGACAGCCATATTATAAGTTGTCTGATCTAGCCGATTTCGACAATTATTACACCATAGCAAAAAAAACATCAGCAAAGTCTCTTGATATAAAAAAAAAAAATCGAAAATGTTGGAAGCAACCGCTTAATACTCTGATACCAGTATGAACAAGTACGAAGGCTCTAGTCGGGCTTTCCCGAACACAGCTATAATAAGTAATATTGTGAACAGAAATTTGCAACTAATTTATTATATATACATTCAGTCTAAGTAAATATCTACAAAGATAATTTTCACTATCCTGAATACTCAAAGAAATTATGGTATGGTACTGTAAACTGTGTCAAAAGTCCTGCAGCTTATTTTCCCATTTAACAAATATTCAAATCTAACAAGCTCCTTTTCTGAGAAGTTCGTTATACATAGGCCCACATCTACCGAATTTACTTAAACACAAATTAAAATCACCCAATATTATACAATTTTTATTCAAAAACGAATACTGCTGAAATATTCCTCAAATTCTGTTTTAAATGTTGACAGTGGATAGGATGGAGTTTTAGAAATAACAATAAGACCAATAGATATATATTCGAAAAAGACTGATCCAGATCTTTTTGTACCGCTAAATAAAGTAAGTAAATTATTCCTAACGTGATTTACAGTCTTGTCGTCGTTTTTGGAAAGCCTGGGAGGTGTAATGTCTCCAACCATAAACCCGATGCTGATGTTGTCCTACTACAAGCAAGGGCAAGTATCATCCACCACTTTGCTATACGTCTATGTTTTTTGTATATAATTATAACTTCTGCTGGCAAAAATGGAAACTGCTTACGGTCAATATTAACTTGCTCGTTTCTTTTCTTTTATATTTTATTATTTTTTTTTTTTATGAATCGGGGTCCCAGAAGGTTGTGAGGGTTCGATGATCGAGCGAATTTATCTTTAATATTTATTTAAGTTCAAATTCAAATTCTAACCATAACGGTTTCGTCGGCGATTTGACCGCCGAAATTTAAAGGTCTGGCAACCCAGACGATCAGCTGATTGGCATGCAACTATGCACGGCTGCGCTTTGAAGTGATGCACCGGCAGCTTCACGCATTTCCGGCATTACACTGTAAAACGTTTTGGTGAAGAGACGCGGTGATAAAAACTTAATCTGGAGCATCGAGCTTCCACGTGCCATTAAGTTAAAAGGCAACGTGATCTTTTGCACCGGCGGCCGAAACAAAGCTTGCCGCGGCCTATATTGTGCCAAACAGGCGATGCATTCGCAGGTTTAGCTTAGGCTAAAGACACCGTCTCCACCACCCACGCCGTCCGCGTCTTCCGCGGCACCCTACCCCCATAAGGCGGCAATAAGTTATCCATTGGAAGCGTGATAAAGCTAAATGAGGCCAAAGACTACTCCCTTAGCCGTTGGAGGAGGCCAGAAGCGTTAAGACACGCATAACCTCCCCAAAACTATACAGAGGCGTGACCGACCAGAGCGAAACGACTTAAGCGATTTCTTGCAATTTTGTATCAAAGGGATAAGTTTGAAATTTTGAATTTGGATTAAATAGTGTTAATTCCTACTTATAATTTTTATGTACTTTATCTTTTTAAGCTATGTTCGCTTTGGTGTTTTTTTTTTTTATACAGACATCAATACACACCCCAACTACATATACACCTACACATACAGCTATACCCCTCGTCGTCATCAGGCCTGCTGACATCGATGGAACAAGCGTGAGTACGGCCCAGCCGAAAATTAACGAAGGTATCCCAAAACTAGTAAACAATTAAATAACTACAACAAAGAAAAGAACCAGAAAAAAACTAAGACACACCAAATAAACGCGCATAATAGAATGAATCTCTACTAACAAAAATTGTTAATGATAGTAATTAAAAATTATAAACCTACAGGGAAACATGGGACAGGCTGGACAAGCGATACAACAAACAATCGCTAATCATCCGTTCATTCTTGAACAGTTTCATGACGCTTGCTAGTGCCGCAACCACAAACATAACCACAATACGGAAATTGGCAGACGGCGCTGACGAAGTTATTCGTGGTTTGCGCGCACTTAATTGTGACCATCGAGATCCCTGGCTTATTTTCATATTGTTATCAAAGTTGGATGTCGAAACTCGCCAAGCATGGGCACAGTGCACAGAATCTGAGGAAGTTGGTGTGTCTATCAACCAATTTCTGAAATTTCTAACCTCACGTTGCGACACATTAGAAGCCAGTCAACTCGTTCGTACACCACAGGCTCGACGATTAGCTACAACACATCACGCGGATGCTCACCAGCGACGGGATGAGCCACAGTGTTTTGCATGCCAGCAGAATCATCAACTTTTCCGATGTAACCAATTCTTAGCATTGGACATCGCAGCTCGCCGAGATCTTGTGAAGAAAAAGAAGCTCTGTTTCAATTGCCTCAGCCCCTCACACATGGTTGGCAATTGTACATCGAAAAACACGTGTCGGATCTGCCAGCGCAAACATCATTCTTTGGTTCACGGTTCGCGGCAGCACGGTGACCATGGTATCAACGTTGTGCAAGCAAACATTGCCAACAGCGATTCAATTGTCATCAAACAGCCTCAACCACTAGAAGGGGAGACCAATCCTCCCACTAATAGCAACTTTTCTCATCATACTCTGGAGAATATTCCGAAGGTTGGTTCGCAAACACTATTGCCAACCATTCTTGCAGACGTCATCGACGCCTGGGGAAATACTACAACGTGCAGGATGCTTCTGGACACAGGATCTACTATAACAATGGCATCGGAATCATTTGTCCAGCAGATAGGCGTGCGTCGAACGCACGCACGCATTTCAGTTCTTGGTCTTGCAGCCAACAGTGCTGGAGTTACATTCTTTAAGCTACGCTCTCGCCATTCGAACCAAGTCATCGAATTGGCTTCGTATATCTTGACTACGCTGACGACGTCGCTACCAGGGCAAGCTCTAGACACCTCTTCTCCAGCGTGGAAGCAAATTTGCGCGCTTCCGTTAGCTGATCCAACTTTTAACACACCGGGATCTATTGACGTTATCGTTGGATCAGATCAACTATGGTCTCTTTATACTGGAGAAAGAAAATCTTTTGGTAAAAACATTCCTATAGCTCTCAATACAATTTTTGGTTGGATTATCGCAGGTTCGTACACTGTACTCGATGAACCCATAGCTCCTGCCGTCACACACCACGCAGACCTTGACACAATGGTTCGGTCTCTCTTGGAGATGGATAATATTCAGCCCAGTCAAGCTCTCTTAGACGCCAGTGATCCAACAGAGCGTCATTTTGTGTCCACTCACAAGCGCTCCCAAGACGGAGTGTATATTGTCGAGTATCCGTTTAAGGATGAAGCGCCACCTTTCGCTTCAACACTACCACAGGCCATCAATCGCATGGTCTCACTAGAACGAAAATTTCGTCGCTACCCAGAGCTTAAGCAGCAATACGTGAGTTTTTTGGATGACTATTTGCAACGTGGTCATATGGAGCAGCTTCCAGCAACTCAAGCTGAGGACTGCTCTGAGACTTGCGTATATTTGCCGCATCATGCCGTATTAAAGTTGGATAGTCTAACTACCAAATGTCGGGTAGTTTTTGATGGATCTGGAAAGGACAGCTCTGGGATTTCGCTCAACGAGAGACTTCATATTGGTCCACCGATTCAACGTGATCTTATCGGCGTGTGCCTACGCTTCCGACAGCAACGATATGTTTTCTGCGCCGATATTGAAAAGATGTTCCGTGGAATTCAGGTTTCCAAACCCCACACCAATTTTCAAAGAATTGTTTGGCGTACGAATGAGAATGAACCACTGCTTCATTTTCGCCTGCTGACGGTTACGTATGGGCTAGCACCCTCTCCATATTTGGCTGTTCGAGTTTTAAAGCAGTTAGCCGAAGATCATCGCCTAGAATACCCTAATGCAGGACGGGCTTTAACCTTTGACGCTTACGTAGATGACATCTTAACGGGATGCGACTCGGTTGATGAGCTTTTGTTGCTGAAAACTGAGCTTGTTGGACTTCTGGATCAGGCGAAGTTCAAGCTGCGTAAATGGAGCTCCAACTGTTGGCGCCTTCTGCTGTCAGTGCCCTATGAGGATCGATGCTACGACTCTATCCAACTAAACAACAACACAACAGTGGAAAACCCTGTCAAGATCCTCGGCCTCCAGTGGAATCCAAGTCGAGATGTGTTGTTCATCAAAGTAACAGATTTTGATACAAGCACTACCCTTACAAAACGTGAATTATTATCACAACTTTCCAAAGTCTACGACCCGCTTGGTTTGGCTGCTCCAACCACCGTATTACTTAAACTCGTATTCCACGAAAGTTGGACCTCAGTCCTACAGTGGGATGATCCGATTCCCGAAGCTACGAGCTCACGCTGGAGAGCACTGGTTGAAGATCTACCATCGCTCACACAATGCCAAGTACCTCGATATATCGCCTCGCCATTTCAACAAATTCAACTGCATGGATTTGCTGACGCATCTATGCATGCCTATGGAGCTGTAGTCTACAGTCGGGTTGCAATTGGAGACAGTTTCCACATCACTCTTGTAGCTGCTAAAACAAGAGTGGCCCCACTCAAGCCAGTATCCATTCCACGGTTGGAATTGAATGCTGCTCTGCTCCTTTCACGTTTGCTGACCGTAATCAGAACTTCATTAACGATTCCTATTTTCAGCATCAATTGCTGGACAGATTCGGAGATAGTGCTACACTGGTTATCAGCACCACCACGGCACTGGAACACATACGTCTGCAACAGAACCGCAGAAATCCTGAACGATTTTCCACGTAGCTGCTGGGGCTATGTACGTCCGGAGGACAACCCTGCCAATTGCGCCTCCAGAGGACTTCACCCGTCAAAACTTCTGGAACACGAACTTTGGTGGACAGGTCCGCCCTGGCTGGCCATGCCACAACCCAATTGGCCACCGTCGACCAGCAAATTTCGAGTTTTGTCCAATCCTGAGGTCGACATTGAGAAACGTTCAAACCAGCCAACAACACTACATAGCTTTCCTGACGAAAGTATCGCCGAGTTGCTCATCAATAAGATTTCATCATGGACGCGTTTGGTCAGGGTGACGAGCTATTGTTATCGCTTTGTTAGCAGACTACGCTCACCCCATGGGGTTACGTCTACGTTTCTCACATCAACAGAGCTGCTGGAAGCAAGATGCCACCTCATTCGGCATATCCAACCAAAGGTTTTTCACAAGGAGTACCAAAACCTAGAAAATCGATGTCAGCTTCATGCAAAATCGCAACTACTGCGATTTTCCCCATTTCTAGATGAGTATGGACTAATGCGAGTAGGAGGACGAATCGAGAAGTCAACTCTGAATTACAACGCCAAGCATCCAATTTTGATTCCAAAGAGTTCTCCAATGGCGGAACTACTCGTTCAACATTTTCATGTCAGACATTTTCACACAGGAGTTGATGCAACATTCATCACTATTCGTCAGCAATATTGGATCATGGGTGCCCGAAACCTCGTCCGAAAGGCTATTTTTCAATGCAAACGCTGTTTTCTCCAACGCAGGTGCACCAGTAACCAGATAATGGGAGAGTTGCCTACTCCTCAAGTTCAAGCAAGCCGCTGCTTTCAACATACAGGCTTGGATTATGCGGGTCCGTTTTCAATTAAGGAGTCGAAGGGACGGACACCACGGATCGGAAAGGCATTTTCAATCTTCATATGTATAACAACTAAGGCAATTCATATTGAAGTTGTAAGCGACCTAACTACCAAGGCCCTTATCGCAGCGTTTCAATGGTTCTTCGCCCGCCGATCAAGGCCAACTGATCTTTACTCAGATAACGGAACCACTTTCCATGGCAGTAATCGGATTTTAGATGAAATGCGGCTTCTGGCCATGAAGCAAGCCAAGGATGAAGAGTTAGCCAACTTTTTCGCCAATGAAGGAATTGCTTGGCACTTCATAACCCCTTCTGCGCCCCATTTTGGGGGTATATGGGAAGCGCGAGTTGATCAATAAAACTACACATGCGACGCGTTTTGGGAGTCACAGCTTTAACGTTCGAGGAACTTTGTACAGTTTTGACGCAGATTGAAGCCATTCTCAACTCCTCTTTGCCCATCGGGGGACCATACTTTAGATCCGCTCACGCCTGCTCATTTCTTGACTGGATCTCCATATACTGCGCTACCGGAACCATCACGTCTAGCTCCCTATCAACCGATTGGAGCGCTGGAACCAATTGCAAGCGAGGGTTCAAAGTTTTTGGAACCGATGGCATTCGGAGTATCTGACATCTCTTCAGGAACGTTCAAAGTGGCAGTTAGAGAAAACCAACATAAAGGTCGATACTCTGGTCGTACTCAAGGAACCTAATGTACCACCATCCAAATGGACCCTAGGACGTATCACTGAGGTGCACGCTGGTCAAGATGACAAGGTCAGGGTGGTTACAGTTAAAACCGCCAACGGAATTTACAAACGCCCAATCACTAAAGTTGCTCCACAGCCTCTTTGCTGAACAACCGTTCAGGGGGGCCGGTATGTTTGGGACCCAGACACCCTGTATATCTTTTCTTATTTCTGCGTTGCTGATAGTCGCCGTTTGATGCGTTATCTGTTCTTATATTTTTTCTTATGCACTCGCACACGCACATAGACAAAGCGCAGCTTGACTTAATATGTATTAGTAAAAGCTTTGACCAAGCGCATGGTCAACCAGTACTTTTTCATTCAGAACTTTGCTTATTAATTTTGGCTGATCTTGTCTTTGTGCGGGAAGGTACAGTCAGTCATACTTTTGCTACCAATGCAACCACAGCGCATCGCGATCTCTAAGTTAATATAAATGTTCGGTGAAATCAAATAAACAACACTTTAAACAGTAACACTTCAAGGCGTTCCATTTATATACAACGAGAGTCTAACTGGGCAAATATTTTGGAGCCTACTATAGATATTTCAACTATAATAATGAGTTTAAGGTCAATTAACCTTGAATGAAAAGTGTTTACTAAATCATCACTTCTGTATTGTACAACGAACAAGGACTGATAAATGGATAATATAAGTTGGCTTTTTCCGAAGCCAGAACCACCTCCAACAAATTCATGGTAAACAGATTTTTTCTTGGCATTGTGCAAAACGCGTGTTAAATATTGCTTTTACTTTAAAAATGGTCCAAACTGTTATACTTCCTTCGATTATAGCATATTGCGATTTTCGATACAAAACAATTTGCAATCCCGATTAACTAGTTTCCAAATTTTCATCCCTACACGGCACATAGTGTAACTAGCTCCCGAAAATAATTGCTACTGTCAGTGTTAATATTGAATCTTCTTCTTCGGATAATACACGGACTTAGTATCTTTCTTATAAAACAACTTCGGTCGCGAAGAGCAAAACTAATGCTTCATGTTTTTCCGTGTCTTTTGTTGTTGTAGTATCTAGTCGCTGGGTGGTCGATTTCTTGTCCTCCATTTTTCCAAATCGTACATATCATGTCAACAGTGATGTCTCCATAATGCTTTGACTGGCTACGGTTATTAATGAGGTGCGTATGGTACATCCTGCCGATGCTGTTAGTCGCCCAGTATTATATAACTGGATATCTTATGTTTCATCGGTGCAGACTGCAGATAATTTTAATGGAGTCTTTGTTGCAAATATCCAACGGTTCATCATTTACATTTTCTGCCACATGAATAGTTTATTGATACTTTCAATCTGGCAGAATGAATCTGTTTTGTTGTGGAATAGTTGCATTTCGCAGCTCATATCGATATAGAACAGTATTGTAGCAGATAAAATCTTTTGTGGATCTTTGATGACAGTTTTTCATGTCTTCCGTAGTCAACTCCACAAACTTATCCCGATAATTACTAATAGCAATGAATTTTTTTCGATTTTTGAACACTTGTAGTTGGTATAGGTACCAGATTGTATAGATTTCAGTCTTGAGGTTGATACCAAAGGCAACGTTATTTTAATTATAATTATTGTACACTACGGTGCCTTCCGCTTTCATAATTTTGTATGCCATGAGCATGTTCTCTGGGATGACTGGAAGCATTTGATCTGGTTTTAAATGATTTTTTTTCTCTTCACAAAATTATTCTTTGTGTGCCGATATGACTCTAGAAGAGGGCTTATGGTATTGTGGCGTACATCAGTCAGTATTTTAATGATCTCGCTTTGCATGCGTTGAAGATTGGAAGACATTGCCGTAAGCTGTGTCGACAGCATTGAAAAGTATGATAATGAGACTCATTATTTATCACATTTTTAATCTGTCAAGTGGCTTAATCGCTTTGAGTAAGCCATTTCATCTCCTTTCAAGACGTTAATAGTGGAGTCAATTAATGAAGTTTGATTTTGTAATAACTCCAGGAGATGGTTTTCATTTCCTTTTAGTATAGAATCCAATACTCCGAACAAGTTGCTTGCGATGTTCCTCACGATATCCAATGGTGCTTTCTGTTTGCGTGATTTGGTCAATAACATTTTTTCCATGAATACTTCTTCTATGTGTCGGAAGTGTTGATACATTCCCTGGCATGCAGGTATGTCAATAATTTTGGAACATGTATCTATATCGGTCCAATATGATTTTAGATCCAAGTAGGCCACTGTCGTCCATTCTGATACTGCTAATTGAGTTCTTCCAATTCTTTCAAAAAAATATGCCAGGTTTTGATCCGAACTGAGTTATGTTTATCGATTGTGCCAATGTAAGCGGCAATAGAAGCAACTTAACCAACATCGTTGTAGTTAAGGAACAGATATTAATCTCTGATTGCTCACTTTTCATAGGATCATCTACTGGTTGCTTATGGGTGGGTTCCTCTTCATTAAATAGAGGAGCTACGTGCTGAATCTCCCTCTTAAAGATTTCTTTGGAGGTTTTCACATCGACAACCCTCACAAAACTGTCTTTTCCATGGTGTACTCGAACGATTCTACCCATGGGTCTATGTAAAAATGGAGTTTTGTCTTCTTTTAGTAGAATCAGAGCTCCTTCTTTAATATTGGCTTTCGATTTTCTCCACTTTTGTCGTTGCAGCAACTGTTGAAGAGACCACTGTGTCCAGAACAAGTGTTTTAACTTAGACTCTGCTTGCCATCGTTGTCTTAGTGTTTTGGGTTGCTCAGTTGGTTCACTGTCGGCTTGCGCGGTTAGTGGTTCTCCAGTAAGAAAGTGTCCTGGTGTTAATACAGTGATATCATTTGGATCATCTGATAGAGGCGTTAACGGACGGAAATTGAGTATCGCTTCTATCTCAATTATGACGGTTTCCAACTCTTCATATGTTGTAACATTTTTTAACAGAAGATAATTTGCTGATTTTACCGCGGCTTCCCCTAGTCCGCCAAAGTGTGGTGCTCGAGGAGGTATAAATTTAAATTGGTATCCTATATTATTGCATTCCTGAATTATTGTAGCTTGAGCCTTTATGAATGTATTGAATCCTCTAGTTCTTGGAGCTTGTTTTTGTTGTTCTATTTCAGTGGGTAAAGCCTTTGCAGAGTAAAAGACCAGACAGACGTATAGTGTTCTTGTATTCTTTAATGAGTGGCATTCATTTACGTACTAATGTTCGTGGCGCTATCATTCCATTATACATATTATGCGCTCACGATACATCGATAACATTGGTTTTAAAAAGGGATATTCGCCCAAAAAATTTAAATAAGCAAAAACAAAAAAAAAATTGAAGTATGATAGGTCTAAAAAGTATTGTGTGTAAAAAAATTTATAATGAAATTTCTACTGAAGTACATTTGTGTTGAGAAGAGGTGTTGAAATTAAGTTAAATGCTATGCAACTCAAAATGTAAGTAGTCGTAAGTCTATCCAATTTCCTTCATCAGACGTCTTAGATACACAGCTTCTTTTGCTGCTGAACCCAACGCCATATATTCTGCCTCTGTGCTACTTAAGTCCACCGTGTTTTTCTTTGCGACTCCCATGCCGTTCCACCCAGGAAGAACATAAATCCTCTGAAAGATCTGCGATCAATTATATTACCGCCCCAATCTGCGTCGGTATATCCCTCTACTTGTTTGCCAGTTTTCGTGTAGTGCAAATTAAGATCCTTTGTTCCAAATAAATATCGCAGTATGTGTTTAGCGCCAGCATCATTCTCGCTCGTCGGGTTTTTATTTTTCTGCGATAATTTGCATACTGAATGACGTATGTCCGGTCGTGTTGATATTGTTGCGTCCACGAGTTTTGAGTCGTCTTTAGATTGAATTTGATATCCTGCTTCCAACGGTGTCGCCACATACCTACAGTTTTGCATGTTGTATTGTTGCAGTAATGTATTGATATACTTGGTTTGACACACAAACACATCGCCAGTATCTTCAGATCGCTCTATCTCGAAGCCCAAAAAGTCCTCAACTTTACCCTTGTCGACTGACTTAAACTTTTTTCCAATGTATTGCTTGATTGCAAACAAGGCCTTCTTGCTCTTGCTCGCTATTAATATGTCATCGACATAAACTGCAACTATGTTAATATTGTCTCCAATATGCAATGTATATAAAATTGGCTCGCTGAACAAATCCATAATTTCTTAAAGCTTCATCCAGTTTCGTGTTCCATTCGCGTCCAGACTGTTTTAATCCGTAAATTGCTTTTTAAAGTTTGTCAACTCGGCTTGCATATTTTTTGCTGCAAAATTCCTCAGGTTGCTTATGCCGTGCATACGTCCATTTGATGCATGTGTAATTGAAATTCTGCTGCAAGTGCGAATACCATACGTATTGTTGCATAACGCACAACGGGAGAGTAGGTTTCTTCATAGTTAACTCCGTACTGTTGGCTGCATCCCTTCGCAACTAATCTTGCCTTGAATCGATCTATGGTACCATCGGAGTTCCGTTTCAAGCTATATACCCATTTGCATCCGATAGTTTTCTTTCCAGGAGGTAGGTCAACTAATGACCATGTGTTATTAGCAACCAGCGAGTCATACTCAAGCTGCATCGCCTTCTTCCATTCCTCCGCTTGAGTGCTACATAGCGCCATCTTAACGTTAGCTGGAACTTCAGCGTCTTCTATTGTCTGCATTACGTTAAGCTTATTTTTTGCCAGTCTACCTGGTGCGCCTGTTCGCACGAAGCGTGGTCGCCCCGGACCATATATTGGGGCTATATCATCTTCACTACTAGTCTGTATGGAACTAGCATTTTGGTCATCCTCAACATGCTCGTAGTCAGTCTGAGACGTATGTGATCGTCGATCGTCGTCTTGTTCATGATCTGCTTGCTCCTCTAGATCACTGTTGCTTTGAAAGACATTTTTCTTCTCTGCACAAGGTAAATCTGGGCTTTTTTGATTCCCCATTAATAAGCTTTCTTCGAATCTTACATCCCGCTTAAGAACTACCTTATTATTTTCTGGATCATATAGTCTATAACTATTTGTTGCTGTACTATATGCAGCAAAAACTTATTCTTTGCATTTTGCTTTAAATTTGCGTTTTTCCGTTTTTTCAAGCCATATAGCTAAACAGCCGAATGTTCTTAAATGTTTTACTACTGATTTTCTATCAAACCAAACTTCAAATTGTGTTGTATCCTCTAATGCTCTTGTTGATTCCTAATATATAGCGCACATGCACATGCTTCCGCTCTAAACTTTTCTTCAAGACCTGTATGTACTAACATTCAACGTGCCATTTCTACTAACGTACGATTAACACGTTCCGCTACCCCGTTCTGTTGCGGTGTGTGTAGCAGTGTAAGCTGTCGTTTTATGCCTTCACGCTGTAGATACTGCTTAAAATCATTGTTAACATATTCACCACCATTGTCGCTCCTAAGTATTGTTATTTTATGGCCTGTTTGTTTTTCGACATAAGATTTGTAGTATTTAAAATGTTCGAAGACTTCATTTTTCTTTTTCATAAATATTGCTGTTGCATATTGAGATTTATCGTCTATAAATGTTAAGAAATATCTTGATCCGCCGATTGAGTTAACGTTAAACGGCCCGCATACATCCGAATGTATGATCTCTAATAGTTTATTCGCCCGATAGCCAGCCTGCGCAAACGGTTGCGAACAAATTTGAATAAATATTGAAGTTTTCTTAGATCGTTTCATGAACCCATCACAATGCTTATGTTTTGATTACCGCTTCTTTGCTTATACTCCTGGGCTTACCGCCATATTTGAGTTCGTTTTTGCTTTGATTGCTGATGTTTTCTCGTATGTATTTGGCACTGTCTGTTTATGCTGAACACCTAATACATATTTCGAAGCATGAACTCTTCAAGTTACTTTGTGACTTGGGTATGATGAAATTGTTATAATAATACATGTACGTGTATAAAAATTAATATTTTTATACACTGAACCCATTGAAAGTGGGTAAAAATGGTTTAATGGTTTTGTGCAAAAGTATGTATAAGTATCCATAAGATTGAGCCTTTCTAGGTTGGACTGAGCAGCATCAAAGCTAGTCCGCATTTCGCTGATTAAAGTCGGGCCTACAAATCAGCTTCATCGAAATGCTCAGCAGCTAAAAACGTGTTTAATGCATTAAGTTGATGCTGCCTTTGCCATGTAAAAGTCCAAGTCAGAGGGAGGAGCCGCATTTGAATTATATTCGTTCAAAGACGAATTAATTGCTAGTCACGATTGACACGCGATCAGCACTGGGGTCACCAAATGTTTAGAGTCAAACATACAAATACATACGCTCGTAATATAATTGTACATAATTAAAGTTAAACATACAAAAGCAAACGCATACGCATAAGCTAATTGTTAATTGTGAATAAACCATTGAAGGAATATAATGTAAAGCTACCGTGTTTTACATTTAGTAAAATAGTCACACAACTTTCTAAAAACAATTCAAACAAAGGTGGACACAAAAAAAAGCCTCCTCTAAACAATGACAATCTGTGAACATTTTATTGAAATCAGTTGAGAAACACCGGAGATATGGAACATTGAAATTAAGAATGTTTGCAATATATGCGTACACACCCACATACTTGCAAGCAAAGACAGAACGCGTAAAGCATAGGGGTCGGGGTATGCTTACTTACTTCTGGGTTCTTACTTGCTTATTCTATTTAAGTAAAAAATGAAAACAATAAAAAAAAGTTATTTAATTTAAATTGTTAATAATATAAATGATTATATATATATTATTTGTATTAATCAATAATTTATTTCAATTTAAAAGCAAATAATTGGCTTGTATTACACAAATTTGTCAATGGCAGAACGTCTGCAGATGACCTGCCGTCTTTTTGTGTATGCGTGTGAACGATTCCAACGGGAATTGGCAAAACGCAGCATCACAAACAACAACAATACGAGATGGTTGTCGTTGCACAAGCTGCATAACGTTTAATACCCTTAATCGCAATAATCAATTAGCTCAATGAAAGTATTTATATACAGTATGTAAACAAAGTCTTTACACAAACTGAAAAATTTTGATTTTTCCACTTTAGAGCTATAGGGGACCCGCTGGTTGTTGTTTTTAATTTTTTTTTTTTTAATTTTTATAAATAATTTAATCAATTATCTCTTAAAACTATTAAAAACATTTGAAAATAATTAATATTAACAAAGAACAATTAAAAATAATAACAAAGGCACTAAAATCAACTGACAGTTGATAACAAGTAATAAGTGTTTACACACTTCCTTTTTATACCCTTAACCCATTGAAAATGGGTAAAAAGGGTATAATGGATTTGTGCAAAAGTATGTAACAGGCAGAAGGACGTATCTCCGACCCCATAAAGTATATATATTCTTGATCAGCATCAACGCGTCGATCTCAGAGACTATAAAAGCTAGAGACTCCAGATTTGGTACATAAGCTCGCCTAACCCCCGCGCAGTACAAATTTGTTTTAGATTTTCGATAACTCTTCCCGTTTCCGATATACACATGTAATCGATAACAACAAAATCTTGAATTTAGAAAACTTTTTAAAATTTTCTATTGAAATCGGTTGAAAACACTGGAGATATGGAGTATTGAAATTAAGAAGGTATGCCCTATACGCGTATACATACAGACAATCACACATACTTGCAAGCACTGACTGTATGCGAAAATTATAGGGTTAAGGGTATAGTCTAGTCGGGATTTCTCGACTAGAGCCTTCTTACTTGTTTGGTTTGTATTCGTTGTCAATTTTGTATTTACAGTTAGTTTTTTTTAAATATATGTTCTCAGTTTATGGTATTCCATTTTCTAACAAACTTCATAAATTGAATATTGAATTGAATCATTATCGGGAGAGTTTTAGACGGTTTTTAAATGCCGGGCAAGCGGTTATGTTTTGTTCGGGAAATCGGACTCTGAGATTGCGAAATGTTTGCAATTAGCAGGAAAACTGTACACAATATTTTAAACCGCGTAAAAAACGAGGGAAGGAAAAAAACGAAGCCATCAACGGGAAGCCCGCGGGCAATAACTCAAGGGCAGAGCGAATTATGGTCAGATAGATCAATGAAAATCCAACTATTTCGAGGAAATCCAACTATTTTTAGAGGTATAGAACTTGAAGTTGGCAAAACTTTTTTAACTGGCGGCCATTTTGTCAGCTGTTAAGTGATTTATGTTTAGTTTGGTTTGGCATTTCACTTTTTCACATTTGGCGATGAAGCTCTCTTTTGGTTGAATGGATATGTCAATAAACAAAACTGCCGTATTTGGAGTGATGATAAACCTCAAGTGTATGTTGAGACACCGTTAAAACCAGAAAAACTGACTGTGTGGTGTGCTTTATGGGCTGGTGGAATAATTGGTCCGTACTTCTTTAAAAACGATGCTGGCCAGAACGTTACAGTCAATGGTGACCGCTATAGAGCGATGATTACTGACTTTTTCGTTCATCAATTGAACAACCATGATGTGCAGGAGTTGTGGTTTCAACAAGACGGCGCAACATGTCACACAGCTCGTGCCACAATTAATTTATTGAAGGAAAAGTTTGATAACCGCATATGCCAGAAATTATATTTAAATTATAATGCCAGAAGTTTGTTTTTCGAATAAAGAATAAAATAAATAAAAAAAAATCATTTATCATTTATCATTTATTCCATTTCAAAGTTTTATACCTCTAAAAAAACACCATTTAGTTTGAGAAACATATTTCTAATCACAACTGCAGCGTACGATTTTCTGCTCTTGACGAAATTGTACAGCACTTATGCCTCGCCACCGCAAGTTTCGCACAATATTTTCTGTGGCACGCTCGGCTTGGGCAGCCGGTGCAGTAATCAATTTTACTTCCACTTATTCGCAAATCAAACCTTAATGCTTGCAGATTAATTTCCAAAGCCGCGACACTTCACAAAAACGCTTGACCAAATAATAGCGGAAATGGTTGAAGCTGCAGGTGCATATGTTAGCAGCGCAGCCGCGCAGGTTGCCAGACTTGCATGCGGATCAGCTGACGGTTGGGGTTCCCAGACTTTTAATTTTGACAGTCAAATCGAAGACGAAACCCGTTACGGTTTGAATTTAAATTTGAATAATTATTAAAGTTATCTTAGATCGATTCATGCTTATGTTTTGATTATCGCTTCTTTGCTTATACTCCTGGGCTTACCGCCATATTTGAGTTCGTTTTTGCTTTGATTGCTGATGTTTTCTCGTATGTATTTGGCACTGTCTGTTTATGCTGAACACCTAATACATATTTCGATGCATGAACTCTTCAAGTTACTTTGTGACTT
>JAWNNV010001361.1:0-38616 GCA_035044485.1 Scaptomyza reducta | reverse complement strand
AGTTATAGGTGGGGAAAGTTTTGACATAGTTATAGGTTCGGAAAGTTTTGACAAAGTTATAGGTTCGGAAAGTTTTAACATGAATTTGGAAAAAAAAAACATTTTCAACTATGAATTCGGTTTAATTATTGAGATCGAGCTACGACTAAAACGCCTTTCCTTTTGAAAATCGAGTTCAGTTTTGACATAGTTATAGGTTCGGAAAATTTTGACAAAGTTATAGGTTCGGAAAGTTTTAACATGAATTTCAAAAAAAAAACATTTCCAACTATGAATTCGGTTTAATTATTGAGATCGAGCCACGACTAAAACGCCTTTCCTTTTGAAAATCGGTTCAGTTTTGACAAAGTTATAGGTCCGGATAGTTTTGACATAGTTATAGGTTCGGAAAGTTTTGACAAAGTTATAAGTTCGGAAAGTTTTAAAAAATTATAGGTTCGGAAAGTTTTGACATGAATTTCGAAAAAAAAAACATTTCCAACTATGAATTCGGTTTAATTATTGAGATCGAGCCACGACTAAAACGCCTTTCCTTTTGAAAATCGGTTCAGTTTTGACAAAGTTATAGGTTCGGAAAATTTTGACAAAGTTATAGGTTCGGAAAGTTTTGATAAAGTTATAAGTTCGGAAAGTTTTGACATAAATTTCGAAAAAAAAAACATTTCCAACTATGAATTCGGTTTAATTATTGAGATCGAGCCACGACTAAAACGCCTTTCCTTTTGAAAATCGGTTCAGTTTTGACAAAGTTATAGGTTCGGAACATTTTGACAAAGTTATAGGTTCGGAAAAATTTGATAAAGTTTAAGTTGGAAAGTTTTATCATAAATTTCGAAAAAAAAAACATTTCCAACTATGAATGCGGTTTAATTATTGAGATCGAGCCACGACTAAAACGCCTTTCCTTTTGAAAATCGGTTCAGTTTTGACAAAGTTATAGGTTCGGAAAGTTTTGACATAGTTATAGGTTCGGAAAGTTTTGACAAAGTTATAGGTTCGGAAAGTTTTGACATGAATTTCGAAAAAAAAAACATTTCCAACTATGAATTCGGTTTAATAATTGAGATCGAGCCACGACTAAAACGCCTTTCCTTTTGAAAATCGGTTCAGTTTTGACAAAGTTATATGTTCGGAAAGTTTTGACATAGTTATAGGTTCGGAAAGTTTTAACATGAATTTCGAAAAAAAAAACATTTCCAACTATGAATTGTTTTAACATGAATTTGGAAAAAAAAACATTTCCAACTATGAATGCGGTTTAATTATTGAAATCGAGCCACGACTAAAACGTCTTTCCTTTTGAAAATCGGTTCAGTTTTGACAAAGTTATATGTTCGGAAAGTTTTGACAAAGTTATAGGTTCGGAAAGTTTTAACATGAATTTCGAAAAAAAAAACATTTTCAACTATGAATGCGGTTTAATTATTGAGATCGAGCCACGACTAAAACGCCTTTCCTTTTGAAAATCGGTTCAGTTTTGACAAAGTTATAGGTTCGGAAAGTTTTGACATAGTTATAGGTTCGGAAAGTTTTGACAAAGTTATAGGTGCGGAAAGTTTTAACATAAATTTCGAAAAAAAAAACATTTCCAACTATGAATTCGGTTTAATTATTGAGATCGAGCCACGACTAAAACGCCTTTCCTTTTGAAAATCGGTTCAGTTTTGACAAAGTTATAGGTTCGGAAAGTTTTGACATAGTTATAGGTTCGGAAAGTTTTGACAAAGTTATAGGTTCGGAAATTTTAACATGAATTTAAAAAAAAAAACATTTCCAACTATGAATTCGGTTTAATTATTGAGATCGAGCCACGACTAAAACGCCTTTCCTTTTGAAAATCGGTTCAGTTTTGACAAAGTTATAGGTTCGGAAAGTTTTGACATAGTTATAGGTTCGGAAAGTTTTGACAAAGTTATAGGTTCGGAAAGTTTTAACATGAATTTCGAAAAAAAAAACATTTCCAACTATGAATTCGGTTTAATTATTGAGATCGAGCCACGACTAAAACGCCTTTCCTTTTGAAAATCGGTTCAGTTTTGACAAAGTTATAGGTTCGGAAAGTTTTGAAAAAGTTATAGGTTCGGAAAGTTTTACATGAATTTCGAAAAAAAAAACATTTCCAACTATGAATGCGGTTTAATTATTGAGATCGAGCCACGACTAAAACGCCTTTCCTTTTGAAAATCGGTTCAGTTTTGACAAAGTTATAGGTTCGGAAAATTTTGACATAGTTATAGGTTCGGAAAAATTTGATAAAGTTATAAGTTCGGAAAGTTTTGACATAAATTTCGAAAAAAAAAACATTGCCAACTATGAATTCGGTTTAATTATTGAAATAGAGCCACGACTAAAACGTCTTTCCTTTTGAAAATCGGTTCAGTTTTGACAAAGTTATAGGTTCGGAAAGTTTTGACAAAGTTATAGGTTCGGAAAAATTTGATAAAGTTATAAGTTCGGAAAGTTTAGTCATAAATATCGAAAAAAAAAACATATCCAACTATGAAAGCAGTATAATTATTGAGAACGAGCCACGACTAAAACGCTTTTCCTTTCGAAAACCGGTTCAGATTTAACAAAGTTATAAGTTCGGAAAGTTTTAAAAAAGTTATAAGTTCGGAAAGTTTTAAAAAAGTTATAGGTTGGGAAAGTTTTGACAGGAATTTCGAAAAAAAAAACATTTCCAACTATGAATTCGGTTTAATAATCGAGATCGAGGCACGACTAAAACGCCTTTCCTATTGAAAATCGGTTCAGTTTTGACAAAGTTATATGTTCGGAAAGTTTTGACATAGTTATAGGTTCGGAAAGTTTTAAAATGAATTTCGAAAAAAAAAACATTTCCAACTATGAATGGTTTTAACATGAATTTGGAAAAAACAAACATTTCCAACTATGAATACGGTTTAATTATTGAAATAGAGCCACGACTAAAACGTCTTTCCTTTTGAAAATCGGTTGAGTTTTGACAAAGTTATAGGTTCGGAAAGTTTTAACATGAATTTATAAATAAAAAACATTTTCAATTATAAATGCGGTTTAATTATTGAGATCGAGCCACGACTAAAACGCCTTTCCTTTTGAAAATCGGTTCAGTTTTGACAAAGTTATAGGTTCGGAAAGTTTTGACATAGTTATAGGTTCGGAAAGTTTTGACAAAGTTATAGGGGCGGAAAGTTTAAACATGAATTTTAAAAAAAAAAACATTTTAAATTATGAATTCGGTTTACTTATTGAGATCGAGCCACGACTAAATCGTCTTTCCTTTTGAAAATCGGTTCAGTTTTGACAAAGTTATAGGTTCGGAAAGTTTTGACATAGTTATAGGTTCGGAAAGTTTTGACAAAGTTATAGGTGCGGAAAGTTTTAGCATGAATTTAAAAAAAAAACATTTTCAATTATAAATGCTGTTTAATTATTGAGATCGAGCCACGACTAAAACGCCTTTCCTTTTTGAGAATCGGTTCAGTTTTGACAAAGTTATAGGTTCGGAATTTTTTGACAAAGTTATAGGTTCGGAAAAATTTGACATGAATTTCGCAAAAATAAAAACATTTCCAACTATGAATGCGGTTTAATTATTGAGATTGAGCCACGACTAAAACGCATTTCCTTTTGAAAATAGATTTAGTTTTGACAAAGTTATATGTTCGGAAAGTTTTGACAAAGTTATAGGTTCGGAAAAAGTTGACATGAATTTCGCAAAAAAAAAACATTTCCAACTATGAATTCGGTTTAATTATTGAGATAGAGTCACGACTAAAACGCCTTCCCTTGTGAAAATTGGTTAAGTTTTGACAAAGTTATAGGTTCGGAAAGTTATAACATGAAATCCGAAAAAAAAAATATTTCCAACTATGAATTCGGTTTAATAATTGAGATCGAGCCACGACTAAAACACCTTTCCTTTTGAAATATGTTCAGTTTTGACAAAGTAATAGGTTCGGAAAGTTTTGACATAGTTATAGGTTCGGAAAGTTTTGACAAAGTTATAGGTTCGGAAAGTTTTAACATAAATTTCGAAAAAAAAAACATTTCCAACTATGAATTCGGTTTAATTATTGAGATCAAGCCACGACTAAAACGCCTTTCCTTTTGAAAATCGGTATAGTTTTGACAAAGTTATAGGTTCGGAAAGTTTTAACATGAATTTAAAAAAAAAACATTTCCAACTATGAATTCGCTTTAATTATTGAGATCAAGCCACGACTAAAACACCTTTCCATTTGAAAATCGGTTGAGTTTTGACAAAGTTATAGGTTCGGAAAGTTTTGACATAGTTATAGGTTCGGAAAGTTTTGACAAAGTTATAGGTTCGAAAAGTTTTAACATAAATTTCGAAAAAAAAAACATTTCCAACTATGAATTCGGTTTAATTATTGAGATCAAGCCACGACTAAAACGCATTTCCTTTTGAAAATCAGTTCAGTTTTGACAAAGTTATAGGTTCGGACAGTTTTGACAAAGTTATAGGTTCGGAAAAATTTGATAAAGTTATAAGTTCGGAAATTTTAGTCATAAATTTCGAAAAAAAAAACATTTCCAACTTTGAAAGCCGTATAATTATTGAGAACGAGCCACGACTAAAACGCCTTTCCATTTGAAAATCGGTTGAGTTTTGACAAAGTTATAGGTTCGGAAAGTTTTGACATAGTTATAGGTTCGGAAAGTTTTGACAAAGTTATAGGTTCGAAAAGTTTTAACATAAATTTCGAAAAAAAAAAACATTTCCAACTATGAATTCGGTTTAATTATTGAGATCAAGCCACGACTAAAACGCCTTTCCTTTTGAAAATCGGTATAGTTTTGACAAAGTTATAGGTTCGGAAAGTTTTAACATGAATTTAAAAAAAAAACATTTCCAACTATGAATTCGCTTTAATTATTGAGATCAAGCCACGACTAAAACACCTTTCCATTTGAAAATCGGTTGAGTTTTGACAAAGTTATAGGTTCGGAAAGTTTTAAAAAAGTTATAAGTTCGGAAAGTTTTAAAAAAGTTATAGTTTTGGAAAGTTTTGACAGGAATTTCGAAAAAAAAATCATTTCCAACTATGAATGCGGTTTAATTATTGAGATCGAGGCACGACTAAAACGCATTTCCTATTGAAAATCGGTTCAGTTTTGACAAAGTTATATGTTCGGAAAGTTTTGACATAGTTATAGGTTCGGAAAGTTTTAACATGAATTTCGAAAAAAAAACATTTCCAACTATGAATTGTTTTAACATGAATTTGGAAAAAACAAACATTTCCAACTATGAAAGCGGTTTAATTATTGAAATAGAGCCACGACTAAAACGTCTTTCCTTTTGAAAATCGGTTGAGTTTTGACAAAGTTAAATGTTCGGAAAGTTTTGACAGGAATTTCGAAAAAAAAAAACATTTCCAACTATGAATGCGGTTTAATAATTGAGATCGAGCCACGACTAAAAAGCCTTTCCTTTTCAAAATCGGTTCATTTTGACAAAGTTATAGGTCCGGATAGTTCTGACATAGTTATAGGTTCGGAAAGTTTTGACAAAGTTATAGGTTCGGAAAGTTTTAACATGAATTTAAAAATAAAAAACATTTTCAATTATGAATGCGGTTTAATTATTGAGATCGAGCAACGACTAAAATGCCTTTCCTTTTGAAAATCGATTCAGTTTTGACAAAGTTATATGTTCGGAAAGTTTTGACAAAGTTATAGGTTCGGAAAGTTGTAACATGAATTCCGAAAAAAAAAACATTTCCAACTATGAATTCGGTTTAATTATTGAGATCGAGCAACGACTAAAATGCCTTTCCTTTTGAAAATCAATTCAGTTTTGACAAAGTTATAGATTCGGAACAAATTGACAAAGTTATAAATTCGGAAAAATTTGACATGAATTTCGAAAAAAAAAAAAATTCCAACTATGAATGCGGTTTAATTATTGAGGTTGAGCCCCGACTAAAACGCCTTTCCTTTTGAAAATCGGTATAGTTTTGACAAAGTTATAGGTGGGGAAAGTTTTGACATAGTTATAGGTTCGCAAAGTTTGGACAAAGTTATAGGTTCGGAAAGTTTTAACATGAATTTCGAAAAAAAAACATTTCCAACTATGAATTCGGTTTAATAATTGAGATCGAGCCACGACTAAAACGCCTTTCCTTTTGAAAATCGGTTCAGTTTTGACAAAGTTATAGGTTCGGAAAGTTGTAACATGAGTTCCGAAAAAAAAAACATTTCCAACTATGAATTCGGTTTTATAATTGAGATCGAGCAACGACTAAAACGCCTTTCCTTTTGAAAATCGATTCAGTTTTGACAAAGCTATGTGTTCGGAAAGTTTTGACATAGTTATAGGTTCGGAAAGTTTTAACATGAATTTCGAAAAAAAAAAACATTTCCAACTATGAATTTGGTTTAATTATTGAGATCAAGCCACGACTAAAACGAATTTCCTTTTGAAAATCGGTAAAGTTTTGACAAAGTTATAGGTGGGGAAAGTTTTGACATAGTTATAGGTTCGGAAAGTTTTGACAAAGTTATAGGATCGGAAAGTTTTGACAGGAATTTCGAAAAAAAAACATTTCCAACTATGAATGCGGTTTAATTATTGAGATCGAGCCACGACTAAAACGCCTTTCCTTTTGAAAATCGATTCAGTTTTGACAAAGTTATATGTTCGGAAAGTTTTAAAAAAGTTATAGGTTCGGAAAAATTTGACAGGAATTTCGAAAAAAAAAACATTTCCAACTATGAATGCGGTTTAATTATTGAGATCGAGCAACGACTAAAATGCCTTTCCTTTTGAAAATCGATTCAGTTTTGACAAAGTTATATGTTCGAAAAGTTTTGACAAAGTTATAGGTTCGGAAAGTTGTAACATGAATTCCGAAAAAAAAAACATTTCCAACAATGAATTCGGTTTAATAATTGAGATCGAGCCACGACTAAAACGCCTTTCCTTTTGAAAATCGATTCAGTTTTGACAAAGTTATAGGTTCGGAAAGTTTTAAAAAAGTTATAAGTTCGGAAAGTTTAAAAAAAGTTATAGGTTCGGAAAGTTTTCACAGGAATTTCGAAAAAAAAAACATTTCCAACTATGAATTCGGTTTAATTATTGAGATCGAGCAACGACTAAAATGCCTTTCCTTTTGAAAATCAATTCAGTTTTGACAAAGTTATAGTTTCGGAACAAATTGACAAAGTTATAGGTTCGGAAAAATTTGACATGAATTTCGAAAAAAAAAAAAAATTCCAACTATGAATGCGGTTTTATTATTGAGGTTGAGCCCCGACTAAAACGCCTTTCCTTTTGAAAATCGGTATGGTTTTGACAAAGTTATAGGTGGGGAAAGTTTTGACATAGTTATAGGTTCGCAAAGTTTTGACAAAGTTATAGGTCCGGAAAGTTTTAACATGAATTTCGAAAAAAAAACATTTCCAACTATGAATTGTTTTAACATGAATTTGGAAAAACAACATTTCCAACTATGAATGCGGTTTAATAATTGAGATCGAGCCACGACTAAAACGCCTTTCCTTTTGAAAATCGGTTCATTTTGACAAAGTTATAGTTTCGGAAACTTTTAAAAAAGTTATAAGTTCGGAAAGTTTTAAAAAAGTTATAGGTTCGGAAAGTTTTGACATAGTTATAGGTTCGCAAAGTTTTGACAAAGTTATAGGTTCGGAAAGTTTTAACATGAATTTCGAAAAAAAAAACATTTCCAACTATGAATTCGGTTTAATAATTGAGATCGAGCCACGACTAAAACACCTTTCCTTTTGAAAATCGGTTCAGTTTTGACAAAGTTATAGGTTCGGAAAGTTTTGACAAAGTTATAGGTTCGGAAAGTTGTAACATGAGTTCCAAAAAAAAAAACATTTCCAACTATGAATTCGGTTTTATAATTGAGATCGAGCAACGACTAAAACGCCTTTCCTTTTGAAAATCGATTCAGTTTTGACAAAGCTATATGTTCGGAAAGTTTTGACAAAGTTACAGGTTCGGAAAAAATTGACAAATTTATAGGTTCGGAAAAATTTGACATGAATTTGGAAAAAAAAAAACATTTCCAACTATGAATGCGGTTTAATAATTGAGATCGAGCCACGACTAAAACGCCTTTCCTTTTGAAAATCGGTTCATTTTGACAAAGTTATAGGTCCGGATAGTTCTGACATAGTTATAGGTTCGGAAAGTTTTGACAAAGTTATATGTTCGGAAAGTTTTAACATAAAATTCAAAAAAAAAAACATTGCCAACTATGAATTCGGTTTAATTATTGAGATCGAGCCACGACTAAAACGCCGTTCCTTTTGAAAATCGATTCAGTTTTGACAAAGTTATAGGGGCGGAAAGTTTTAAAATGAATTTAAAAAAAAAAAACATTTTCAATTATGAATGCGGTTTAATTATTGAGATTGAGCCACGACTAAAACGCATTTCCTTTTGAAAATCGGTTCAGTTTTGACAAAGTTATAGGTTCGGAAAGTTTTGACAAAGTTATAGGTTCGGAAAAATTTGATAAAGTTATAAGTTCGGAAATTTTAGTCATAAATTTCGAAAAAAAAAACATTTCCAACTTTGAAAGCCGTATATTTATTGAGAACAAGCCACGACTAAAACGCCTTTCCTTTCGAAAATCGGTTCAGTTTTGACAAAGTTAGAGGTTCGGAAAGTTTTAGAAAGTTATAGTTGGAGTCTTTAAAAAAGTTATAGGTTCTGAAAGTTTTGACAGGAATTTCGAAAAAAAAAACATTTCCAACTATGAATGCGGTTTAATTATTGAGATTGAGCCACGACTAAAACGCCTTTCCTTTTGAAAATCGATTCAGTTTTGACAAAGTTATAGGTTCGGACAGTTTTGACAAAGTTATAGGTTCGGAAAAATTTGATAAAGTTATAAGTTCGGAAATTTTAGTCATAAATTTCGAAAAAAAAACATTTCCAACTTTGAAAGCCGTATAATTATTGAGAACGAGCCACGACTAAAACGCCTTTCCTTTCGAAAATCGGTTCAGTTTTGACAAAGTTATAGGTTCGGAAAGTTTTAAAAAAGTTATAAGTTCGGAAAGTTTTAAAAAAGTTATAGGTTTGGATAGTTTTGACAGGAATTTCGAAAAAAAAAACATTTCCAACTATGAATGCGGTTTAATTATTGAGATCGAGGCACGACTAAAACGCCTTTCCTATTGAAAATCGGTTCAGTTTTGACAAAGTTATATGTTCGGAAAGTTTTGACATAGTTATAGGTTCGGAAAGTTTTAACATGAATTTCGAAAAAAAAACATTTCCAACTATGAATTGTTTTGACAGGAATTTCGAAAAAAAAAACATTTCCAACTATGAATGCGGTTTAATAATTAAGATCGAGCCACGACTAAAACGCCTTTCCTTTTCAAAATCGGTTCATTTTGACAAAGTTATAGGTCCGGATAGTTCTGACATAGTTATAGGTTCGGAAAGTTTTGACAAAGTTATAGGTTCGGAAAGTTTTCACATGAATTTAAAAATAAAAAACATTTTCAATTATGCATGCGGTTTAATTATTGAGATCGAGCCACGACTAAAACGCCTTTCCTTTTGAAAATCGGTTCAGTTTTGACAAAGTTATAGGTTCGGAAAGTTTTGACAAAGTTATAGGTTCGGAAAGTTTTAACATAAATTTCGAAAAAAAAACATTTCCAACTATGAATTCGGTTTAATTATTGAGATCAAGCCACGACTAAAACGCATTTCCTTTTGAAAATCGGTTCAGTTTTGACAAAGTTATAGGTTCGGACAGTTTTGACAAAGTTATAGGTTCGGAAAAATTTGATAAAGTTATAAGTTCGGAAATTTTAGTCATAAATTTCGAAAAAAAAACATTTCCAACTTTGAAAGCCGTATAATTATTGAGAACGAGCCACGAATAAAACGCCTTTCCTTTCGAAAATCGGTTCAGTTTTGACAAAGTTATAGGTGGAAAGTTTTAAAAAAGTTATAAGTTCGAAAGTTTTAAAAAAGTTATAGGTTTGGAAAGTTTTGACAGGAATTTCGAAAAAAAAAACATTTCCAACTATGAATGCGGTTTAATTATTGAGATCGAGCCACGACTAAAACGCATTTCCTTTTGAAAATCGGTTCAGTTTTGACAAATTTATAGGTTCGGAAAGTTTTGACAAAGTTATAGGTTCGGAAAGTTATAACATGAATTCCGAAAAAAAAAAATATTTCCAATTATGAATTCGGTTTAATAATTGACATCGAGCGACGACTAAAACACCTTTCCTTTTGAAATATGTTCAGTTTTGACAAAGTTATAGGTTCGGAAAGTGTTGACATAGTTATAGGTTCGGAAAGTTTTGACAAAGTTATAGGTTCGGAAAGTTTTAACATAAATTTGGAAAAAAAAACATTTCCAACTATAAATTCGGTTTAATTATTGAGATCAAGCCACGACTAAAACGCCTTTCCTTTTGAAAATCAGTATAGTTTTGACAAAGTTATAGGTTCGGAAAGTTTTGACATAGTTATAGGTTGAGCAAAGTTATAGGTTCGGAAAGTTTTAACATGAATTTCGAAAATAAAAACATTTCCAACTATGAATTCGGTTTAATAATTGAGTTCGAGCCACGACTAAAAGATTTCCTACTGAAAATCGGTTCAGTTTTGACAAAGTTATAGGTTCGGAAAGTTTTGACATAGTTATGGGTTCGGAAAGTTTTGACAAAGTTATAGGTTCGGAAAGTTTTAACATGAATTTCGCAAAAAAAAAACATTTCCAACTATGAATTCGGTTTAATAATTGAGATCGAGCCACGACTAAAACACCTTTCCTTTTGAAAATCGATTCAGTTTTGACAAAGTTATATGTTCGGAAAGTTTTGACATAGTTATAGGTTCGAAAGTTTTGACAAAGTTATAGGATCGGAAAGTTTTGACAGGAATTTCGAAAAAAAAAACATTGCCAATTATGAATTTGGTTTAATTATTGAGATCGAGTCACGACTAAAACGTGTTTCCTTTTGAAAATCGGTTCAGTTTTGACAAAGTTATATGTTCGGAAAGTTTTCACATAGTTATAGGTTCGGAAAGTTTTGACAAAGTTATAGGTTCGGAAAGTTTTAACATGCATTTTAAAAAAGAAAAACATTTCCAACTATGAATTGTTTTAACATGAATTTGGAAAAAAAAAAGTTTCCAACTATGAATTCGGTTTACTTATTGAGATCAAGCCACGACTAAAACGTTTTTCCTTTTGAAAATCGGTTCAGTTTTGACAAAGTTATAGGTTCGGAAAGTTCTGACATAGTTATAGGTTCGGAAAATTTTGACAAAGTTATAGGTGCGGAAAGTTTAGTCATAACTATCAAAAAAAAACATTTCCAACTATGAAAGCCGTATAATTATTGAGAACGAGCCACGACTAAAACGCCTTTCCTTTCGAAAATCGGTTCGGTTTTGACAAAGTTATAGGTTCGGAAAGTTTTAAAAAGGTTAAAAGTTCGGAAAGTTTTAAAAAAGTTATAGGTTCGGAAAGTTTTGACATGAATTTCGAAAAAAAAACATATCCAACTATGAATGCGGTTTAATTATTGAGATCGAGCCACGACTAAAACGCCTTTCCTTTTGAAAATCGGTTCAGTTTTGACAAAGTTATAGGTTCGGAAAGTTTTGACAAAGTTATAGGTTCGGAATTGATAAAGTTATAACTTCGGAAAGTTTAGTCATAAATATCGAAAAAAAAAACATTTCCAACTATGAAAGCCGTATAATTATTGAGAACGAGCCACGACTAAAACGCCTTTCCTTTCGAAAATCGGTTCAGTTTTGACAAAGTTATAGGTTCGGGAAAGTTTTAAAAAAGTTATAGGTTCGGAAAGTTTTGACAGGAATTTCGAAAAAAAAAACATTTCCAACTATGAATGCGGTTTAATTATTGAGATCGAGCCACAACTAAAACGCCTTTCCTTTTGAAAATCGGTTCAGTTTTGACTAAGTTATATGTTCGGAAAGTTTTGACATAGTTATAGGTTCGTAAATTTTAATATGCATTTCGAAAAAAAAAAACATTTCCAACTATAAATTGTTTTAACATGAATTTGGAAAAAACAAACATTTCCAACTATGAATGCGGTTTAATTATTGAAATAGAGCCACGACTACAACGTCTTTCCTTTTTAAAATCGGTTAAGTTTTGACAATGTTAAATGTTCAGAAAGTTTTGACATAGTTATAGGTTCGGAAAGTTTTGACAAAGTTATAAGTTCGGAAAGTTTTGTCATAAATTTCCAAAAAAAAAACATTTCCAACTTTGAATGCGATTTAATTATTGAGATCGAGCCACGACTAAAACGCCTTTCCTTTTGAAAATCGGTTCAGTTTTGACAAAGTTATAGGTTCGGAAAGTTTTGACATAGTTATAGGTTCGGAAAATTTTGATAAAGTTATAGGTGCGGAAAGTTTTAACATGAATTAAAAAAAAAACATTTTCAATTATGAATGCGGTTTAATTATTGAGATCGAGCCACGACTAAAACGCCTTTCCTTTTGAAAATCGGTTCAGTTTTGATAAAGTTATAGGTTCGGAAAGTTTTAACATAAAATTCGAAAAAAAAAACATTGCCAATTACGAATTCGGTTTAATTATTGAGATCGAGTCACCACTAAAACGCCTTTCCTTTTGAAAATCGGTTCAGTTTTGACAAAGTTATATGTTCGGAAAGTTTTCACATAGTTATAGGTTCGGAAAGTTTTGACAAAGTTATAGGTTCGGAAAATTTTAACATGCATTTTAAAAAAAGAAAAACATTTCCAACTATGAATTGTTTTAACATGAATTTGGAAAAAAAAAAGTTTCCAACTATGAATTCGGTTTACTTATTGAGATCAAGCCACGACTAAAACGTTTTTCCTTTTGAAAATCGGTTCAGTTTTGACAAAGTTATAGGTTCGGAAAGTTCTGACATAGTTATAGGTTCGGAAAATTTTGACAAAGTTATAGGTGCGGAAAGTTTAGTCATAACTATCAAAAAAAAACATTTCCAACTATGAAAGCCGTATAATTATTGAGAACGAGCCACGACTAAAACGCCTTTCCTTTCGAAAATCGGTTCGGTTTTGACAAAGTTATAGGTTCGGAAAGTTTTAAAAAGGTTAAAAGTTCGGAAAGTTTTAAAAAAGTTATAGGTTCGGAAAGTTTTGACATGAATTTCGAAAAAAAAAACATATCCAACTATGAATGCGGTTTAATTATTGAGATCGAGCCACGACTAAAACGCCTTTCCTTTTGAAAATCGGTTCAGTTTTGACAAAGTTATAGGTTCGGAAAGTTTTGACAAAGTTATAGGTTCGAAGCAAAAATTTGATAAAGTTATAACTTCGGAAAGTTTAGTCATAAATATCGAAAAAACAAACATTTCCAACTATGAAAGCCGTATAATTATTGAGAACGAGCCACGACTAAAACGCCTTTCCTTTCGAAAATCGGTTCAGTTTTGACAAAGTTATAGGTTCGGAAAGTTTTGACAAAGTTATAGGTTCGGAAAGTTGAACTATCCAAAAAAAAAACATTTCCAACTATGAATTCGGTTTTATAATTGAGATCGAGCAACGACTAAAACGCCTTTCCTTTTGAAAATCGATTCAGTTTTGACAAAGCTATATGTTCGGAAAGTTTTGACATAGTTATAGGTTCGGAAAGTTTTAACATGAATTTCGAAAAAAAAAAACATTTCCAACTATGAATTTGGTTTAATTATTGAGATCAAGCCACGACTAAAACGAATTTCCTTTTGAAAATCGGTATAGTTTTGACAAAGTTATAGGTGGGGAAAGTTTTGACATAGTTATAGGTTCGGAAAGTTTTGACAAAGTTATAGGATCGGAAAGTTTTGACAGGAATTTCGAAAAAAAAAACATTTCCAACTATGAATGCGGTTTAATTATTGAGATCGGCCGACGAGCGGAAACGCCTTTCCTTTTGAAAATCGATTCAGTTTTGACAAAGTTATATGTTCGGAAAGTTTTAAAAAAGTTATAGGTTCGGAAAAATTTGACAGGAATTTCGAAAAAAAAAACATTTCCAACTATGAATGCGGTTTAATTATTGAGATCGAGCAACGACTAAAATGCCTTTCCTTTTGAAAATCGATTCAGTTTTGACATAGTTATAGGTTCGCAAAGTTTTGACAAAGTTATAGGTTCGGAAAGTTGTAACATGAATTCCGAAAAAAAAAACATTTCCAACTATGAATTCGGTTTAATAATTGAGATCGAGCAACGACTAAAACGCCTTTCCTTTTGAAAATCGATTCAGTTTTCACAAAGTTATAGGTTCGGAAAATTTTAAAAAAGTTATAAGTTCAAATTTTAAAGTGATAGGTTCGGAAAGTTTTGACAGGAATTTCGAAAAAAAAAACATTTCCAACTATAAATTCGGTTTAATTATTGAGATCGAGCAACGACTAAAATGCCTTTCCTTTTGAAAATCAATTCAGTTTTGACAAAGTTATAGTTTCGGAACAAATTGACAAAGTTATAGGTTCGGAAAAATTTGACATGAATTTCGAAAAAAAATAAAAATTCCAACTATGAATGCGGTTTAATTATTGAGGTTGAGCCCCGACTAAAACGCCTTTCCTTTTGAAAATCGGTATAGTTTTGACAAAGTTATAGGTTCGGAAAGTTGTAACATGAGTTCCAAAAAAAAAACATTTCCAACTATGAATTCGGTTTTATAATTGAGATCGAGCAACGACTAAAACGCCTTTCCTTTTGAAAATCGATTCAGTTTTGACAAAGCTATATGTTCGGAAAGTTTTGACAAAGTTATAGGTTCGGAAAAAATTGACAAAGTTATAGGTTCGGAAAAATTTGACATGAATTTCGAAAAAAAAAACATTTCCAACTATGAATGCGGTTTAATAATTGAGATCGAGCCACGACTAAAACGCCTTTCCTTTTGAAAATCGGTTCATTTTGACAAAGTTATAGGGGCGGAAAGTTTTAACATGAATTTCAAAAAAAAAACATTTTCAATTATGAATGCGGTTTAATTATTGAGATTGAGCCACGACTAAAACGCATTTCCTTTTGAAAATCGGTTCAGTTTTGACAAAGTTATAGGTTCGGAAAGTTTTGACAAAGTTATAGGTTCGGAAAAATTTGATAAAGTTATAAGTTCGGAAATTTTAGTCATAAATTTCGAAAAAAAAACATTTCCAACTTTGAAAGCCGTATATTTATTGAGAACAAGCCACGACTAAAACGCCTTTCCTTTCGAAAATCGGTTCAGTTTTGACAAAGTTAGAGGTTCGGAAAGTTTTAAAAAGTTATAAGTTCGGAAAGTTTTAAAAAAGTTATAGGTTCTGAAAGTTTTGACAGGAATTTCGAAAAAAAAAACATTTCCAACTATGAATGCGGTTTAATTATTGAGATCGAGCCACGACTAAAACGCCGTTCCTTTTGAAAATCGATTCAGTTTTGACAAAGTTATATGTTCGGAAAGTTTTGACAAAGTTATATGTTCGGAAAGTTTTAACATAAAATTCGAAAAAATGAAAAAAATATATTTCCAACTATGAATGCGGTTTAATTATTGAGATTGAGCCACGACTAAAACGCCTTTGCTTTTGAAAATCGATTCAGTTTTGACAAAGTTATAGGTTCGGACAGTTTTGACAAAGTTATAGGTTCGGGAAAAATTTGATAAAGTTATAAGTTGAAATTTTAGCATAAATTTCGAAAAAAAAAACATTTCCAACTTTGAAAGCCGTATAATTATTGAGAACTGAGCCACGACTAAAACGCCTTTCCTTTCGAAAATCGGTTCAGTTTTGACAAAGTTATAGGTTCGGAAAGTTTTAAAAAAGTTATAAGTTCGGAAAGTTTTAAAAAAGTTATAGGTTTGAAAGTTTTGACAGGAATTTCGAAAAAAAAAACATTTCAAACTATGAATGCGGTTTAATTATTGAGATCGAGCCACGACTAAAACGCCGTTCCTTTTGAAAATCGATTCAGTTTTGACAAAGTTATAGGGGCGGAAAGTTTTAAAATGAATTTAAAAAAAAAAACATTTTCAATTATGAATGCGGTTTAATTATTGAGATTGAGCCACGACTAAAACGCATTTCCTTTTGAAAATCGGTTCAGTTTTGACAAAGTTATAGGTTCGGAAAGTTTTGACAAAGTTATAGGTTCGGAAAATTTGATAAAGTTATAAGTTCGGAAATTTTAGTCATAAATTTCGAAAAAAAAAACATTTCCAACTTTGAAAGCCGTATATTTATTGAGAACAAGCCACGACTAAAACGCCTTTCCTTTCGAAAATCGGTTCAGTTTTGACAAAGTTAGAGGTTCGGAAAGTTTTAAAAAGTTATAAGTTCGGAAAGTTTTAAAAAAGTTATAGGTTCTGAAAGTTTTGACAGGAATTTCGAAAAAAAAAACATTTCCAACTATGAATGCGGTTTAATTATTGAGATCGAGCCACGACTAAAACGCCGTTCCTTTTGAAAATCGATTCAGTTTTGACAAAGTTATATGTTCGGAAAGTTTTGACAAAGTTATATCTTTCGGAAAGTTTTAACATAAAATTCGAAAAAATAAAAAATATATTTCCAACTATGAATGCGGTTTAATTATTGAGATCGAGCCACGACTAAAACGCCTTTCCTTTTGAAAATCGATTCAGTTTTGACAAAGTTATAGGTTCGGACAGTTTTGACAAAGTTATAGGTTCGGAAAAATTTGATAAAGTTATAAGTTCGGAAATTTTAGTCATAAATTTCGAAAAAAAAACATTTCCAACTTTGAAAGCCGTATAATTATTGAGAACGAGCCACGACTAAAACGCCTTTCCTTTCGAAAATCGGTTCAGTTTTGACAAAGTTATAGGTTGGAAAGTTTTAAAAAAGTTATAAGTTCGGAAAGTTTTAAAAAAGTTATAGGTTTGGAAAGTTTTGACAGGAATTTTGAAAAAAAAAACATTTCCAACTATGAATGCGGTTTAATTATTGAGATCGAGCCACGACTAAAACGCCTTTCCTATTGAAAATCGGTTCAGTTTTGACAAAGTTATATGTTCGGAAAGTTTTGACAGAGTTATAGGTTCGGAAAGTTTTAACATGAATTTGGAAAAAACAAACATTTCCAACTATGAATGCGGTTTAATTATTGAAATAGAGCCTCGACTAAAACGTCTTTCCTTTTGAAAATCGGTTGAGTTTTGACAAAGTTAAATGTTCGGAAAGTTTTGACAGGAATTTCGAAAAAAAAAAACATTTCCAACTATGAATGCGGTTTAATAATTGAGATCGAGCCACGACTAAAACGCATTTCCTTTTCAAAATCGGTTCATTTTGACAAAGTTATAGGTCCGGATAGTTCTGACATAGTTATAGGTTCGGAAAGTTTTGACAAAGTTATAGGTTCGGAAAGTTTTAACATGAATTTAAAAATAAAAAACATTTTCAATTATGAATGCGGTTTAATTATTGAGATCGAGCCACGACTAAAACGCCTTTCCTTTTGAAAATCGGTTCAGTTTTGACAAAGTTATAGGTTCGGAAAGTTTTGACAAAGTTATAGGTTCGGAAAGTTTTAACATAAATTTCGAAAAAAAAACATTTCCAACTATGAATTCGGTTTTATTATTGAGATCGAGCAACGACTAAAACGCCTTTCCTTTTGAAAATCGGTTCAGTTTTGACAAAGCTATATGTTCGGAAAGTTTTGACAAAGTTTAGGTTCGGAAAAAATTCAAAGTTATAGGTTCGGAAAAATTTGACATGAATTTCGAAAAAAAAACATTTCCAACTATGAATGCGGTTTAATAATTGAGATCGAGCCACGACTAAAACGCCTTTCCTTTTGAAAATCGGTTCATTTTGACAAAGTTATAGGTCCGGATAGTTCTGACATAGTTATAGGTTCGGAAAGTTTTGACAAAGTTATATGTTCGGAAAGTTTTAACATAAAATTCAAAAAAAAAAACATTGCCAACTATGAATTCGGTTTAATTATTGAGATCGAGCCACGACTAAAACGCCGTTCCTTTTGAAAATCGGTTCAGTTTTGACAAAGTTATAGGGTCGGAAAGTTTTGACAAAGTTATAGGTTCGGAAAGTTTTAACATGAATTTCGAAAAAAAAACATTTCCAACTATGAATTCGGTTTAATTATTGAGATCGAGCCACGACTAAAACGCCTTTCCTTTTGAAAATCGGTTCAGTTTTGACAAAGTTATAGGTTCGGAAAGTTTTGACAAAGTTATAGGTTCGGAAAATTTTGATAAAGTTATAAGTTCGGAAATTTTAGTCATAAATTTCGAAAAAAAAAACATTTCCAACTATGAATGCGGTTTAATTATTGAGATCGAGCCACGACTAAAACGCCTTTCCTTTTGAAAATCGGTTCAGTTTTGACAAAGTTATAGGTTCGGAAAGTTTTAAAAAGTTATAAGTTCGGAAAGTTTTGACAAAGTTATAGGTTTGGAAAGTTTTGACATGAATTTCGAAAAAAAAAAACATTTCCAACTATGAATGCGGTTTAATTATTGAGATCGAGCCACGACTAAAACGCCTTTCCTTTTGAAAATCGGTTCAGTTTTGACAAAGTTATAGGTTCGGAAAGTTTTGACAAAGTTATAGGTTCGGAAAGTTTTAACATGAATTTCGAAAAAAAAAAAACATTTTCCAACTATGAATTCGGTTTAATTATTGAGATCGAGCCACGACTAAAACGCCTTTCCTTTTGAAAATCGGTTCAGTTTTGACAAAGTTATAGGTTCGGAAAGTTTTGACATAGTTATAGGTTCGGAAAATTTGATAAAGTTATAAGTTCGGAAATTTTAGTCATAAATTTCGAAAAAAAAAAACATTTCCAACTTTGAATGCGGTTTAATTATTGAGATCGAGCCACGACTAAAACGCCTTTCCTTTTGAAAATCGGTTCAGTTTTGACAAAGTTATAGGTTCGGAAAGTTTTAACATAGTTATAGGTTCGGAAAGTTTTAAAAAAGTTATAGGTTCGGAAAGTTTTGACATGAATTTCGAAAAAAAAAACATTTCCAACTATGAATGCGGTTTAATTATTGAGATCGAGCCACGACTAAAACGCCTTTCCTTTTGAAAATCGGTTCAGTTTTGACAAAGTTATATTTGAAAGTTCGGAAAGTTTTGACAAAGTTATAGGTTCGGAAAGTTTTGACATGAATTTCGAAAAAAAAAAACATTTCCAACTATGAATTCGGTTTAATAATTGAGATCGAGCCACGACTAAAACGCCTTTCCTTTTGAAAATCGGTTCATTTTGACAAAGTTATAGGTCCGGATAGTTCTGACATAGTTATAGGTTCGGAAAGTTTTGACAAAGTTATAGGTTCGGAAAGTTTTAACATGAATTTAAAAAAAAAAAACATTTTCAATTATGAATTCGGTTTAATTATTGAGATCGAGCCACGACTAAAACGCCTTTCCTTTTGAAAATCGGTTCAGTTTTGACAAAGTTATAGGTTCGGAAAGTTTTGACAAAGTTATAGGTTCGGAAAGTTTTAACATGAATTTCGAAAAAAAAAACATTTCCAACTATGAATTCGGTTTAATTATTGAGATCAAGCCACGACTAAAACGCATTTCCTTTTGAAAATCGGTTCAGTTTTGACAAAGTTATAGGTTCGGACAGTTTTGACAAAGTTATAGGTTCGGAAAAATTTGATAAAGTTATAAGTTCGGAAATTTTAGTCATAAATTTCGAAAAAAAAACATTTCCAACTTTGAATGCCGTATAATTATTGAGAACGAGCCACGACTAAAACGCCTTTCCTTTTGAAAATCGGTTCAGTTTTGACAAAGTTATAGGTTCGGAAAGTTTTAAAAAAGTTATAAGTTCGGAAAGTTTTAAAAAAGTTATAGGTTTGGAAAGTTTTGACAGGAATTTCGAAAAAAAAAACATTTCCAACTATGAATGCGGTTTAATTATTGAGATCGAGCCACGACTAAAACGCATTTCCTTTTGAAAATCGGTTCAGTTTTGACAAAGTTATAGGTTCGGAAAGTTTTGACAAAGTTATAGGTTCGGAAAGTTATAACATGAATTTCGAAAAAAAAAATATTTCCAACTATGAATTCGGTTTAATAATTGAGATCGAGCCACGACTAAAACGCCTTTCCTTTTGAAAATCGGTTCAGTTTTGACAAAGTTATAGGTTCGGAAAGTTTTGACATAGTTATAGGTTCGGAAAGTTTTGACAAAGTTATAGGTTCGGAAAGTTTTAACATAAATTTCGAAAAAAAAAACATTTCCAACTATGAATTCGGTTTAATTATTGAGATCAAGCCACGACTAAAACGCCTTTCCTTTTGAAAATCGGTTTAGTTTTGACAAAGTTATAGGTTCGGAAAGTTTTGACATAGTTATAGGTTCGGAAAATTTTGACAAAGTTATAGGTTCGGAAAGTTTTAACATGAATTTCGAAAAAAAAAACATTTCCAACTATGAATGCGGTTTAATAATTGAGATCGAGCCACGACTAAAACGCCTTTCCTTTTGAAAATCGGTTCAGTTTTGACAAAGTTATATGTTCGGAAAGTTTTGACATAGTTATAGGTTCGGAAAGTTTTAACAAAGTTATAGGTTCGGAAAGTTTTAACATGAATTTCGAAAAAAAAAACATTTTCAACTATGAATTCGGTTTAATTATTGAGATCGAGCCACGACTAAAACGCCTTTCCTTTTGAAAATCGGTTCAGTTTTGACAAAGTTATATGTTCGGAAAGTTTTGACATAGTTATAGGTTCGAAAGTTTTGACAAAGTTATAGGTTCGGAAAGTTTTGACAGGAATTTCGAAAAAAAAAACATTTCCAACTATGAATTCGGTTTAATTATTGAGATCGAGCCACGACTAAAACGCCTTTCCTTTTGAAAATCGGTTCAGTTTTGACAAAGTTATATGTTCGGAAAGTTTTGACATAGTTATAGGTTCGGAAAGTTTTGACAAAGTTATAGGTTCGGAAAGTTTTAACATGAATTTTAAAAAAGAAAAAACATTTCCAACTATGAATTGTTTTAACATGAATTTGGAAAAAAAAAACATTTCCAACTATGAATTCGGTTTAATTATTGAGATCGAGCCACGACTAAAACGCCTTTCCTTTTGAAAATCGGTTCAGTTTTGACAAAGTTATAGGTTCGGAAAGTTTTGACAAAGTTATAGGTTCGGAAAGTTTTGACAAAGTTATAGGTTCGGAAAGTTTTGTCATAAATTTCAAAAAAAAACATTTCCAACTATGAATGCGGTTTAATTATTGAGATCGAGCCACGACTAAAACGCCTTTCCTTTTGAAAATCGGTTCAGTTTTGACAAAGTTATAGGTTCGGAAAGTTTTGACATAGTTATAAGTTCGGAAAGTTTTAAAAAAGTTATAGGTTCGGAAAGTTTTGACATGAATTTCGAAAAAAAAAAAACATTTCCAACTATGAATGCGGTTTAATTATTGAGATCGAGCCACGACTAAAACGCCTTTCCTTTTGAAAATCGGTTCAGTTTTGACAAAGTTATAGGTTCGGAAAGTTTTGACAAAGTTATAGGTTCGGAAAAATTTGATAAAGTTATAAGTTCGGAAAGTTTTAGTCATAAATTTCGAAAAAAAAAACATTTCCAACTTTGAAAGCCGTATAATTATTGAGAACGAGCCACGACTAAAACGCCTTTCCTTTTGAAAATCGGTTCAGTTTTGACAAAGTTATAGGTTCGGAAAGTTTTAAAAAAGTTATAGGTTCGGAAAGTTTTGACAGGAATTTCGAAAAAAAAACATTTCCAACTATGAATGCGGTTTAATTATTGAGATCGAGCCACGACTAAAACGCCTTTCCTTTTGAAAATCGGTTCAGTTTTGACAAAGTTATATGTTCGGAAAGTTTTGACATAGTTATAGGTTCGGAAATTTTAATTTGATTTCGAAAATTATAACATTTCCAACTATGAATTGTTTTAACATGAATTTCGAAAAAACAAACATTTCCAACTATGAATGCGGTTTAATTATTGAGATCGAGCCACGACTAAAACGCCTTTCCTTTTGAAAATCGGTTCAGTTTTGACAAAGTTATAGGTTCGGAAAGTTTTGACATAGTTATAGGTTCGGAAAGTTTTGACAAAGTTATAAGTTCGGAAAGTTTTGACATGAATTTCGAAAAAAAAAACATTTCCAACTATGAATGCGGTTTAATTATTGAGATCGAGCCACGACTAAAACGCCTTTCCTTTTGAAAATCGGTTCAGTTTTGACAAAGTTATAGGTTCGGAAAGTTTTGACATAGTTATAGGTTCGGAAAATTTTGACAAAGTTATAGGTTCGGAAAGTTTTAACATGAATTTAAAAAAAAAAACATTTTCAACTATGAATGCGGTTTAATTATTGAGATCGAGCCACGACTAAAACGCCTTTCCTTTTGAAAATCGGTTCAGTTTTGACAAAGTTATAGGTTCGGAAAGTTTTGACATAGTTATAGGTTCGGAAAGTTTTGACAAAGTTATAGGTTCGGAAAGTTTTAACATGAATTTAAAAAAAAAAACATTTTCAACTATGAATGCGGTTTAATTATTGAGATCGAGCCACGACTAAAACGTCTTTCCTTTTGAAAATCGGTTCAGTTTTGACAAAGTTATATGTTCGGAAAGTTTTGACATAGTTATAGGTTCGGAAAGTTTTGACAAAGTTATAGGTTCGGAAAGTTTTAACATGAATTTCAAAAAAGAAAAACATTTCCAACTATGAATTGTTTTAACATGAATTTCGAAAAAAAAAAAATTTCCAACTATGAATTCGGTTTAATTATTGAGATCGAGCCACGACTAAAACGTCTTTCCTTTTGAAAATCGGTTCAGTTTTGACAAAGTTATAGGTTCGGAAAGTTTTGACATAGTTATAGGTTCGGAAAATTTTGACAAAGTTATAGGTGCGGAAAGTTTAGTCATAACTATCAAAAAAAAACATTTCCAACTATGAAAGCCGTATAATTATTGAGAACGAGCCACGACTAAAACGCCTTTCCTTTCGAAAATCGGATCGGTTTTGACAAAGTTATAGGTTCGGAAAGTTTTAAAAAGGTTAAAAGTTCGGAAAGTTTTAAAAAAGTTATAGGTTCGGAAAGTTTTGACATGAATTTCGAAAAAAAAAACATTTCCAACTATGAATGCGGTTTAATTATTGAGATCGAGCCACGACTAAAACGCCTTTCCTTTTGAAAATCGGTTCAGTTTTGACAAAGTTATAGGTTCGGAAAGTTTTGACATAGTTATAGGTTCGGAAAATTTTGATAAAGTTATAAGTTCGGAAAGTTTTATCATAAATTTCGAAAAAAAAAACATTTCCAACTATGAATGCGGTTTAATTATTGAGATCGAGCCACGACTAAAACGCCTTTCCTTTTGAAAATCGGTTCAGTTTTGACAAAGTTATAGGTTCGGAAAGTTTTAAAAAAGTTATAAGTTCGGAAAATTTTGAAAAAGTTATAGGTTCGGAAAGTTTTAACATGAATTTCGAAAAAAAAAAACATTTCCAACTATGAATGCGGTTTAATTATTGAGATCGAGCCACGACTAAAACGCCTTTCCTTTTGAAAATCGGTTCAGTTTTGACAAAGTTATAGGTTCGGAAAGTTTTGACATAGTTATAGGTTCGGAAAATTTTGATAAAGTTATAGGTTCGGAAAGTTTTAACATGAATTTAAAAAAAAAAACATTTTCAATTATGAATGCGGTTTAATTATTGAGATCGAGCCACGACTAAAACGCCTTTCCTTTTGAAAATCGGTTCAGTTTTGACAAAGTTATAGGTTCGGAAAGTTTTGACATAGTTATAGGTTCGGAAAGTTTTGACAAAGTTATAGGTTCGGAAAGTTTTAACATGAATTTTAAAAAAGAAAAACATTTCCAACTATGAATTGTTTTAACATGAATTTCGAAAAAAAAAAATTTCCAACTATGAATTCGGTTTAATTATTGAGATCAAGCCACGACTAAAACGCCTTTCCTTTTGAAAATCGGTTCAGTTTTGACAAAGTTATAGGTTCGGAAAGTTTTGACATAGTTATAGGTTCGGAAAATTTTGACAAAGTTATAGGTTCGGAAAGTTTAGTCATAAATTTCGAAAAAAAAAACATTTCCAACTATGAATGCGGTTTAATTATTGAGATCGAGCCACGACTAAAACGCCTTTCCTTTTGAAAATCGGTTCAGTTTTGACAAAGTTATAGGTTCGGAAAGTTTTAACAAAGTTATAGGTTCGGAAAATTTTGAAAAAGTTATAGGTTCGGAAAGTTTTGACATGAATTTCGAAAAAAAAAACATTTCCAACTATGAATTCGGTTTAATTATTGAGATCGAGCCACGACTAAAACGCCTTTCCTTTTGAAAATCGGTTCAGTTTTGACAAAGTTATAGGTTCGGAAAGTTTTGACAAAGTTATAGGTTCGGAAAAATTTGATAAAGTTATAGGTTCGGAAAGTTTTAGTCATAAATTTCGAAAAAAAAAACATTTCCAACTATGAATGCGGTTTAATTATTGAGAACGAGCCACGACTAAAACGCCTTTCCTTTTGAAAATCGGTTCAGTTTTGACAAAGTTATAGGTTCGGAAAGTTTTAAAAAAGTTATAGGTTCGGAAAGTTTTGACATGAATTTCGAAAAAAAAAACATTTCCAACTATGAATTCGGTTTAATTATTGAGATCGAGCCACGACTAAAACGCCTTTCCTTTTGAAAATCGGTTCAGTTTTGACAAAGTTATATGTTCGGAAAGTTTTGACATAGTTATAGGTTCGGAAAGTTTTGACAAAGTTATAGGTTCGGAAAGTTTTAACATGAATTTTAAAAAAGAAAAACATTTCCAACTATGAATTGTTTTAACATGAATTTCGAAAAAAAAAACTTTCCAACTATGAATTCGGTTTACTTATTGAGATCATGCCACGACTAAAACGTTTTTCCTTTTGAAAATCGGTTCAGTTTTGACAAAGTTATAGGTTCGGAAAGTTCTGACATAGTTATAGGTTCGGAAAATTTTGACAAAGTTATAGGTGCGGAAAGTTTAGTCCTAACTATCAAAAAAAAACATTTCCAACTATGAAAGCCGTATAATTATTGAGAACGAGCCACGACTAAAACGCATTTCCTTTCGAAAATCGGTTCGGTTTTGACAAAGTTATAGGTTCGGAAAGTTTTGAAAAAGGTTAAAAGTTCGGAAAGTTTTAAAAAAGTTATAGGTTCGGAAAGTTTTGACATGAATTTCGAAAAAAAAACATATCCAACTATGAATGCGGTTTAATTATTGAGATCGAGCCACGACTAAAACGCCTTTCCTTTTGAAAATCGGTTCAGTTTTGACAAAGTTATAGGTTCGGAAAGTTTTGACAAAGTTATAGGTTCGGAAAAATTTGATAAAGTTATAACTTCGGAAAGTTTAGTCATAAATATCGAAAAAAAAAACATTTCCAACTATGAAAGCCGTATAATTATTGAGAACGAGCCACGACTAAAACGCCTTTCCTTTCGAAAATCGGTTCAGTTTTGACAAAGTTATAGGTTCGGAAAGTTTTAAAAAAGTTATAGGTTCGGAAAGTTTTGACAGGAATTTCGAAAAAAAAACATTTCCAACTATGAATGCGGTTTAATTATTGAGATCGAGCCACAACTAAAACGCCTTTCCTTTTGAAAATCGGTTCAGTTTTGACTAAGTTATATGTTCGGAAAGTTTTGACATAGTTATAGGTTCGTAAATTTTAATATGCATTTCGAAAAAAAAAAACATTTCCAACTATGAATTGTTTTAACATGAATTTGGAAAAAACAAACATTTCCAACTATGAATGCGGTTTAATTATTGAAATAGAGCCACGACTACAACGCCTTTCCTTTTTAAAATCGGTTAAGTTTTGACAATGTTAAATGTTCGGAAAGTTTTGACATAGTTATAGGTTCGGAAAGTTTTGACAAAGTTATAAGTTCGGAAAGTTTTGTCATAAATTTCCAAAAAAAAAAACATTTCCAACTTTGAATGCGATTTAATTATTGAGATCGAGCCACGACTAAAACGCCTTTCCTTTTGAAAATCGGTTCAGTTTTGACAAAGTTATAGGTTCGGAAAGTTTTGACATAGTTATAGGTTCGGAAAATTTTGATAAAGTTATAGGTGCGGAAAGTTTTAACATGAATTAAAAAAAAAAAACATTTTCAATTATGAATGCGGTTTAATTATTGAGATCGAGCCACGACTAAAACGCCTTTCCTTTTGAAAATAGGTTCAGTTTTGACAAAGTTATAGGTTCGGAAAGTTTTGACATAGTTATAGGTTCGGAAAATTTTGATAAAGTTATAGGTGCGGAAAGTTTTAACATGAATTAAAAAAAAAAACATTTTCAATTATGAATGCGGTTTAATTATTGAGATCGAGTCACCACTAAAACGTCTTTCCTTTTGAAAATCGGTTGAGTTTTGACAAAGTTATATGTTCGGAAAGTTTTCACATAGTTATAGGTTCGGAAAGTTTTGACAAAGTTATAGGTTCGGAAAGTTTTAACATGCATTTTAAAAAAGAAAAACATTTCCAACTATGAATTGTTTTAACATGAATTTGGAAAAAAAAAAGTTTCCAACTATGAATTCGGTTTACTTATTGAGATCAAGCCACGACTAAAACGTTTTTCCTTTTGAAAATCGGTTCAGTTTTGACAAAGTTATAGGTTCGGAAAGTTCTGACATAGTTATAGGTTCGGAAAATTTTGACAAAGTTATAGGTGCGGAAAGTTTAGTCATAACTATCAAAAAAAAACATTTCCAACTATGAAAGCCGTATAATTATTGAGAACGAGCCACGACTAAAACGCCTTTCCTTTCGAAAATCGGTTCGGTTTTGACAAAGTTATAGGTTCGGAAAGTTTTAAAAAGGTTAAAAGTTCGGAAAGTTTTAAAAAAGTTATAGGTTCGGAAAGTTTTGACATGAATTTCGAAAAAAAAAAACATATCCAACTATGAATGCGGTTTAATTATTGAGATCGAGCCACGACTAAAACGCCTTTCCTTTTTGAAAATCGGTTCAGTTTTGACAAAGTTATAGGTTCGGAAAGTTTTGACAAAGTTATAGGTTCGGAAAAATTTGATAAAGTTATAACTTCGGAAAGTTTAGTCATAAATATCGAAAAAAAAAACATTTCCAACTATGAAAGCCGTATAATTATTGAGAACGAGCCACGACTAAAACGCCTTTCCTTTCGAAAATCGGTTCAGTTTTGACAAAGTTATAGGTTCGGAAAGTTTTAAAAAAGTTATAGGTTCGGAAAGTTTTGACAGGAATTTCGAAAAAAAAAACATTTCCAACTATGAATGCGGTTTAATTATTGAGATCGAGCCACAACTAAAACGCCTTTCCTTTTGAAAATCGGTTCAGTTTTGACTAAGTTATATGTTCGGAAAGTTTTGACATAGTTATAGGTTCGTAAATTTTAATATGCATTTCGAAAAAAAAAAACATTTCCAACTATGAATTGTTTTAACATGAATTTGGAAAAAACAAACATTTCCAACTATGAATGCGGTTTAATTATTGAAATAGAGCCCCGACTACAACGCCT
This sequence comes from Scaptomyza reducta, assembly GCA_035044485.1. Taxonomy (NCBI): domain Eukaryota; kingdom Metazoa; phylum Arthropoda; class Insecta; order Diptera; family Drosophilidae; genus Scaptomyza; species Scaptomyza reducta. The sequence goes on along the minus strand of JAWNNV010001361.1, from coordinate 11,035 downwards.
TTCCTTTTGAAAATCGGTTCAGTTTTGACAAAGTTATAGGTTCGGAAAGTTTTGACATAGTTATAGGTTCGGAAAATTTTGATAAAGTTATAGGTGCGGAAAGTTTTAACATGAATTAAAAAAAAAGAACATTTTCAATTATGAATGCGGTTTAATTATTGAGATCGAGCCACGACTAAAACGCCTTTCCTTTTGAAAATCGGTTCAGTTTTGACAAAGTTATAGGTTCGGAAAGTTTTGACATAGTTATAGGTTCGGAAAATTTTGATAAAGTTATAGGTGCGGAAAGTTTTAACATGAATTAAAAAAAAAGAACATTTTCAATTATGAATGCGGTTTAATTATTGAGATCGAGCCACGACTAAAACGCCTTTCCTTTTGAAAATCGGTTCAGTTTTGACAAAGTTATAGGTTCGGAAAGTTTTGACAAAGTTATAGGTTCGGAAAGTTTTAACATGCATTTTAAAAAAGAAAAACATTTCCAACTATGAATTGTTTTAACATGAATTTGGAAAAAAAAAAGTTTCCAACTATGAATTCGGTTTACTTATTGAGATCAAGCCACGACTAAAACGTTTTTCCTTTTGAAAATCGGTTCAGTTTTGACAAAGTTATAGGTTCGGAAAGTTCTGACATAGTTATAGGTTCGGAAAATTTTGACAAAGTTATAGGTGCGGAAAGTTTAGTCATAACTATCAAAAAAAAACATTTCCAACTATGAAAGCCGTATAATTATTGAGAACGAGCCACGACTAAAACGCCTTTCCTTTCGAAAATCGGATCGGTTTTGACAAAGTTATAGGTTCGGAAAGTTTTAAAAAGGTTAAAAGTTCGGAAAGTTTTAAAAAAGTTATAGGTTCGGAAAGTTTTGACATGAATTTCGAAAAAAAAAACATATCCAACTATGAATGCGGTTTAATTATTGAGATCGAGCCACGACTAAAACGCCTTTCCTTTTGAAAATCGGTTCAGTTTTGACAAAGTTATAGGTTCGGAAAGTTTTGACAAAGTTATAGGTTCGGAAAAATTTGATAAAGTTATAACTTCGGAAAGTTTAGTCATAAATATCGAAAAAAAAAACATTTCCAACTATGAAAGCCGTATAATTATTGAGAACGAGCCACGACTAAAACGCCTTTCCTTTCGAAAATCGGTTCAGTTTTGACAAAGTTATAGGTTCGGAAAGTTTTAAAAAAGTTATAGGTTCGGAAAGTTTTGACAGGAATTTCGAAAAAAAAACATTTCCAACTATGAATGCGGTTTAATTATTGAGATCGAGCCACAACTAAAACGCCTTTCCTTTTGAAAATCGGTTCGGTTTTGACTAAGTTATATGTTCGGAAAGTTTTGACATAGTTATAGGTTCGTAAATTTTAATATGCATTTCGAAAAAAAAAAACATTTCCAACTATGAATTGTTTTAACATGAATTTGGAAAAAACAAACATTTCCAACTATGAATGCGGTTTAATTATTGAAATAGAGCCACGACTACAACGCCTTTCCTTTTTAAAATCGGTTAAGTTTTGACAATGTTAAATGTTCGGAAAGTTTTGACATAGTTATAGGTTCGGAAAGTTTTGACAAAGTTATAGGTTCGGAAAGTTTTAACATGCATTTTAAAAAAGAAAAACATTTCCAACTATGAATTGTTTTAACATGAATTTGGAAAAAAAAAAGTTTCCAACTATGAATTCGGTTTACTTATTGAGATCAAGCCACGACTAAAACGTTTTTCCTTTTGAAAATCGGTTCAGTTTTGACAAAGTTATAGGTTCGGAAAGTTCTGACATAGTTATAGGTTCGGAAAATTTTGACAAAGTTATAGGTGCGGAAAGTTTAGTCATAACTATCAAAAAAAAACATTTCCAACTATGAAAGCCGTATAATTATTGAGAACGAGCCACGACTAAAACGCCTTTCCTTTCGAAAATCGGATCGGTTTTGACAAAGTTATAGGTTCGGAAAGTTTTAAAAAGGTTAAAAGTTCGGAAAGTTTTAAAAAAGTTATAGGTGCGGAAAGTTTTAACATGAATTAAAAAAAAAGAACATTTTCAATTATGAATGCGGTTTAATTATTGAGATCGAGCCACGACTAAAACGCCTTTCCTTTTGAAAATCGGTTCAGTTTTGACAAAGTTATAGGTTCGGAAAGTTTTGACATAGTTATAGGTTCGGAAAATTTTGATAAAGTTATAGGTGCGGAAAGTTTTAACATGAATTAAAAAAAAAACATTTTCAATTATGAATGCGGTTTAATTATTGAGATCGAGTCACCACTAAAACGTCTTTCCTTTTGAAAATCGGTTCAGTTTTGACAAAGTTATATGTTCGGAAAGTTTTCACATAGTTATAGGTTCGGAAAGTTTTGACAAAGTTATAGGTTCGGAAAGTTTTAACATGCATTTTAAAAAAAAAAACATTTCCAACTATGAATTGTTTTAACATGAATTTCGAAAAAAAAAAATTTCCAACTATGAATTCGGTTTAATTATTGAGATCGAGCCACGACTAAAACGTCTTTCCTTTTGAAAATCGGTTCAGTTTTGACAAAGTTATAGGTTCGGAAAGTTTTGACAAAGTTATAGGTTCGGAAAATTTTGACAAAGTTATAGGTTCGGAAAGTTTAACATAAATTTCAAAAAAAAACATTTCCAACTATGAATGCGGTTTAATTATTGAGATCGAGCCACGACTAAAACGCCTTTCCTTTTGAAAATCGGTTCAGTTTTGACAAAGTTATAGGTTCGGAAAGTTTTGAAAAAGTTATAAGTTCGGAAAGTTTTGAAAAAGTTATAGGTTCGGAAAGTTTTGACATGAATTTCGAAAAAAAAAACATTTCCAACTATGAATTCGGTTTAATTATTGAGATCGAGCCACGACTAAAACGCCTTTCCTTTTGAAAATCGGTTCAGTTTTGACAAAGTTATAGGTTCGGAAAGTTTTGACAAAGTTATAGGTTCGGAAAAATTTGATAAAGTTATAACTTCGGAAAGTTTTATCATAAATTTCGAAAAAAAAAACATTTCCAACTATGAATGCGGTTTAATTATTGAGATCGAGCCACGACTAAAACGCCTTTCCTTTTGAAAATCGGTTCAGTTTTGACAAAGTTATAGGTTCGGAAAGTTTTAAAAAAGTTATAGGTTCGGAAAGTTTTGACAGGAATTTCGAAAAAAAAAACATTTCCAACTATGAATGCGGTTTAATTATTGAGATCGAGCCACGACTAAAACGCCTTTCCTTTTGAAAATCGGTTCAGTTTTGACAAAGTTATAGGTTCGGAAAGTTTTGACATAGTTATAGGTTCGGAAATTTTAATATGATTTCGAAAAAAAAAACATTTCCAACTATGAATTGTTTTAACATGAATTTGGAAAAAACAAACATTTCCAACTATGAATGCGGTTTAATTATTGAAATCGAGCCACGACTAAAACGCCTTTCCTTTTTAAAATCGGTTAAGTTTTGACAATGTTATATGTTCGGAAAGTTTTGACATAGTTATAGGTTCGGAAAGTTTTGACAAAGTTATAGGTTCGGAAAGTTTTAACATGCATTTTAAAAAAAAAAAACATTTCCAACTATGAATTGTTTTAACATGAATTTGGAAAAAAAAAAGTTTCCAACTATGAATTCGGTTTAATTATTGAGATCAAGCCACGACTAAAACGTCTTTCCTTTTGAAAATCGGTTCAGTTTTGACAAAGTTATAGGTTCGGAAAGTTCTGACATAGTTATAGGTTCGGAAAATTTTGACAAAGTTATAGGTGCGGAAAGTTTTGTCATGACTATCAAAAAAAAACATTTCCAACTATGAATGCGGTTTAATTATTGAGATCGAGCCACGACTAAAACGCCTTTCCTTTTGAAAATCGGATCGGTTTTGACAAAGTTATAGGTTCGGAAAGTTTTAACATAGTTATAGGTTCGGAAAGTTTTGACAAAGTTATAGGTTCGGAAAGTTTTGACATGAATTTCGAAAAAAAAAAACATTTCCAACTATGAATGCGGTTTAATTATTGAGATCGAGCCACGACTAAAACGCATTTCCTTTTGAAAATCGGTTCAGTTTTGACAAAGTTATAGGTTCGGAAAGTTTTGACAAAGTTATAGGTTCGGAAAAATTTGATAAAGTTATAACTTCGGAAAGTTTAGTCATAAATTTCGAAAAAAAAAACATTTCCAACTATGAATGCCGTATAATTATTGAGAACGAGCCACGACTAAAACGCCTTTCCTTTTGAAAATCGGTTCAGTTTTGACAAAGTTATAGGTTCGGAAAGTTTTAAAATAGTTATAGGTTCGGAAAGTTTTAACAGGAATTTCGAAAAAAAAAACATTTCCAACTATGAATTCGGTTTAATTATTGAGATCGAGCCACGACTAAAACGCCTTTCCTTTTGAAAATCGGTTCAGTTTTGACAAAGTTATAGGTTCGGAAAGTTTTGACATAGTTATAGGTTCGGAAATTTTAATATGAATTTCGAAAAAAAAAAACATTTCCAACTATGAATTGTTTTAACATGAATTTGGAAAAAAAAAACATTTCCAACTATGAATGCGGTTTAATTATTGAGATAGAGCCACGACTAAAACGCCTTTCCTTTTGAAAATCGGTTAAGTTTTGACAAAGTTATAGGTTCGGAAAGTTTTGACATAGTTATAGGTTCGGAAAGTTTTGACAAAGTTATAGGTTCGGAAAGTTTTAACATGAATTTCAAAAAAAAAAAACATTTCCAACTATGAATTCGGTTTAATTATTGAGATCGAGCCACGACTAAAACGCCTTTCCTTTTGAAAATCGGTTCAGTTTTGACAAAGTTATAGGTTCGGAAAGTTTTGACATAGTTATAGGTTCGGAAAATTTTGACAAAGTTATAGGTTCGGAAAGTTTTAACATGAATTTAAAAAAAAAAACATTTTCAACTATGAATGCGGTTTAATTATTGAGATCGAGCCACGACTAAAACGCCTTTCCTTTTGAAAATTGGTTCAGTTTTGACAAAGTTATAGGTTCGGAAAGTTTTGACATAGTTATAGGTTCGGAAAGTTTTGACAAAGTTATAGGTTCGGAAAGTTTTAACATGAATTTAAAAAAAAAAAACATTTCCAACTATGAATTCGGTTTAATTATTGAGATCGAGTCACCACTAAAACGTCTTTCCTTTTGAAAATCGGTTCAGTTTTGACAAAGTTATATGTTCGGAAAGTTTTCACATAGTTATAGGTTCGGAAAGTTTTGACAAAGTTATAGGTTCGGAAAGTTTTAACATGCATTTTAAAAAAAAAAACATTTCCAACTATGAATTGTTTTAACATGAATTTCGAAAAAAAAAAATTTCCAACTATGAATTCGGTTTAATTATTGAGATCAAGCCACGACTAAAACGTTTTTCCTTTTGAAAATCGGTTCAGTTTTGACAAAGTTATAGGTTCGGAAAGTTTTGACATAGTTATAGGTTCGGAAAATTTTGACAAAGTTATAGGTTCGGAAAGTTTAGTCATAAATTTCAAAAAAAAACATTTCCAACTTTGAAAGCCGTATAATTATTGAGAACGAGCCACGACTTAAAACGCCTTTCCTTTCGAAAATCGGTTCAGTTTTGACAAAGTTATAGGTTCGGAAAGTTTTAAAAAAGTTAAAAGTTCGGAAAGTTTTAAAAAAGTTATAGGTTCGGAAAGTTTTGACATGAATTTCGAAAAAAAAAAACATTTCCAACTATGAATGCGGTTTAATTATTGAGATCGAGCCACGACTAAAACGCCTTTCCTTTTGAAAATCGGTTCAGTTTTGACAAAGTTATAGGTTCGGAAAGTTTTGACAAAGTTATAGGTTCGGAAAAATTTGATAAAGTTATAAGTTCGGAAAGTTTAGTCATAAATTTCGAAAAAAAAAACATTTCCAACTATGAAAGCCGTATAATTATTGAGAACGAGCCACGACTAAAACGCCTTTCCTTTTGAAAATCGGTTCAGTTTTGACAAAGTTATAGGTTCGGAAAGTTTTGACAAAGTTATAAGTTCGGAAAATTTTGAAAAAGTTATAGGTTCGGAAAGTTTTGACATGAATTTCGAAAAAAAAAACATTTCCAACTATGAATGCGGTTTAATTATTGAGATCGAGCCACGACTAAAACGCCTTTCCTTTTGAAAATCGGTTCAGTTTTGACAAAGTTATAGGTTCGGAAAGTTTTGACAAAGTTATAGGTTCGGAAAAATTTGATAAAGTTATAACTTCGGAAAGTTTAGTCATAAATTTCGAAAAAAAAAACATTTCCAACTATGAAAGCCGTATAATTATTGAGAACGAGCCACGACTAAAACGCCTTTCCTTTTGAAAATCGGTTCAGTTTTGACAAAGTTATAGGTTCGGAAAGTTTTGAAAAAGTTATAGGTTCGGAAAGTTTTGACAGGAATTTCGAAAAAAAAAACATTTCCAACTATGAATGCGGTTTAATTATTGAGATCGAGCCACGACTAAAACGCCTTTCCTTTTGAAAATCGGTTCAGTTTTGACAAAGTTATATGTTCGGAAAGTTTTGACATAGTTATAGGTTCGGAAATTTTAATATGCATTTCGAAAAAAAAAAACATTCCAACTTTGAATTGTTTTAACATGAATTTGGAAAAAAAAAACATTTCCAACTATGAATGCGGTTTAATTATTGAGATAGAGCCACGACTAAAACGCCTTTCCTTTTGAAAATCGGTTCAGTTTTGACAAAGTTATAGGTTCGGAAAGTTTTGACAAAGTTATAGGTTCGGAAAATTTTGATAAAGTTATAGGTTCGGAAAGTTTTAACATGAATTTCGAAAAAAAAAACATTTCCAACTATGAATGCGGTTTAATTATTGAGATCGAGCCACGACTAAAACGCCTTTCCTTTTGAAAATCGGTTCAGTTTTGACAAAGTTATAGGTTCGGAAAGTTTTGACAAAGTTATAGGTTCGGAAAAATTTGATAAAGTTATAACTTCGGAAAGTTTATTCATAAATTTCGAAAAAAAAAACATTTCCAACTATGAAAGCCGTTTAATTATTGAGATACGAGCCACGACTAAAACGCCTTTCCTTTTGAAAATCGGTTCAGTTTTGACAAAGTTATAGGTTCGAGAAAGTTTTGACAAAGTTATAGGTTCGGAAAGTTTTGACAGGAATTTCGAAAAAAAAAACATTTTCAACTATGAATGCGGTTTAATTATTGAGATCGAGCCACGACTAAAACGCCTTTCCTTTTGAAAATCGGTTCAGTTTTGACAAAGTTATAGGTTCGGAAAGTTTTGACATAGTTATAGGTTCGGAAATTTTAATATGATTTCGAAAAAAAAAAACATTTCCAACTATGAATTGTTTTAACATGAATTTCGAAAAAAAAAACATTTCCAACTATGAATTCGGTTTAATTATTGAGATCGAGCCACGACTAAAACGCCTTTCCTTTTTAAAATCGGTTCAGTTTTGACAAAGTTATAGGTTCGGAAAGTTTTGACATAGTTATAGGTTCGGAAAGTTTTGACAAAGTTATAGGTTCGGAAAGTTTTAACATGAATTTCCAAAAAAAAAAAACATTTTCAATTTTGAATGAGGTTTAATTATTGAGATCGAGCCACGACTAAAACGCCTTTCCTTTTGAAAATCGGTTCAGTTTTGACAAAAGTTATAGGTTCGGAAAGTTTTGACAAAGTTATAGGTTCGGAAAATTTTGATAAAGTTATAGGTTCGGAAAATTTTAACATGAATTAAAAAAAAAAACATTTTCAACTATGAATGCGGTTTAATTATTGAGATCGAGCCACGACTAAAACGCCTTTCCTTTTGAAAATCGGTTAAGTTTTGACAAAGTTATAGGTTCGGGAAAGTTTTGACATAGTTATAGGTTCGGAAAGTTTTGATAAAGTTATAGGTTCGGAAAGTTTTAACATGAATTAAAAAAAAAAACATTTCCAACTATGAATTCGGTTTAATTATTGAGATCGAGTCACCACTAAAACGTCTTTCCTTTTGAAAATCGGTTCAGTTTTGACAAAGTTATATGTTCGGAAAGTTTTCACATAAGTTATAGGTTCGGAAAGTTTTGACAAAGTTATAGGTTCGGAAAGTTTTAGACATGCATTTTAAAAAAGAAAAACATTTCCAACTATGAATTGATTTAACATGAATTTCGAAAAAAAAAAGTTTCCAACTATGAATTCGGTTTAATTATTGAGATCGAGCACGACTAAAACGTTTTTCCTTTTGAAAATCGGTTCAGTTTTGACAAAGTTATAGGTTCGGAAAGTTCTGACATAGTTATAGGTTCGGAAAATTTTGACAAAGTTATAGGTGCGGAAAGTTTATCATAACTATAAAAAAAAACATTTTCAATTATGAATGCGGTATAATTATTGAGAACGAGCCACGACTAAAACGCCTTTCCTTTCGAAAATCGGTTCAGTTTTGACAAAGTTATAGGTTCGGAAAGTTTTGAAAAAGTTAAAAGTTCGGAAAGTTTTAAAAAAGTTATAGGTTCGGAAAGTTTTGACATGAATTTCGAAAAAAAAAACATATCCAACTATGAATTCGGTTTAATTATTGAGATCGAGCCACGACTTAAAACGCATTTCCTTTTGAAAATCGGTTCAGTTTTGACAAATTTATAGGTTCGGAAAGTTTTGACAAAGTTATAGGTTCGGAAAAATTTGATAAAGTTATAACTTCGGAAAGTTTAGTCATGAATATCGAAAAAAAAAACATTTCCAACTATGAATTCCGTATAATAATTGAGATCGAGACGACGACTAGAAAACGCCTTTCCTTTCGAAAATGTTCAGTTTTGACAAAGTTATAGGTTCGGAAAGTTTTAAAAAAGTTATAGGTTCGGAAAGTTTTAACATGAATTTCGAAAAAAAAACATTTCCAACTATGAATTCGGTTTAATTATTGAGATCGAGCCACGACTAAAACGCCTTTTCTTTTGAAAATCGGTTTAGTTTTGACAAAGTTATATGTTCGGAAAGTTTTGACATAAGTTATAGGTTCGTAAATTTTAATATGCATTTTGAAAAAATAAAACATTTCCAACTATGAATTGTTTTAACATGAATTCTCGAAAAAACAAACATTTCCAACTATGAATGCGGTTTAATTATTGAAATAGAGCCACGACTAAAACGCCTTTCCTTTTGAAAATCGGTTAAGTTTTGACAAAGTTAAATGTTCGGAAAGTTTTGACATAGTTATAGGTTCGGAAAGTTTTGACAAAGTTATAGGTTCGGAAAGTTTTATCTAATAAATTTCCAAAAAAAAAAACATTTCCAACTTTGAATTCGATTTAATTATTGAGATCTTGAGCCACGACTAAAACGCCTTTCCTTTTGAAAATCGGTTCAGTTTTGACAAAGTTATAGGTTCGGAAAGTTTTGACATAGTTATAGGTTCGGAAAATTTTGATAAAGTTATAGGAGCGGAAAGTTTTGACATGAATTAAAAAAAAAAACATTTTCAATTATGAATGCGGTTTAATTATTGAATCTGAGCCACGACTAAAACGCCTTTCCTTTTGAAAATCGGTTCAGTTTTGATAAAGTTATAGGTTCGGAAAGTTTTGAAAAAGTTATAAGTTCGGAAAGTTTTAAAATAGTTATAGGTTCGGAAAGTTTTTACAAAGTTATAGGTTCGGAAAAATTTGATAAAGTTATAAGTTTGGAAAGTTTAGTCATAAATATCGAAAAAAAAACATTTCCAACTATGAAAGCCGTATAATTATTGAGAACGAGCCATCGACTAAAACGCCTTTCCTTTCGAAAATCGGTTCAGTTTTGACAAAGTTATAGGTTCGGAAAGTTTTAAAAAAGTTATAGGTTCGGAAAGTTTTGACAGGAATTTCGAAAAAAAAAACATTTCCAACTATGAATTCGGTTTAATTATTGAGATCGAGTCACCACTAAAACGTCTTTCCTTTTGAAAATCGGTTCAGTTTTGACAAAGTTATATGCTCAGAAAGTTTTGACATAGTTATAGGTTCGGAAAGTTTTAACATGAATTTCGAAAAAAAAACATTTCCAACTATGAATTGTTTTAACATAAATTTGGAAAAAACAAACATTTCCAACTATGAATGCGGTTTAATTATTGAAATAGAGCCACGACTAAAACGTCTTTCCCTTTTGAAAATCGGTTGAGTTTTGAACAAAGTTAAATGTTCGGAAAGTTTTGACAGGAATTTCGAAAAAAAAAAAAACATTTCCAACTATGAATGCGGTTTAATAATTAAGATCGAGCCACGACTAAAACGCCTTTTCTTTTGAAAATCGGTTCATTTTGACAAAGTTATAGGTCCGGATAGTTCTGACATAGTTATAGGTTCGGAAAGTTTTGACAAAGTTATAGGTTCGGAAAGTTTTAACATGAATTAAAAAAAGAACATTTCAATTATGAATGCGGTTTAATTATTGAGATCGAGCCACGACTAAAACGCATTTCCTTTTGAAAATCGGTTAAATTTATAAAAAGTTATATGTTCGGTAAGTTTTGACATAGTTATAGATTCGGAACGTTTTGACAAAGTTATAGGTTCGGAAAGTTTTAACATGAATTTGGAAAAAAAAAAGATTCCAACTATGAATTCGGTTTAATTATTGAAAATTATTGAAAATCGGTTCAGTTTTGACAAAATTATAGGTTCGGAAAGTTTTGACATAGTTATAGGTTCGGAAAATTTTGACAAAGTTAAAAAAAAAAAACATTTCAATTATGAATGCTGTTTAATTATTGAGATCGAGCCACGACTAAAACGCTTTTCCTTTTGAAAATCGGTTCAGTTTTGACAAAGTTATAGGTTCGGAAAGTTTTGACATAGTTATAGGTTCGGAAAATTTTGATAAAGTTATAAGTTCGGAAAGTTTAGTCATAAATATCGAAAAAAAAACATTTCCAACTATGAAAGCCGTATAATTATTGAGATCGAGCCACGACTAAAACGCTTTTCCTTTCGAAAATCGGTTCAGTTTTCAGACAAGATTATAGGTTCGTAAAGTTTTCAAAAAGTTAAATG